>OX375869.1:11488165-11915403 GCA_947359475.1 Heligmosomoides polygyrus bakeri | reverse complement strand
GTAACCGCATATCCCAACCCACACCATCACCCAGGCTGAAAAATGGCTGCGGCTAATGGTTCTTGTGGCCGTCGTCTTCTGGTGACCCTTTTTGAGCAATTGCCGGCGATTCTGAACCGGCTGGACCGTGAAGATCTTCTCGTCGGTGAACAGCACCCTCGACAAGCGACCACCGCCGACCAGCCGACGCATTCGTCTGCATTTCCTCAACCTCTCAGCTTTCATCGCGTCGTAGAGGAAGTGAGTTTAAGCAACTTAGTAGGTACTTAATCCCTGCTTCCTCCTAGCTATATGTTGGACTCGTTCTCCACTGATCCCGAGATCCGTAGACATCTTGTTCTTGGATACCTCAGAATTGCGACGAATGTGACAACGAACGTTGTTGATGTTCTCCGGCGTTGTCGCTGCGGTGGGACAGCCGCTGTGGGGACAGTCCGAGGTTCCGCCAGTCTCCTTGTAGCGCTTTCCAACCTTGTAGACGGTCCTTTGTTTGAAGCCGATTGTCCAAACTATGTCCGCGGTCTTCATTCCCGTCTTGTGCAACTCCACGTCGGTGAGACGTTCACTTTCACGAGACATAGCACAGACACAACTGAAAAAAAGAAAACTGGAGCAACACTTTCTAGATCAAAATTGCGCGAGGAATACAACGGAATCAACAGAAACAACAAAAAACCTCAATGTCAAAGTCAAAAGTAGTACCGCAAAAAATTGCCCGAACTTTTCAGCCACCCTGTATATATATATATATATATATATATATATATATATATATATATATATATATAGATTACAAGGCAGTCTCCTTTCACGAAATTTTCTATGTTGATGCGGAGATATTGTCGGTAGGCAAGTTAGGTAATGCAATACAGAGAACTGTACACCGAAGATAGAATAAGCGGTTTTGTATAAGCCAACCCAGCTATAGCATGGTTCTTTATACTCAAACCACTCTCGAGAACATTATAGGCTGGTCAACACCTAAGCTTCAGGTTGTAGCCTTACGTACTTAGGCGAGGCAACGCTTCTTTAAGTGACCGCCATTGACGCTTCTATAGCCGCAACTGGATGACATAAAAACCAAAATAGACTATAGAGTGGCAAAATTCTCGAAACATGCTTGCTCAAATCTGACCTCTCTTGCCAACCAACTAAGTCCACTAGCAACACAGTCTGGGGCCACGTGACGATAAAAGGTCATCGTACAAATATTGAGCCAATAGCGTGGCATCATATAGGAACCAAACGTTGACATTGCAATAGTGTTTAAAAGGGTGTAACTGTGTGGTTTCATGAAAGCAAAGCAAGATGAAAGGAACATCATAATCTAGAATCGTATCGTAGCATTGAACACAACCATCATGCGATCCCAGCTACTTGACTTAAATCTACATTTCTCATAATCATATCTATTCTTCATTCACGGCTCTGAAGCGAGGTTATATCGTTCATGACCTTTGAAATGAAGTCTATGTAGAAGAACCTGTTCCAACATATCTGTAAGTAAAAAACGATAGAAGGGCTGTGTGAAACAGTCAACTATCACTACAGCCTGTAATGTTGAGAACGGAGAAAAGGTCAATTTTTTAAAGTCTTATGCAAAGGTTGTACTGTGCGGCGAATCAGTTATTTCGGAAGGCAGCATCTGCATCCATTTCGCAGCACAGAAGAAAAAGTTGCTGTAGATTCTAGAGTTTGTTCCAGTTCTCAGCCTGATATTTTGTAAGAACAGCGAGTACGTCCTCTACAAGGCCTAAAAATCCAGTATTTACTCGGCCTGAGTTTTGATTTTCCTTTGAAGATTTTGAAACAATATACTAGATCGCTAAACATACGCATGTAAAACAGAGTGTCAAGCTTGAAAATCTCTAGACTTCTTCTGTAACTAGACATAGTGCGCAGATATTCAGAATCTGGAAAACACTTATACATTAGAATCCTAGTGAAACTTTGCTGGACTTTTTCAATTTTATTTTGGAAGTGGCAGGACTCCAGATTTGGGAACCATACTCCAATATGGGAATAACATACGCCTTATACAGTTTAATCAACGTTTGAGACTGTTGCAACTCGCGTTTCTAATAATCTAAAAAGGGCACCAAATGCTTTCCTAACCATCATGTGTTGTCAATTGTTGTCATTGTGTTTCAAAGTTTAGGTCAAAGTTAACAAGAACGCCAAGGTCGCGAACTTCTTCTGCATCCTTCAGAATCGTTCCACTAATCATGTACGTCATATTTTTGGTGTTTTCCATATGGTCTTCATAAGTCTTAGACTGATTCACGGGAATACCCAAACAGAAGCCCAATCCATCACTTTAGAGATGGAAAGAGAGATAGCCTGGTGAACTTCCGTTTGATTGGTCTCGTCGTAGACACCGTATACTTTGATATCATCGGCATAAACATGTACTTTAACGAGAGGATGGGTTGCTAAATAAGCAGACAAATCGTCGGTATAAGCGAAAAACAGAAGGGGAGAAGGCAGACCTCTTGTGGAACTCCACTAGAACAAGCATGTAGACTAGAAAATGAGTTCGCTACCTTTACAGACATTTGTCTCTCTGATAAGTAAGATTGGAGCCAGCGTAGTAGGTTTCCTCCCACACCTAGACAGTTAAGCTTTACAAATAGCTTTTCGTGATCGACTCTATCAAATGCTTTCGATAGGTCAGTATACAATATCTACTGAGCTACCGTTGTTTATAGCAAGGCTCCAGTCAAGCACACAGTCTGAGAGCTGAGCAACTGTAGAAGCGCCACATGTAAAGCCGTGCTGTTGAGGTGGAATCAAGGACTTTCTGTTGAGCCATGCAGTAAGCCTATCTCTTATCAGCTTTTCCATCGCCTTAACGGGAGTTGGAGTAATACTTATCGGACGAGAAGACGACACTAGTACCGAGTCAGGAGTCTTAGGGATAGCTGTAACAATCAATGTTTTCCAAATTAGAGGAACCTCACTCAAAATTAGCGAAATGTTGTCGAAAGTGGTTTGAGCAGAGAAAATTTTTTGTAAAAAATTTGCGGGATGCTGTCGGATGTCAATGAAGTCGAGGTTTCCAACAACTTGAAAGCATTTAAAACCTATGGAGAAACATATGGAGAAACATTTACATTGGAAAAACAGTCAAAGGACGAGTGCACATCACTGTGATCAATAATAACGTCAGAGAGCCAAAATTGGCTCGTTTCTATGTATAAGCGCGGATACAAAACACCTACTAAGTGCCTCAGCGTTTTGCACATCAGTTAAGTAGATTTTCCTATCTGCATCGGAAAGAGTAGGCAGAGAAGTGGTTTCATCTTACTTCTCATTAAGGAAAGAAGTGTTTTTGAGTGCAAATTCATATCAGCTCTTCTCATTCTATTACCAGGGAACCTCTTCAAGTAACGGTCAAGTTCGGAATTTTTTCTGTAATTGAGTTAGAAAGTGGGCTTCTGTATGCAGATTTAAGCAGCCGATCTTTCTGAGCTGCTAGGTTCTTTATGTGTTTTGTATAAGAATGTCCTTTTGAATGCCTGAATTCAACTGCACATAACTATATAGACCGGTGCGAACAACATCACAAAATCTCTTATAAAGGTCATCTACCGAAGTATAACCTTGAAAAACATCCCACCAGTCCAAGAGTCAAGGGAAGAAGATAGTGAAGAATAGTCTGCCTTTAGAAAATTTGGTAAGGGAATTTTGATCGGTTCACTGACAAAGAGCTTCATTTCAAAGGCAATGCTGTTGAGGTCAGAAAATGCGAAAGGTGGATCTAACGTAATAGACTTTAAAACTGGGCTTGAAGTCAGAACTATGTCTAAAATCGAGTTTTATCGTGTGGGTTCCGTGACAAGTTGAGACAGTTGGCAGGTAATCAACTCCAATAATTTTGCTGATGACGGATTTTTTGCTTCAGTCACCTGCCAGTCGATATCAAGGTTAAAATCCCCCATGATCAGTAAATGATGTCTAGTTAATGGCAGGTCTTGAAGAGATTTCACTAGGCTTCCGTCGTCAGCTGAACACGAATTTGGTGGCCTGTAAACTAGAATTAACCTTAGCGTAAACATAGTAAGAGGATCTATCAACTCAAGACAAAGCAAGTCCGAATTAAGGCACGATGAAGGATCCAAAGAAGTTAAATGAAGCGTGGTCCTTGGGCAACACACTCCGCCGCCTCTACGGCCCATACGGTCTACGCGAAACATTTGGTAGGACAGGTTATTCGTGATTTCTGAATTTGCAATCTTGGTGGGTAGCCATGTCTCAGTAATGAAAACCATGTCTGGATTGTAGATGTTTAAAAATAGGTGCAGGTGATTCAGTTTATTACCAAGACTGCGGGAGTTAAAAAGGAAACACTGCAAGCCATGTGTTGTACCGTGCTGGACTTGCCGTTTCCCGAAGAACGCGCCCTTGGCAGGTCTTCACACCTAATTTCGCCTCGGTAAACAACCCATGTATGCTTCTTTAACTCCCTATTGCACTGTCTGCATTCCTGCCTTAAGTCAAACTCCTGCTTACGCTCGGCAGGAGTCAGACTTTTTCGCACGAAAACATTATTGAAGCCAGATGAACGCAGCCTGAATCCATTAGAAAGCGCAGTGATTCAATGAGAGCGTTAGGGAAGAACAAGTTTGACGAGCCGAGGTTGATTGCCACTAGGCCTCCTCATACGGTAGACCTATACTGGTTTGCATTCCACTCCTAAGCAATCGAGCACTTGACTCACCTTGCTTTCCAGATCGAGCTGCTTAGCCGAAGGCGGCATGTCAGAAATTGCCTAAGGCAAGCCAGGCAGGACCAAGCTACGGCCTCGAATTCCGCCTCGACCGTTTCAGCCAGTTCCATCGGTAGCTTGGCCATGAGGCCCTCAATATACTTAGCAATAACCGGGTCTTTATTTCGTTTCACCATGGCAGTGATAATTTCAGTTATTGGCATCTTAGCGATGTCATCTTATGTGGGCATTTCGGCTTCAGTGGTAGCCGAACAAAAACGAACGTTCCTTTTAGCAGATTGACGCCCACGAGGCTGAGACATGGTGTGCTGGTCAAAATAAATTCACTTGACTAGGCGCAATAGAAGGAAAAACTGACAACGGCACCGGATCTGCAGGCTCAGGCTGAGTGTAAAATGCGAGAAGCACGAAACCGGACTCCAGTCACGACATATATGGGCACGGCATGGAGAGTCTCGTTTTTTTTGGCCCCCTAATAAAATGCATGCTTACTCGGTCAGATTGCAAATATATGCGAACAGCCTTTTAAGTTCACAGTGACGTGGCTCCGTATTTCGCTGGGTCAGGTATTTTCATGCATCGAAGTGCATTCATTACATTCCGCTACATTCATAGACGGAAACATCATTCTCGTTTTCCTCTTCAAGTTGTATTCGTGGCACTGCTCTCAATAATGAGATGAAGTGCAATTATGGCAATAGATATACACCCTTTTTGGGAAGGGCTGAACATTGCTGAAGTGGGTTCTTACGACATTTCGTGAAATTCAAGTAACTAAAAATGACCACACTGCTTTTTTTGAGCATACGGATGAGATAAATAAATAAATAAATAAATAATAAATAAATATCCTCATGGCTCTGTTGCCCTGTTTCTTTCTCATGTCCAATCCATGAGAAAATACCGTATCCTTGTTCACGATTACCACATGTTTTGTTTAACTGGTTGGACGTGGCAAACGGCAACCGTTCAGTGTACGCGGATATTTTCTCCCCTGACATCTGGCATTTTCTCCCTAGTTTCGGGCATTTTCTCGCACCGAAACAGGCGCGGCGTCGAGCATTTCCTCTCGTAATCAAAAAGCAAGCAGACAGAAGGCGGGAAAGCGGATAGCAGCAGTATGTTCCCACTAGAAAGAGTACACTTCCCCTGCTGCTGCCGCTTATCGCCGGCAAGACTCGAGTGTGCGTTCGCTTCACGAGTTTTGCCGCCCGTCGGTGCCGGCCGCTTGCCGCAAAAGTGTGCGGAAGCCTTTAAGGCCTACGTTATACTTCGCCGACATAGGCCTAACCAGGGAATGCCGTCAGCTTCCCATGGAACTTCGAATTGAGACCTTTATCACGTGAAGGAGCTCCAGACGCTGACCACAGGTATGCGGACCAAATTTGCTAACTGGATCCCCTAAGCGAGTTGTGGCCGACGAAACCTCGTTGCTTGCCGCATGTTAGGCGCCCTCAATCAGCGTTGGGCGCAGTGTTGATCAGAGGTGCGGTTGGCAGCCTTATAGCAGCGGCGGCGGCACAGTGGTAAAGTGTTCTCTTCACAGGACTCGGGTCATCGGTTCGGTTCTCGTCGGTGACGATGTTTTTGCGTTTTGTGACCTATCTTTGATGAGGACCTATAATCTTATTTTTAGAACATTTTTGGACGAAAATTGGTCTACCAGGCCAAACATTTGGCCTGGTAGACCAATTTTCGCCCAAAAATGTTCTAAAAATAAGATTATAGGTCCTCATCAAAGATAGGTCACAAAACGCAAAAATATCGTCACCGACGGGAACCGAACCCATGACCCGAGTCCTGTGAAGCGAACACTTTACCACTGTGCCGCCGCCGCTGCTATAAGGCTGCCAACCGCACCTCTGATCAACACTGCGCCCAACGCTGATTGAGTGCGCCTAACATGAGGCAGACAACGAGGCTTTCGTCGGCCACAACTTGCTTAGGGAATCCACTTAGCAAAATTGATTTACATATCTGTGATCGGCGTCTCAAGCTCCTTCACGTGATAGACATCTCGATTCGAAGTTTCATTGGAAGCTGACGGCATTCTCTGGTAAGGCGCTGGCAACCCGGCAGTAGCGGCAGTGGCTGCGGCGCCCACAAATGCTCAAACATAGGGGCATCGATTTTTCGGGAATCGATGCCCCTATGCTTAGAGGTCGCCACACGTTTCTGCGGCAACGCCGCTCTTCGCTAGGATTAAGGATAGGACAGGCACGCCGCCGGCGGCGAGCTCTGCGTCCCTGCCCTATGGTTAAGCATAGGGCCGCGGCGTTGCCGCAGAAGGGTGTGGGGGCCTTAAGCGTTTGCCGCCGCTGCTGCCGCTGTCACTATTGCCGAGTGTGCCAGCGCCTTTATGGAACGGAGGGAAATCTCAGTCAGGAATCGTCCGTTTGGCTCCTAACCAACAGGAATAACCTCCGACCTGGTTTTGCTGATCTAGAATAGGCGTACGTAAATCCACCTCCGGCGAGGGGCCATCTAATCTCGGAGTTAAACTATCAGGACGTCATTGGAATCGGACTACCGGAAACTCCCTCCCACCACGACACGGAAACTGCCTATTCGTCTGCACTTATAACTGTCGTTCGATCGCATCTGAGCAGGATCTTCGGACACTGCTTTACAGAAGCCGCAACATCAAATACGACGTTATCGCCCTGCAGGAAACGAAAGGCAGAACGGAAACCATAAGAAGGACCGACCACAACGAGCTTCTCATTATCGGAGCAAAGGTGGACAGAAAGAATATTGGCGGAGTTGGATTTCTCGTCAATTCGACAGTGCACCACCTAGTAGACTCTTACAAGATCATCAGTCCGCGAGTAGCTGTTCTCCGTCTGCAAATCAAAGATCAAGGAACCATCTCCATCATAAATGGATATGCTCCAACATCTGCGGCCACAGATGAAGAAAAGGAGGAATTCTACAAGCTGCTCGAAAGGACTGTCAACGACGAGAAGAGCTACTACAAAGTTGTCGTTGGTGACTTTAACGCTATCGTCGGTACGAATGATCACGACGAATGGAGGCTAGGACCACATGGAACTTCCTCAGGGAACGAAAACGGAGAGCGCCTGATAGACTTCCTATCCGCGTGCCGTCTCTACCATGGAAATTCTATGTTTAAGAAGCCTTCAAACCGACGATGGACCTGGGAAAGCCCAAATGGAGAAACACGTTCGGAGATCGACCATGTTCTTACGAACAGACGCTGGAGTCTGTTGGACGTCTCCGTGCTGCCTTCATTTGACACCGGCTCGGATCACCGTCTTGTCCGTGCGAAGCTGACTCTCAAAAAGAGGATGTTCAAGCGTGACACCCATAAACCGGCACCGGTGAGGATCCCCACATTCAAGTCTGAGGAGTTGGAATATGCGATAAAGTCGTATGATTGGAATCTTCTTGAAGATCCATCGGAAGACTACGACCTTCTCTCCAAAGGACTGTTGAAATGTGCTAGCAGCTCTGGCGAAGCCACATCGCCGTCTGCTTCAAGACTCAACGCACATGCGATTAAACTCTTGGAGCAAAGAAGAGCTGTTAAACTGGATCCTAATGCTTCCCATCTGGAAAAAGTCACCATCTCAAAGGCCTGTCGAATTGCAGTGAAGGAGTCCATTCAAGCCTACAGAAGATTGAAGCTGTTAGAAGCGGCTGGGAAAGGTTCAAGCATAAAGCGCTGCAAACGAGATCTCTGCGATCAGAAGGCAATAATATCAGCCCTTGTGGATAAGGATGGAACAACGCAAACGTCTCGAAGAGCGATGGAGGCCATCGTTCAAGAATTCTACACAGATCTGTTCCGTTCTTCCATAACTGTCCCAAAATGCTTGATGCCACCAGCTGAGGAAGTACCTCCCATTCTGGAATCAGAAGTTGCTCATGCCATCAGAAGGATGAAGCCGGGCACTGCTCCCGGACGGGACGGCATTTCTGCTGATCTCCTTCGTTCGGGTGGCAGTGCCCTCTGCTCACTTCTTGCCAAGCACTTCAACCACTACCTTTGACTTGGTAGGATTCCGGATTCATGGAAGGAGTTGAAAACAGTTTTAATCTTCAAAAAAGGTCAGCAAGAGGATATCAACAACTATCGACCCATCAGTCTTCTCTCGGTTGTGTACAAGACCTTCACCAAGATACTGCTTAACCGCATGGAGCGTTGCTTGGATGAATATCAGCCAGTGGAGCAAGCAGGGTTTCGCAAGGATTTCTCCTGCATGGACCATATTCAGACTGTCTCACAGCTCATCGAGAGGAGCCGCGAATACCACCTCCCACTTGTCCTTGTCTTCGTGGATTACAGGAAAGCGTTCGACTCTGTGGAAATCAACGCCGTTTTGAACGCACTTGTGCACGCTGGTATACCATCGCCCTACATCCGACTTCTCGACGAATGCTTCTCGAACACATCGACTACCATCCAGCTGTTCGATCGAAAGCTTAAAATTCCTGTCGGGAAAGGAGTACGGCAGGGAGACACGATTTCTCCCAAGCTATTCACAGCGGCACTCCAGGATGCCATGAAAGACTTGAACTGGGACGATAAAGGCTACCTTGTCGACGGTAAACGGATCAGCAACCTTCGCTTCGCCGACGATATTGTTCTCATCTCTACCAGCACGGCAGAAGTCGAGGAAATGCTGAACGAGCTCAATGTGGCAGGTATGAAGATTGTATTGGACATGAATATGTCCAAAACGCAGTTTATGGTCAACCAGTGGTGTGACACGGGACTCGTAAGGTTAAATGGAGTCGCTCTACAACAGGTCGACTCCTACGTCTATCTGGGAAGAGAGTTGAACATGGATAACGACCTCGCTCCTGAAATCGCCCGCAGGAGACGCGCAGCATGGGCAGCCTTCAGTTCGATTCGCGAAGTCACCGATCAGGTCAAGGATGCCGGCCTCAGGACCTGCGATGTGTTACGCGACGGAAACCTGGCCGACAACAAGACAATCGCCAGAGCAATGCAAACTGCGCATCGTGCACTGGAGAGATGTCTTCTGAGGAGAAGCCTTCGTCAGCAATGACAAGAGGGCCTAGCTCGGAGCTACGGAAGAAGTCGCAATTAGCAGACCCGCTGCAGTACATGAAGAAGTCCAAATATCGCTGGGCCGGACACCTGCTTCGACGAAAGGACGATAGATGGAGTCTCCGTGTCACAGAATGGCTCCCGAGAGACCATAAGAGACTATTGGGACGACCGCCAACGCGATGGGCAGACTCATTCTCAAGATCTTTCAGAGAGCGGAGTCTGCCTCACTGGATGCAAACAGCCAGAGATCGAGCGGTCTGGAAGAGTTGTGGTCCCCGCTGAGAAGACCTCCAGCCGACAAAAGGACCATCAAAGTATCAAAGTAAGTAAGAATGGGCGTACATTGATGCAGGGCATGGACCAAGTCATGGAAAAGGCATGACGGAACCACCTGAAGGGTACCGCTTGAAGAAAACAGTAAACTGCTGTATTCAGCGGAGTCGGGGACTCGGTAAGAGTTTTCGGCGGACTCAGTCATCGATAAGGAGTTCCGAGATTCTTCGTGTTTGTCGTACGCTAACATAGGACAATAACGTTATTGGAGCATGTTCAGGTTGTCCGTTTAGAAGCACACCTGTTCTGTCGTTATTGTTTTATGCTCTGGACGGATACGACTGAAACATTCTCGATTATGGCATTTATTTGTGAACACAATGCAGAAAACGTTTCCACTGAGCAGGGTCTTAGGTTGGTGAAACTAAATCAAGGCCTTTTCTGAATCTTCGCGGGTCCTGGTCTGGCATCCCTGGCGACTCTCTCCGGTCTTGGTCTTGCATCTCTCTTGGATATTTCAGGTCTTGGTGTTGTTGAGGCAACCCTCGTGGACTGAAAAGCCCGTCGTTTTTTCAACGTTAATAGAGGAATTCGCTAAGAATAAACCTTTAGGCTGCGCAGGACTTTGCCAGTATCTTACCCAAACCCACTCGGGGACCCATTCACTCCATGAGGTGAGCCATTGGCGTTCTGCAGGTGAGTCTGTGGCTGCTTCTATCTGCGCTGAAATTAGTGTGATGTCAGAGCAGCGCAATCTCACGTCCTACACATGAACGTCTCACATTCTGAAGATCCCGGAGTCATTTCCCGCACGGTTCCTTCTTTTTCGTAAGCCTAAAAATTCAACACATTGAAGAATACGTCTATAGTTGTTAAGATATTTGCACAGGATTTAGCCAATATCTTACCGAACTCCATTCCGGGTTCCAATAAGCCCGTGAGGTGCTCCATTGTCGTCCTGCAGGTGATTCTGTGGTTGTTTCTGTCTGCGCTGAAATGAGTGTGATGCTCAGTCAAAGCTGCACAATCTCACTTCCTACACAAGAACTTCTCACATTTTATATTAAAAAATCCGGGTCTACTCCAAGTCTGCAAGGCTTCTTTATCGCAAGCCTGGAAACTTAACACTTTGAAGTATGTGTTTATAGTCGTTAATATCTGCTCAGGATACTGCATATTTGCTGCTTTATTTAAAAAACCTAAATGCAGAGCTTTAGAATATTTTTGTGCCTCAGTGATACGAGGAGGAGGCTATTTACTGAATAGAATTCCAAGCTCAAGCGAAACGAGAGCTGAACTCCTTGATTGTTCATGAGAGTTAGTATTAAAATGATTCATCGGAAGTGAAGCTGTTGAATGCATCGAATCGGACACCTAACACAACGTCTCCAGAAGTAGTATGTGGAACTATTTGAACTAAAAAAATGCTAAGAAGGCTATACCAAATTTTACATGAACGCAAATTGTTCTAACCATCTTGGAAAGCAACCTGTGTTTGGTTCAACCTGTAAGAGCTCGTTTCGATTTGGAAAAAGCTTCCTTTGATTTCAGAAACATCAAGGTTGTTTAGAAGAGTATCCAATTTGACGTGAAAATGGGATGCTTTCCCGTTGATAGGAGAAAAAATAACAACCAAAAATTCGACAATACCCGTTGATAGGAGAAAAAATAACAACCAAAAATTCGACAATACGGTGATTTCTAATACGTTATTGAGGGAGTTGTGACTAACAAATAGTTTTCGTTAACGGAGCAAATGTCGGGAGAAAAATTAATTTCCACGTAAAAACGGCAGATGTTGTGGCGGCCAGCGGTGACATCGTCATGACTAGTGGCTAACTCGTGCGAAAAACGTCGTCATTCAGATATAGGTGCTGGCCTAGCTGGCCGTATAAAAGGGAGTGAAGGTGTTGTGGAGTAGCATCAGCTCTCGCGATGATTCGTGTGCTCACTCTGCTTTTTCTGAGGGCGACTCTCGTCTGTACCAAGCCTCAATTCCATCGATCAGGTTCCTTATGGTTTTCTTCGAAATGAAAGTATCGCACTGGTCAGTTGGTTTCCGAAAATGGCCTACACTAAACAGTGCGTAAAGTATAATGATAAAATAAAGTATTAGGTTGGAAAAAAAGTCTCTTCACACTTCGAAATTTTTTTTACCCTTCCCCTTGTAAACGCACTAGCCAATGTTGATTGCTGATTTCGTAATCCTATCACACTTGTCTACCGTTCGCACGCGGACACAGGTTAAGACTCTTCTTGTAATTCGTTATCCATCCAATCTTCCGAACTCAATGCCAGATCTACCTCATGGCCATTTTCAGCACGGCATTCTTCATGAATTCATTAAAGAATCCACAGCACGTCAGGCAGCAGACCAAATTGACCATATATATGGCTTGGGATCTACTACTCATCGCGCCTGTTATGAGTGTTTCGGAAAGTCTTTAAAGGGAGATTATTCACTGAGGGCAAAGCATGGTCAGGAAGGCCAACTGGATTGGACGACAGTGAACTACACCATCTTCTTCGTACCGATAGTTGGCAGACGACACGTCAGCTGGCAGAGAAGCTCGAAGTGTCTCATAGGATAGTAGGAATCCATCTGAAGAATCTTGGCTTTCATGGAAATTTGGAGCTTGGATTCCACATGCCCTGTCAGACACTCAGAAAGGTCGACGGCTCTCCATCGCTGCTTCTCTTCTGTCCAGATAAGGAAGAAAATCGTTTCTTCCGCGGATTGTGACAGTAGAAGAGTCCTGGGTTCTGTGTGCCAACTTCCGAGGAAAAGGCAATGGGTACAAAAGGGAGAGAGCCCTAAGTCTGATCTCAAGCCCAATGTTCACGAAAGGAAGATTCTCTTGAGTGTTTGGTGGGATATCAGAGAAGTGATTTATCGGCAAACTCTCAGAAGTGGAGAGACACTTACTGCTGTCACATACTGCGGCCAACTCCACAAAGTCGTCGCAACTCTCTAAGAAAACAGGCCGGAGAAGTCGAAGGTGATGATCCTGCATGACGATGCAAAACCACATGTTGCAAGACTCACAAGAGAAACAATAAAGGAGATGGGCTGGGAGGTAATGCCACATCCACCATATAGCCCTGACCTGGTTCGTGCCGACTACCATCTCTTCCGTGCTCTCAAGCAAGAAATTGAAGAGAAATATTTTGGAACGAATGAAGACCTCAAAAATTGGATTCATCAATGGTTCGACTCCAGAACTGCAGTCTTTTAAGCGAGAGGAATTGGAAAATTACCCAGTCTTTGGAGAAGTGTAGTGGGACAAAATAGAGTTTATCTCAATTGATTTGACTTTGTAGTTGTGAAGTAATAAATCTTTGAAAAAAATGAAAAGACTTTTTTTCCAACCTAATATAAAAGGACGGCGTTACCCAATCCCTCTTATGATGCGTCACGGGTTCTACTTCTACGGTTTATCGTGAAGGCGATTTGAATACGTAATTGGTTGTACAATGACTTACGGGCCTTTGAACAATTCAGCGATTTATCCTTCCCAGCCAGGCTCCTACAAATTCACAAATCCCGGAGGGATGGAAGGCTTGTCTGGCCTGGGCGGATACCCGAACCACGTACCTGGTACCGACAGCCGGCACCTCCTCCGACTGCGCTCTACGCGCCCTTGAAATATAATATAGGACAGGATAATGTTGGATCCTCAAAATGTCTCAAACAAAGCCTGAATCCTCATCGCATTTGTGCGATTACCGCTTCTGAATATCTAATCGACAGTAATTAAACAGCTGGACTGTCTAATGGCTCGAGGATTCGCCCCAGATGAATGAATTCCTCGTCATCAATTCTAGTTGGAGTCGATAAGTCGATATTGACATGTCTTTGTAAGAATACAAGTACTGACAGGTTATAGCTTAGCTACCAGTAAAGGCAGTGAAGAGCTCAAAAGCTCATATAAAAGTGTAAGGAAATATAAGCTTTCTGAGATCTGCACGAAAGGGATTGCACCGCGCACTCGGTCGGATTCTTGCATTTTACTCTCGATTGATTATGATTCACTTGAATATTTGTGAACATTTTGGATAAAGTCGTCGTATCGATTGGTTTGTGCATTTTAAAGTTTAAAACTCAAAATCTTTAAAGTACAGTAAAAATTGCGGAAGAGTGCAGGTGTTGTCTGAAAGCTTACAACGTTGCTGCCAATGAAGGTTCAGAAGATGTTTGAAAATCATATGAAAGCAAATGATAACGAAAACTCCGCGATATGCAAATGGTCAAGATTGCGCCACGCATCCATCTTGAAATTTAGATTTCAGGCTCGGTTAGTTGGGCATGGGCTCAATCTTGTTATCATTTGACACTTTTAATGTGTGCTGGACTTCTTTAAAAAGCGCAGGTTAATGTGGTAACCAGAGTGTAACAAGCATCAAGCCAATGCAGAACCGATCGAGTTTTATATATAACGTTTCAGACGGATGCATGGCGCAATCTTAACGGTTTGCACATCAGAGAATTTTCATTTCCCTGTGCTTTCGTATGAGTCTCAAACATCTTCAAAAGCTTCACTAGCGGCAACGTTAGCACACTTCAAGCAGCACCTGCATTTTTTAAAAGGAAATCCTGCATTTCGCCGGAAGCTGCAGTGTGTCTTTAAGTTTCAAACATAAGAAGGCACAGACCAATCAATACGGATATTTTATGTAGAAATTACGACAGGTATTCAAGAGAAACACAGCGTCGAGTGTAAAATGAAAGAAATCAGACGAGCGCCCTTCTGCTCATGCGTCAAAACAGTTCTATGTATTTTCTTGCACTTTCGTATGAGCTCTTAACTTCTTCGGAATCTTTACGGCAGCAAGAAATGCTTACATTTTTTGGGACACGTTGTACTTCGATCGAGAACGGTGGCAGTTCTCCTGACTTCAGATGCTCGGTGCTTGATGTCTATGACACGTCCTCTAAATCGTCACGCACATGACACAATGTCTGGGACATATCATCTGAATTTCGATGTTTATGAAGCGGCGGTGGAACAACGCCTATGATGCCTGTTCTGATGATGATGCACTTAGCACGGCATCTGTAATAGGTTTCTGAGCACAGGCGTTTGCGACACGCCGTCTTGGAGATAACTCAGACTGACCGACAGTCCGTGGGACAGACGCTAGTTGTTCTGCATATATGAGAATATTTGAATACGTCTGAATTGAACCGTAAGAGCACTAAATCACATTTCAGAGGACGATGACTACTACGGAACAGCAGACACATATGATCCAGAGAGGTACGAACCGCAAGTGTTCATGGTGAGTCGATTTCTGGGTGGTTTTCTCAGCCAGCCCTTTAGCATTCGCCACACATTCTATTTCTGGAGACGTTGTGTCAGGTGTCCAATTCGATGCACTTAACAGCTTCATTCAGTAAATAGCCTCCTCCTATCACTAAGATATAAAAATATTCTAAAGCTGCATTTAGGTTTTTTTCTAATAAAGCAGCAAATATGTAGTATCCTGACGCAGATATTAACGACTATAAGCGCATACTTCAATGTGCTGAATTTTCAGGCTTACGATAAAGAAGTCTTGCAGACTTGGAGCGGACCCGGATTTTTTAACATAAAATGTGAGCAGTTCCTGTGTAGGACATGAGATTGTGCAGCCTTGACTGGGCATCACAGTCATTTCAGCGCAGACAGAAGCAACCACAGAATCACCTGCAGGACACCAATGGAGCACCTCACGGGCTTATTGGAACCCGGAATTGAGTCCGGTAAGATACTGACAAAATCTTGGAAAGTGTCTCAACGACTATAAACGCATACTTTAATGTGTTGAATTTTCAGGCATACAACAAGGAAGAAACCGAGCGACCTACGACTCCAGGAGTTTCAGAACGTCAGAAGTTCCTGTGTAGGACATGAGATTGTGCAGCTTTAACTGGGCGTCACATTCATTTCAGCGCAGACAGAAGCAACCACAGAATCACCTGCAGGACGCCAATGGAGCACCTCACGGGCTTATTGGAACCCGGAATTGAGTCCGGTAAGATACTGACAAAATCTTGGAAAGTGTCTCAACGACTATAAACGCATACTTTAATGTGTTGAATTTTCAGGCTTACAATAAGGAAGAAACCGAGCGACCTACGACTCCAGGAGTTTCAGAACGTCAGAAGTTCCTGTGTAGGACATGAGATTGTGCAGCTTTAACTGGGCGTCACATTCATTTCAGCGCAGACAGAAGCAACCACAGAATCACCTGCAGGACGCCAATGGAGCACCTCACGGGCTTATTGGAACCCGGAATTGAGTCCGGTAAGATACTGACAAAACCTTGAAAAGTGTCTCAACGACTATAAACGCATACTTTAATGTGTTGAATTTTCAGGCATACAACAAGGAAGAAACCGAGCGACCTACGACTCCAGGAGTTTCAGAACGTCAGAAGTTCCTGTGTAGGACATGAGATTGTGCAGCTTTAACTGGGCGTCACATTCATTTCAGCGCAGACAGAAGCAACCACAGAATCACCTGCAGGACGCCAATGGAGCACCTCACGGGCTTATTGGAACCCGGAATTGAGTCCGGTAAGATACTGACAAAATCTTGGAAAGTGTCTCAACGACTATAAACGCATACTTTAATGTGTTGAATTTTCAGGCTTACAATAAGGAAGAAACCGAGCGACCTACGACTCCAGGAGTTTCAGAACGTCAGAAGTTCCTGTGTAGGACATGAGATTGTGCAGCTTTAACTGAGCGTCACATTCATTTCAGCGCAGACAGAAGCAACCACAGAATCATCTGCAGGACGCCAATGGAGCACCTCACGGGCTTATTGGAACCCGGAATTGAGTCCGGTAAGATACTGACAAAATCTTGGAAAGTGTCTCAACGACTATAAACGCATACTTTAATGTGTTGAATTTTCAGGCTTACAATAAGGAAGAAACCGAGCGACCTACGACTCCAGGAGTTTCAGAACGTCAGAAGTTCCTGTGTAGGACATGAGATTGTGCAGCTTTAACTGGGCGTCACATTCATTTCAGCGCAGACAGAAGCAACCACAGAATCACCTGCAGGACGCCAATGGAGCACCTCACGGGCTTATTGGAACCCGGAGTTGAGTCCGGTAAGATACTGACAAAATCTTGAAAAGTGTCTCAACGACTATAAACGCATACTTTAATGTGTTGAATTTTCAGGCTTACAATAAGGAAGAAGCCGAGCGACCTACGACTCCAGGAGTTTCAGAACGTCAGAAGTTCCTGTGTAGGACATGAGATTGTGCAGCTTTAACTGAGCGTCACATTCATTTCAGCGCAGACAGAAGCAACCACAGAATCACCTGCAGGACGCCAATGGAGCACCTCACGGGCTTATTGGAACCCGGAATTGAGTCCGGTAAGATACTGACAAAATCTTGGAGAGTGTCTCAACGACTATAAACGCATACTTTAATGTGTTGAATTTTCAGGCTTACAATAAGGAAGAAACCGAGCGATCTACGAC
This sequence comes from Heligmosomoides polygyrus bakeri, assembly GCA_947359475.1. Taxonomy (NCBI): domain Eukaryota; kingdom Metazoa; phylum Nematoda; class Chromadorea; order Rhabditida; family Heligmosomidae; genus Heligmosomoides; species Heligmosomoides polygyrus. Next base: position 11,897,877 of record OX375869.1, on the reverse strand, counting down.
TCCAGGAGTTTCAGAACGTCAGAAGTTCCTGTGTAGGACATGAGATTGTGCAGCTTTAACTGGGCGTCACATTCATTTCAGCGCAGACAGAAGCAACCACAGAATCACCTGCAGGACGCCAATGGAGCACCTCACGGGCTTATTGGAACCCGGAATTGAGTCCGGTAAGATACTGACAAAATCTTGGAAAGTGTCTCAACGACTATAAACGCATACTTTAATGTGTTGAATTTTCAGGCTTACAATAAGGAAGAAGCCGAGCGACCTACGACTCCAGGAGTTTCAGAACGTCAGAAGTTCCTGTGTAGGACATGAGATTGTGCAGCTTTAACTGAGCATCACATTCATTTCAGCGCAGACAGAAGCAACCATAGAATCACCTGCAGGACGCCAATGGAGCACCTCACGGGCTTATTGGAACCCGGAATTGAGTCCGGTAAGATACTGACAAAATCTTGAAAAGTGTCTCAACGACTATAAACGCATACTTTAATGTGTTGAATTTTCAGGCTTACAATAAGGAAGAAACCGAGCGATCTACGACTCCAGGAGTTTCAGAACGTCAGAAGTTCCTGTGTAGGACATGAGATTGTGCAGCTTTAACTGGGCGTCACATTCATTTCAGCGCAGACAGAAGCAACCACAGAATCACCTGCAGGACGCCAATGGAGCACCTCACGGGCTTATTGGAACCCGGAATTGAGTCCGGTAAGATACTGACAAAATCTTGGAAAGTGTCTCAACGACTATAAACGCATACTTTAATGTGTTGAGTTTTCAGGCCTACAATAAGGAAGAAGCCGAGCGACCTACGACTCCAGGAGTTTCAGAACGTCAGAAGTTCCTGTGTAGGACATGAGATTGTGCAGCTTTAACTGAGCGTCACATTCATTTCAGCGCAGACAGAAGCAACCACAGAATCATCTGCAGGACGCCAATGGAGCACCTCACGGGCTTATTGGAACCCGGAATTGAGTCCGGTAAGATACTGACAAAATCTTGGAAAGTGTCTCAACGACTATAAACGCATACTTTAATGTGTTGAATTTTCAGGCTTACAATAAGGAAGAAACCGAGCGACCTACGACTCCAGGAGTTTCAGAACGTCAGAAGTTCCTGTGTAGGACATGAGATTGTGCAGCTTTAACTGGGCGTCACATTCATTTCAGCGCAGACAGAAGCAACCACAGAATCACCTGCAGGACGCCAATGGAGCACCTCACGGGCTTATTGGAACCCGGAGTTGAGTCCGGTAAGATACTGACAAAATCTTGAAAAGTGTCTCAACGACTATAAACGCATACTTTAATGTGTTGAATTTTCAGGCTTACAATAAGGAAGAAGCCGAGCGACCTACGACTCCAGGAGTTTCAGAACGTCAGAAGTTCCTGTGTAGGACATGAGATTGTGCAGCTTTAACTGGGCGTCACATTCATTTCAGCGCAGACAGAAGCAACCACAGAATCACCTGCAGGACGCCAATGGAGCACCTCACGGGCTTATTGGAACCCGGAATTGAGTCCGGTAAGATACTGACAAAATCTTGGAAAGTGTCTCAACGACTATAAACGCATACTTTAATGTGTTGAATTTTCAGGCTTACAATAAGGAAGAAGCCGAGCGACCTACGACTCCAGGAGTTTCAGAACGTCAGAAGTTCCTGTGTAGGACATGAGATTGTGCAGCTTTAACTGAGCATCACATTCATTTCAGCGCAGACAGAAGCAACCATAGAATCACCTGCAGGACGCCAATGGAGCACCTCACGGGCTTATTGGAACCCGGAATTGAGTCCGGTAAGATACTGACAAAATCTTGAAAAGTGTCTCAACGACTATAAACGCATACTTTAATGTGTTGAATTTTCAGGCTTACAATAAGGAAGAAGCCGAGCGACCTACGACTCCAGGAGTTTCAGAACGTCAGAAGTTCCTGTGTAGGACATGAGATTGTGCAGCTTTAACTGAGCATCACATTCATTTCAGCGCAGACAGAAGCAACCACAGAATCACCTGCAGGACGCCAATGGAGCACCTCACGGGCTTATTGGAACCCGGAATTGAGTCCGGTAAGATACTGACAAAATCTTGAAAAGTGTCTCAACGACTATAAACGCATACTTTAATGTGTTGAATTTTCAGGCTTACAATAAGGAAGAAGCCGAGCGATCTACGACTCCAGGAGTTTCAGAACGTCAGAAGTTCCTGTGTAGGACATGAGATTGTGCAGCTTTAACTGGGCGTCACATTCATTTCAGCGCAGACAGAAGCAACCACAGAATCACCTGCAGGACGCCAATGGAGCACCTCACGGGCTTATTGGAACCCGGAATTGAGTCCGGTAAGATACTGACAAAATCTTGAAAAGTGTCTCAACGACTATAAACGCATACTTTAATGTGTTGAATTTTCAGGCTTACAATAAGGAAGAAACCGAGCGATCTACGACTCCAGGAGTTTCAGAACGTCAGAAGTTCCTGTGTAGGACATGAGATTGTGCAGCTTTAACTGGGCGTCACATTCATTTCAGCGCAGACAGAAGCAACCACAGAATCACCTGCAGGACGCCAATGGAGCACCTCACGGGCTTATTGGAACCCGGAATTGAGTCCGGTAAGATACTGACAAAATCTTGGAAAGTGTCTCAACGACTATAAACGCATACTTTAATGTGTTGAGTTTTCAGGCCTACAATAAGGAAGAAGCCGAGCGACCTACGACTCCAGGAGTTTCAGAACGTCAGAAGTTCCTGTGTAGGACATGAGATTGTGCAGCTTTAACTGGGCGTCACATTCATTTCAGCGCAGACAGAAGCAACCACAGAATCACACACAGGACGACAATGGCACAGCAGATGGCTTGAATGGGCCAGCGAATGGGCTAGGGTAAGATACTGGCTAAATCCTGGGCAAGTATCCTAACAACTATAAACGCATTCTTCAATGTGTTGGATTTTTAGGCTTACGAAAAAGAGGGAACCGTGCAGGAAATGACTCCAGGATCTTCAGAACGTGAGAAGTTTTTAGCGATTTCACTAATTTCAGCTCAGACTAAAGCAACCATAGGCTCACCTGCAGGACGCCAATGGCTCACTTCATGGAGGGAATGGGTCCCCGAGTGGACTTGGGTAAGATTCTGGCAGCTTGAAGGCTCAGTCTTACAATTCCTCTATCAACGTTTTTAACGAAATGCCGAGCTTTTCAGTGGACGAGGATTACCTCAATAACACCAAGACCTGAAATATCCGAGGGAGATGCAAGACTAAGACCGGAGAGTTTCCAGGGATGCCAGACCAGGACCCGGGAAGATTCAGAAAAGGCCTTGATTTAGTTTCACCAACCTAAGACCCTGCTCAGTGGAAACGTTTTCTTAATTGTGTTCGCAAATAAATGTCATAGTCGAGAATGTTTCACTCGTATCCGTCCACAGCATAAAACAATAATGACAGAATAGATGTACTTTTAGACGGACAACCTGAGCATGCTCCAATAACATTATTGCCCTGTGTTAGCGTCCGACAAACTCGAAGAATCTCGGAACTCCTTATCGACTCTTGAATCCACTAAAACTCCATGGCGAGTCATAGACTCCGTGGAATTCAGCAGTTTGTTTTCTTCAAGCGGTGCCGTTTAGCGGCGGTTCTGTCATGCCTTTTCCATGAGTTGGTGAATGTGCGCCTATTACAGGGTGGTCCACATGAAGTGTTACGCAGAAAACTACATACAACTTTGCACCGACTCAAATAAGAAAATTGTACCATCTTTCGAAAGACAAGAAAATTCTACATAACATATTATACACCACATCCAAAATGTGCACCTTTGGCTTCAATGCAGGAGTACAATCTTTTTCGGAAATTCTTGAGGATACGCGCGATCACTTCCGGTGAAATTTCGTCCCATGCCTTCTCCAGAGCTCTTTTCTGCGAATCCAGTGAACTGTGTCTGAAATTCCACGCTTTTTGCTTTAGGAATGACCAATTGGCAAAATTCACGGGCTTGGGATCGGGCGAGTTTGAAGGACAAACATCCTTTGTCCACAAATCCGGAAAGTTGGTCTGACACCATTCCAGAGTCCTCTTGGCACCGTGAGCTGGTGCCCAATCTTGCTTGAAGGTCCAGTCGAGGTCTTTACCATTCTCTTGTGCACAAAATATCACCACGTTTTCCAGGGTCTGCTGCCGGTAGATTTCGACATTGATCTGAACCTCTTTTTCAATAAAAACACCTTGGTCTGGCCCTGGTCCGATATTCAAGCCCGTACCATAAAGGACTATGAAAAAACTCTTCGGCGTTGACAGCTTTTGGAGATCCTTTTGGCAGCAGTCTTCGCTGATTCTGCCCATTTTGGAGTGGTTCGACGGTAAATATCTTCTTGTCTGTGAAGAAAATCCGGCCGAGCTTGTCACCGCGCGTAAGGACTAGACATGGGATCCGAATCATGCGTTTTCGGATATCCGGCCGGATTTATCCGGTTTCGGATTATCCGAAATCCGGCTCGGTCGAAAATTGCCCTCATCTGAATCATCCGAAGATCCGGGATTTCTAAAATTGTCCTCATCTGACTCATCCGAAGATCCGGTGTTTACAAAATTGCCCTCATCTGAATCATCCGAAGATCCGGGGTTTTGAAAAACGCAATGATTCGGATAAAATCGGATAAAAATCGGATAATAGGAGGTTAGCGCGTCTTGCTGGCAAACTCTGCGCCATTGATAACCTGACTTTTTCGGGCACATTTGCAATCATTTGGAGGGAATTCTCTCACAAGGGAAGGGTCTGATAGCACGTATCTGAACGGGGATAGGGAGTCATCCTATTAAATAGGAATAATCGCCACCCCTCAATTAGCATAAAATGTGTTTCATTTTTGCCAAGTCGTTAAACCCAAGGAGTGGGGGTTCTTGAAGTTACAATTGAACGGCGTGGGTTCTTGTACGACCGCGATGCCTCTGCCGGCAAGCAGCTCGGAGCGCAATGGGTAGTGACGATGCTTCATGGGAGGAAGGTCGGGGGTTCGATCCTCATGCGCTGCTGCATTCCTGCTTTTTGAATGATTGGTTAAGATTTGAGGGATTCTGACGTCTATACTATTTTCAGATGTTTGCTGCGCATATTCCAGCTGCATGCTGTGGTACTCAACATGATGATGCATAAATATTCAACACCAGTGATACACAGGTACAACGTGCATAAAGCAGCACTGAACACAATGAGCAGGGTATAAATGCTGCAGGCTCCTCTCAGCCTGTTTCCATACATCGGCCAATGATCTCGGGTAAAACCATCCTGCTCGGATTTTCAAAGGAGACCACGATGTGACGTCACATGTGGTTAAAACGAGAAAGTTTGTGGATCCCGGAATTTGACCTGAACGGCATCAATACACTCTTTCTCTCATCTTTGCCTGTCATCTGGAAATCAGAGGTCTGCTGGAGTCTCTCTAAAACCTAACACCAAGAAAGTCGCCGATGCTCGAGTGGTCCACTTGCTCACGCTGAAGTGTGGTCCACCTTTAGATAAGCAGCCTTCATGGGAATGACACCAACCTGACCGAACGGATGGTTAGCATACCCAAGGACTTCGAAGCACGTCAACTTGAAGTTAACGAAGACGAACGGCTGAAAGTGGTGGAAAACCAGAAGAAGGTTGGGATCAGCAAAATGAACTGATAGACTGGAAAGGCTGGCAAGCCGTGGGCATATGATAACGTTTTCGGCTGGAACTCTTGTTTCAGAGGAAAGGGAACGTCTTCAATTGGATTTCGCCTATGGAGCCGATCTTATTTGTCCATATATGGAAGCAAACTGTGAGGAGCCAGTAGCCTTTATGCGCTGCTCGTATTGTGACCAGTGCTTATGTTCCATGCACTTTGTGTCTGTGTATCACTGATGTCAAAACGTTCATACATCGTTTATGTTGAACAGCTTTCCAATTGAGTTTTGGTTAAAAAACCGGTCAGTAATGAACAAGTGGCAACAAAATTGCTCTCACGGCATACATCTGGAAACACTGCACAGCAAACATCTAAAATGGTGCAGATGTCAGAATACCTCAAATCAAACAATAAGTTGAAATGCAAAGATGCAGCAGCGCAGAAAAGTCGAACCCTCTACCTCCCTCTCATGGAGCAACGTCGCTATCCACTGCGCTACGAGCCGCTTCCCCGCCGACGGCATTGCGGGGCGTACAAGACTCCCGAACTCGTGAGGCGCCGATTCCACTGTAACTTCAAGGATCCTCTACTCCTCGGGCTTATCGGCTTATCTTTTTTGCCAAAATCGGATAAGCCCGAGGAGTAGAGGATCCTTGAAGTTACAGTGGAATCGGCCGCCTCACGAGTTCGGGAGTCTTGTACGCCCGCAATGCCGTCGGCGGGAAGCGGCTCGTAGCGCAGTGGGATAGCGACGTTGCTCCATGAGAGGGGAGGTAGAGGGTTCGACTTTCCTGCGCTGCTGCATCTTTGCATTTCAACTTATTGTTTTGATTTGAGGTATTCTGACATCTGCACCATTTTTAGATGTTTGCTGTGCAGTGTTTCCAGATGTATGCCGTGAGAGCAATTTTGTTGCCACTTGTTCATTACTGACCGGTTTTTTAACCAAAAGGCAACGAGAAAGCTCTTCACCATAATGATATATAAAAGTTTAACATCAGTGATACACATACACAAAGTGCATGAAACAGAAGCACTTGTGAAAAATACAGACAGCGTATAAGGGCTGCAGCCTCCTCACAGTTTGCTTCCATATATGGGACAAATAAGATCGGCTCCATAGGCGAAATCCAATTGAATACGTTCCCTTTCATCTGAAACAAGAGTTCCAGCCGAAAACGTTTATCATATGCCCACTGCTTGCCAGCCTTTTCCACGTCTATCAGTTCATTTTGCGGATCCCAACCTTCTCCTGGTTTTCCACCACTTTCAGCCGTTCGTCTTCGTTAACTTCAAGTTGACGTGCTTCGAAGTCCTTAGGTATGCTAGCCATCCGTTCGGTCAGGTTGGTGTCATTCCCATGAAGGCTGTTTATCTAAAGGTGACCACACTTCAGCATGAGCAAGTGGATCACCACTCGAGCATCGGCGACTTTGTTGGTGTTAGGTTTTAGAGAACCTCCAGCACACCTCTGATTTCCAGATGACAGGCAAAGATGAGAGAAAGGGTGTATTGATGCCGTTTAGGTCAATTTCCGGGATCCACAGACTTTCTCGTTTTAACCACATGTGACGTCACGTCATGGTTTCCTTTGAAAATCCGAGCAGGATGGTTTTACCCGAGGTCATTGGCCGATGTATGGAAACAGACTGAGAGGAGCCTGCAGCATTTATACCCTGCCCATTGTGTCCAGTGCTGCTTTATGCACGTTGTACCTGTGTATTCACTGGTGTTGAATATTTATGCATCATCCTGTCGAGTACCACAGCATGCAGCTGGAAAGTGCGCGGAAAACATCTGAAAATGGTATAGACGTCAGAATCCCTCAAACCTCAACCAATTATTTAAAAATCATTTAAAATTCAATTAAAATTAATAATAAAAACAATCAATTAAAATCAATTAAAAAGCAGGAATGCAGCAGCGCATGAGGATCGAACCTCCGACCTTCCTCCCATGAAGCATCCTCACTACCCATTGCGCTCCGAGCTGCTTGCCGGCAGAGGCATCGCGGTCGTACAAGAACCCAAATTCGTGATGCGCCGTTCAATTGTGACTTCAAGAACCCCCACTCCTTGGGTTTCACGACTTAGCAAAAAATGAAACACATTTTATACTAATTGAGGGGTGGCGATTATTCCTATTTAATAGGATGACTCCCTCTCCCCGTTCAGATATACGCTATCAGACCCTTCCCTTGTGAGAGAATTCCCGCCAAATGATTGCAAATCTGCCCGAAAAAGTCAGGTTATCAATGGCGCAGAGTTTGCCAGCAAGGCGCGCTAACCTCCTATTATCCGATTTTTATCCGATTTTATCCGAATCATTGCGTTTTTCAAAACCCCGGATCTTCGGATGATTCAGATGAGAGCAATTTTGAAAACCCGGATCTTCGGATGATTCAGATGAGGACAATTTTAGAAACCCCGGATCTTCGGATGATTCAGATGAGGGCAATTTTCGACCGAGCCGGATTTCGGATAATCCGAAACCGGATAAATCCGGCCGGATATCCGAAAATGCATGATTCGGATCCCATGTCTACTATGCAGTAATCTAAATAAGCATAATTCTCTTCGTTTCAGTATTTCGTCATATTATTTCCATATTTCTAGCGATTTAGGCACTGACTTACGCTTTAGAGCATTTGTTATGAAAGGAGATTTGTCGTGTACATATGATTCTTTCAAGCTACCTTAAGCCATACTATATGGTAAAGGACGACGGTAATCAATTCCTTATGGGATGCGCTAGGTATTCTGCTTGCTGCTTCAGTCTATGATACACTCGCCCTGAGCACTCCGAAGCAAAAGTTAAAGAAATTCGGGTGTTAGGCCAGCCATGGATTACAGCTCTGTGGGTGTGTTGGCACCATATTTTCTGGGAAGGATAAAACGCTGTCCTGCTCATTGTGTGCCAAATAAGCATTCCGATTGCCTCACGACATCTGCCTCAGAATTAGAATGCGTGGCGTATCTCAAAAGGATGAATTAACGCCATCATTTATGTTTTCATCCTTATTTAAAACCAAAGATTCTCTTGCATTTCTACATGCGCATAAAACGTAAGTTAATCTTGTTTTAGTGGCCAGTACTTCATGTTCTTTCATCCTGGAGCCTCGGCATTGGTGTTAACAACGTTTGTAATACTTATTTGTAGTACGCTAGCGTGGGTGAGGCGCTTGGTCGGGTAGGTTGTAGAGATAAAGCCTCCAACCGTTTTTAGGCCTCTGAAGACGACACAGTCGAAACATCAGGCCAATAAAAGTTCCACCTAACAATTTCTTGGCAAGGAGGTATTATAAACGTTGTTAAGACCAGTACTTCCTTGTTTAATCCATTCAGAAAGGAAGGCATTGCTCTTCTGGAAAGCGTCCAGAATAACTTCACCCTGAATTTATGTTTAAGGTGATTTGAAACCAATTATAACAGCACATCTAAAGGTCCAGACGGGGCAGTTAAAGTTGCCTTGTTTCCGCTATTCAACAAAGATAGTCGACGTTGGCTATAATGTTTAAGATTCTTATAAAAAGGATATCGATTGATGCCGGTAGTTTTGAGCACCTCAGGCTCGAATGGGAGAGGCCACACTACCGTCAGGTTTTAGCTTCCTGTTCCAAAAGCACGAACCAGATAGGACTTCCTCACTTACAGACATTCAAGTTCTTAGTGTTGGTAGGAGGCAGTTAGTTCTGTCATGTTTACTGTTGCTACATTCGTTTACGCTTATATGAGTAGCTATTTGTTTATGTGACATTAGTTATCCAGTGCATTACTTTGTCCATGCCTGACAAAGAAACAAATAAACAATGCATATTGCTACATTCAAAGCTGTACTAATAGTAGGTGATAGTATTGATGAAACCACGAATTAGAATGCATGACAAGTACCGGGATATTAAGCTGTAACACAAATCTACTTATTTTCTTACCACACTTATGCTTAAGAGAGCAACGCTGACCAAAATGACGAAGAAGGGGAGGAGCTGCTAACGATGCAGGACATTTTGGATAACGAAGAGTCTTGCCAGGAAACCGCCCGTGTGCTGCTCGGCGCTCAAGATTCATCCGTCTGCACATATCCCGAGGTTGGACATTATTTCGTTCACCCCTTTAACTTATTCTTAAAAAGGTTATTTTGTAGGTTCTTTTATTGCTTACGAGTTCGTAGCAATATTATAGGCCTTACTGAACCTAGGCCAAGGTATATTTTGTGTTCTTAGTGTGGTTGTTCTTTTGGTTTCGGATTAGCGTGACTTCAACAGGATATGTGAAAGAAAAAAACGGCCGTACTATTGGAGAAGTAGTTCTGGGCTCATGCGGGGGAGGGGAGACTACACGGTGAAGGAGAATTTGCTGGTGGTACCAAAAGGAATCGTAAGAAACTGATGAGTCCGTAGTACCAAAGCCTATTCACAGTTTACGTACGGTTGCTCGCCGGAACGATGTCAGATGATTCGTGCGCGAAGGCAAGGGTTGCTACTACCAGGGGGCCGAATTCATCAACGACTAACCGGCGGGTATAGAGGTGGAGATACTCACGATAAAGCCTGCGTCTCTGTCTCTTATCTTATTTTTACCCCTTATTCCCCTCATAGCCGCGGGTTTAATTGTTGATGAATTCGGTCCGAGAAGGTAGGAGCAGAGTATAGAAGAAAAAGAAAGTAAAGAAGCGCTTGAGATCATTTTGCAAAGCATTACGCTTTCAGAGTTTGGCGCTGTTCCATAGCAGCTATGATCCTACACGGAATCTTCTTTTTGCTCGATTTTTTTTCCAGTAATTGCTAAAGATTGTTTGAAAGAGCCATAGCATGCTGATCTTCCTGTTGTAGAGGTGGCCGCTAGCATTATGTAATGGTCGGCAATGAAGGTCTATTCGTGCCGTTTATCTGTTCTCAAAGAATGTAAACCAGCTGCTGTCGTTACAGGGCTACAAGCCGAGGCAGGCTCTGTTCGCTTGCCTGACTTGTGCATCCGATCCGGAATCGAATGAGGCTGGTATTTGTTACGGTTGTTCATTACATTGCCACGAAGATCACAATATCGTTGAGCTGTTCACCAAAAGGCGATTCAGGTGAGAAATACTTCCTTGACGTCTTCGATTTTAAAAACGCTCACCATTTAAACTGTTTCAGGTGCGACTGCGGTAACAGCAAATTCAAGACGAAGTGCACTTTATTCGAGGTCAGAGCTGGTTTACTGTGGCTTTGCAGTTCACGCGTCTAATGGTATTACCAAAGTTATTGTTTTAGGAGAAAGATGCTTCCAACAAGGAAAACAGCTACAACCACAATTTCTCGGGGCTGTTCTGTGTGTGCAAGAAGACCTACCCTTGTGAACTGGATGAGACGATGCATCAGTGTGTCGCCTGTGAGGACTGGTTCCATCTCTCGGTGAGTTCTGTGTGAGCCATGTTCGAACTCGGCATGGGAGGATCTTGTTGTCTTGCCAAGCTCTTCAGGAGGTTCTTAAACAGATATATTGGCTTACGCTTCGGTGAATCGCCTTTCTCAGAGCTTGAATGGGTCAGTTCAACGAGAGGTTATCCTACAACTATCGCCCAAATGTCCAAAATTCAAGTTTTGGATTTTATAAGATTGATGCAATATTTCGTGACATAACCCTTTCAGCCTTGAGGAAGCCAATCCAGCAGAAACGTTAGCCATTAATGTCATGCAGGAACGTCGTGAAGACCTTACGATTAACAAGGCAACATAAAGTCCTGGGTGTAATGCTTAACCTCTTCTGCGTTTGGAGCGTTCTTCAACCTTGGTCTCCTTTCCTTTCATATATGATTATTGTTATTATTATATGCCATGGACTTCATATTGTAAAAAATTAGTTATTTCGTCATTCACTTTTTACCTAGCGGCTCCTGCAATGACATCATGTTCAAACTCCTGCAGGCTCCTGCAATGACATCATGAGTGCTGAATTCTGGACTCGTTCATTGCTATCGCTCTTTTGTTCCTTCTTACACCGACCAAACAATACGGCAACTGTTACTGCTAAAGTGCGTCAACACGCCTAAAGGTGCTTCTTGTACTCGCATTTTTCATAATGGTTTGGGGTCCGAATCTGACTAGGAAACTATCTCAGGCGTATGTCTTGAATCGCGCGTCCATTTTTTTTTGCAAATCTTTGAACCTTGCTAGAGTTAGGGCCCTTAACAGTTTACTATGGGATCACAGGGTCTCACAAGACAACACCTTCCAAACGACGAATATCCGGAAAAAAATCAGAAATGCTGCTTCATGGGAGCGGGGTCAGAGGTGTTTGATTCTTTGACATTGCAGTATTTTTGCTTTTTTGCATATTCGATGTTTGAAAGTATTGCCTTGAGAGACTGAGCGATTCCATAGTAACCTTCTAGGGACCCTAACTCGGTAAGTTGTCGGACTTGCGAAAATGGGACATGATTTTCTACTATTTGAAGTGAAGATTCTCGTAGTCATAATCACCCTACCCGTTCAGACATACGCCTGACATCGAGACCCTTCCCTTGTGAGATAACTCTACTATTTAAAAAAATCTGATTGTACAACGAAAAAGGATTGTTTTCTGAAGGATCTCGGTAAATACAGTGTTCGATGTCATTTTTACACGCGAAGGAAACCAGATTTCAGAGGTTCTTTGGGATGGCTATCCATGTCAGGGGACGTAGCCTTGAACGCTGATTGTACGTGTGTTTTATATCTGCAGCGAACATTGGGTGACCGAGCTGCAAAGCATTTTCTGTTACTGACACAAGCCCGCTTTCCTGTTTCCTCAAGGTGCACATCTGAGGCCAGATTTATCAGCCGCTTACAGCCTTTTAAAGGCCCCCACAGAGTTCTGCGGCAACGCCGCTCGCCTCTATGGTTAAGGATAGGGCAGGGACGCCGCCGGCGGCGAGCTCTGCGTCTCTGCCCTATGGTTAAGCATAGGGCCGCGGCGCTGCCGCAAAACTCTGTCGGGGCCTTAACGGTGAAAATACCGTCAAGCCCTCCTGATATGACATTCATCAGCATCATGTTTTGGCGGTATTTTTACCGCTAGAGGGCGGGAAGCGGTTGATAAATCTAACCCCTGGATAGGTAACGTAGCTTATCATCTAAGGGTCTAGGGGTTGATTAAACATGACTTTTATTGCAAGACCTCTCTAAAAGTAGAAAAGTGCAAGATATCTATGCAGACGAATCAGTATCTCTTTGGTCGTGTGACATATTTGCCAGTGTTCTTCTTCATTGTTTTCTGAGATCCTTAAAAGAATTCACGGGACGTCGGATGACTTTAATCACCTTTTTAAAATTTACCCGTAGTTTTTCACGCTCCCTCGCAAGCTATAATGCATTTTTTTAACCGACTTACGGTTTTATATTTTCTCTCTGTATGCTTTCTCAGTGATTTTTTTCCTGTTTAGCATCTGGATGAGAACAGTGCCAAAATAGCGGAGGAACGCGAGAAGGCTGGAGAGCTCGATTTCAGCTTGGTAAGTCAGCTATTTCTCCCCTTCTCTCTCTGGAACCCCTAAGCAATGTACGCCATGTCTCCTGCATTCAGCTTTGCAAGGATTGCACCTCTCGACTGCCCTTCCTTTCACGACTGAGTGTGGCTGAACCGAATGAGGGTACTGTGTGCTTCTCATCGTTCACAGGCTCAAGCGAGGGCCCTATCCTTCTTCTGGACGGGTTTCGAGAGCGTATGTGTCGTTGCGATGATTGCTTGGTGGGTATTCCCCGAACCACTCTAATGTCACTGTCACTGCAGTGCTACATGAGCAGAGTCTTCAGAAACTCTACGAGAAGGCGGGATGTGAGTATCTGGTTGATCCTGAAGATGACATTGAGGCGTTCACAAAGGAGAATATCGAGAAAACGGCGAATGAACGAGAGCCGGATGCGGACGCGATAGTGAATGAGATTGTGCAAACGGCTGGCAGAGAGCGGGCCATCCATGTGCTGCAGGGTACGTTGCTTGTCAGCATTGCACCCTTGGCTCCTTATCCTGGTCTTGTGGTGCTTCAGGAATCCACGCTCTGAAGCGAAACCTGCAGAATTTCATGCGCGAGAAGCAGGAGGAGGGTGTCGACGTGATAACAGCCGAACATATCCTCTCGTTCTTCGATAAGATCAAGCGCCGTCGAACTGAGGAAGCTTCCGGGGACGATTTCTAGGCGCCGTTGGGAGCTGCTTGGTTGGTTTCCATATCATTGGATAAAAGTTATAGGATTGTCCCTGCACCGCCATCAAAACAGTTTCCATGCTTTTGAGACAGTTGACTTCCCAAGTTTCAAGGACTTTGAAAGAAAATTTAGCCTTTATGTGGTCTTTGCTTCCTTAATCTTCAGCTGGCTATGCGAGCTTCAGACCTACAGTTTCGGGTCAATAAGATTCCACGAGAGCAAAGCGCTCGGCTAACCTGTTACTTCAATGTTGTGGGCTTCATATAAGATCTTTATTACAACCGCTACAACCGGTCTAGCGTTTGTTGAGTTGCCCCAGTTCGAAAGAGTTATTGATTGAGTGGCGAAAGCGACGACGTCGGGTGAGCGCCTGAGAATTTCCATTAGTGTCCGAGTCCTCTTCTCCGTCAGAGAGCGGCGTCTGAGGAAGGCATCTGCGGCGTTGATGGATCTGAAAGGAGGTTTCGTTAGTTTTCATCGTTTAAAAAATGGAAGTGCTCTGTGCGTTTGGATGCTTCAAGAACGGGAACTGACCATTATTTTGATTTTCGTAGCGCTCCTAGTTATTGGCGGGAGTCCGCACTCTCGGGTTAGGCAGGCAAGATAACGTTACTTTTTATTTTCGGGTGTATTGACAGATAGAAGCTTACTTAGGAAGGAAAAGGGAACAAGGAAAAGGGAACTAAAGAGAGCGAAATAAGCTTTAAAGAGGCATTGGTTGCCTTTTTGATTTCTAAGATGGTTCTCTTCTTTCAAAAGTTCACAGCATACCCTCGGCTTAATTTGAAAGGAAATTTCTGCAATGAAATTAGAACCGGGCGAGACCGGGGATGATGTCGTGATGGCGAATCTACCAAGAAAGATGTAACTTTTTGAAATAATTTTGCTCGCTTTTCATATGATGTTTCGGTACAAGTCGCCAATGTGGCCTACATCGGGGTAGGAGGAAGGAAGCACGAGGCAGATTGGGCCGCATCGAACAGGCGTACCCCATCCATGGCGGTGTACGATACTCATTGGCCGCCGCATTCTCGGTCGGCTTTCTGATTAGCTATGTAGGCCACAGTAACGACTTTAACGACCTTTTCTTCACAAACCCGGCAATAAATCTTGTGTGGTATTTGTATGCTATTATTATAGGGCGATACTGACACAAGTGTAAACTCTGATCTGGGCCAAAGGGGTGCATAGGCAAGTAGTGAGTTCATTTACCATTTCTGAAAAAATCTTTGAAACGCTTCGCCATCTGCGGGTGTTAGTTGTGTTTATAGATAATCCCGCCAAGCCCTGAAAATATTCCATAAAGTATTAATAATTATCAAATTTGGCATGCTATGATCCTAAATACTGGGTGGCAAGCTGCGGCATGATAGACGAGAAGGCAGTTGAGTCGAGTGTCGGCTGGAGTGTTAAGATTTCCCCGTATCTCTGTGGTGCTCCAGCGGAGGAAGCATTGGGTCAGAAATTGGTAGTGGAGCAAAACCCTCGCCTTGAAGGTAAATGTTCCCCTACGCGCTGACGAGGTACCATTTACCTCGACACTTACCTCGGGTTTTCCCCTCCTCGCGTTGATGAATCGTGCGTAAGTGGGGAGTGGGGGTAAATCTTGCACTTGCCCGTAGGTAAGTCGTTCATGAATCCGGCCCATGGGGTCAGATTCATCAACCGCTTACCGGCTGGTGACGGTGAAAAGTACCGCCCAACTTGATGCTAATGAATGTTATATCAGGGGTTTGGCGGTATTTTTCACCGTTACCGGCCGGTAAGCGGTTGATGAAACTGGCCCCTAGTAACAATTCGCTGCCTCTGCAGGGATGTGGGCCACCTGGCTCATATTCGAGGCGAACTGCCAAGGTATCTGAGGGGAAAATGCATTTTAATGTAATTTTTTTCGCAAACACGGGTCATCATAATCCTATGCATGGGTTTTATCGCCATTTTACGAGCCTGGGTGTGACGCGATGAAATGGTAAGTACCTATGTCGATCGCGCAGCGCGAGTAATCGATATGGGACTTATCGTAAAATCGCGTCGCGCCGCAGTGGAGCTCTGAGCGTCTCGTTAGGGGGTTTTCACACCTAACCCGCACGGAACGGCCGTATGATAGCCACTGATATTGATCCTCCGCGATGATTGATTTACCTGCAGTGGCGGCAGTGCGATAAGTATAAAATTTGGTAGTTAAAGTGGCCTACATGGGAGACGGCACCACGCCAGCCAATCACAACCAGTTAGAGTACCGACCGAAGCACGGCACCGGTCCTCTCTTGGTGGCGCTTCCGTCCAATGCGGTCTGATTGATCTGGTGCGTCTGTCTATTCAGGCCACATTAACGACCAATAGCAGTGTATAAATAAACTATACATAAAGGATAAGGATAAAGGCCTGTGTTAGTCAACCCATTGCTAGACGGCCCACGCATTTGACTTCTACGCGACGCTCTGGAACCAATTCTGATAAGTATTTGGCCTACACTAATTTGCGGTGGCCAGCCAATGGAGAGTTCAGTGTTGTATCCTTTTCACCCAGTTTGCTGACCCCGAAGGGATGGAAGGTTCATTGACCTGGGCGGGAAAGCCGAGCGAAGGACTTGATTCGGGGCGCAGATGACGCCGGCCTGTGCCTCGTCCCTCTGCGCCACCGCGCGCCGTTACATGGTAGCGCAGTGGGAGGAGGTGCCGGCTGTCGCGTGCACCCGATTCTAGATTCCTGCTTCGGATTTCCAATCCATGCCAACCAAGTCGTCCAGCCGTTCGAGTTTGGTGAACTGCTACCAGACCTGTCTCAGAAGGATAAAAAACTGGCCTATTAAAGGGGTCACAAGCGATATGCGTTGTATAGGCCAAGTACGCGTTCAGGTTGCCTCCACCCATATCCCGTAGAAGTAGAAAGGTTTGACGGAAGCCTTTAAACTACACATAAAGTGCTTAAAACTACGACCAACCTGTAGTTCTAACCGTGCTTCTTTCGACGACATGACCGGCAAACTTCGCTTCTGTAACGGTGTACTGACTCGTCGTGTAGGAATAGGCGGGGCGACGTCCTTTATACTGGGACATGAGTCGGTCCATGTATGCCTGATTATCGCAGGTTCTGAGTCTTGCAGGCTGCGGCTGCGCTCTCGATCCGTCGTGTTCATCGCCTTTGGCAGCAGTGTCGGAGTGCCGATGGGAGTAGAGACATCTCGCTGTAGAAATCCTGTAAAGTTCGCTACTAGTTCTCTATTAATCATTTTGTCTATTACTCGCTGTTTACTTGTACTCCTATAGAAGTTTAGAAGAGATATTCGATGGTTTATACTTTTGTCGCTACGCGCCGCGAGAAGGCGACAGAAGTGTAAACCGTGTATTAGACAATGGACATCGTATTGGTTATGTCAAGGCTGGACTGTCATCATTGTTCCTGCCCTATTGTGCCCTTACCGTTTCGTATCCGGTCGACCAAGAACGAGACGAGGATGTTGGCGGCACGGAGGCTTTCGCGATGTCGCTTCCATCCTTGATACTCGCGTATCGTTTCCGTGATGGCCTCACCGAGTAGATCCCAGTGTTCCGTCTGCAATCAGAGCTCTTACCCATGTGGCCAAGTGATTTTCATACTGCTCCACTCACCTTCATCCCCATCGTTTTGTATTTTCGATGCTTCAGTCCGACTTCATGGCACATCTCGTTGATTCTCGATGGATAGTCCAGATTTGAGATAACTGAACGAACACAGTAATCGTGAAGATCTCCGTTATCCTACACACATCCTGGGTATATGTCATGTATCACACTTGTCATCGTGTATCTGTCATTACTGGTTAATAAATAAATACTTGCTAGAACGATTGGACCTTTGTTGTGTTCGAAGATATGCTGTGGTCATTGAATTCCTCGATTATGTTGACGATGATGAAGACACGGCTCAAAAGTTGGCGGAAGGTGTGGGATCGAGTCGCGCGCCTTCCTTAGTCTATGTCCCGTTTAAACTTTTGTCGCGACACGATACTACCTCACGCCTGTCAACAAATAAGATTTTGGTTCTCAAAGAGGCAGCGCGAAAGCCATCGACATCGATCCCTCGCGCTGTCCGATGGATATCTTGGTGCCATTTGCATCATTTAAAAGGCGGGGTTTGTAATACTTCGGTTGTGTGGCGGAGCGCCGTTATGAAAAGTATTGGTATTGATCGCCTTCGCCGCCTGATCCATATTAGTAGCGTCACACCGCGTGGCCTACGGATTAAGTATAAACCGTCCTCTTAAGAGGTTTTTCTACTTCTAGTTCTCGAAAAGGCAGCAAGAAAGCTATCGATGCCGGTTCTTCGTGCTGCTCGATAGATATGTTGTGGTGCCCCTTTAGGGCCTGTTCATACTTCGCGACAGAACGAAGGCAGAGGCGGGAGCGACAGGGCGAAGGATACATATCGATCAGTGCCGACCCGTTGCCTAGGAAAAATCGATAGGTATGCTTTGCTTTGTCGCTGCCGTCGCGGAGTATGAACAGGCTCTTGATGTCGATCGCCTTCGCCGCTTAGGGCCTGTTCATACTTCGCGACAAGAGCGACTTGTCACCCGTGCAAAATATGCATATCGATTAAAACCCAGCGCGTGCCCCGAAAGTGTTCACACTCGAGCGCCGGCGCTGTCGCTCAAGTCGCTCTTGTCGCTCTTGTCGCCGCGCACGCCACGCGCGCTGCGCTCTCGTCGCTCCCTTCGCTCGTGCAAAACATTCGAATCGATTAAAACAGAGCGCGCGCCGCCGAAAAGTGTTCATACTCGAGCGCCGGCGTTGTCGCTCCAGCCGCTCTTGTCGCTCTAGTCGCTTTAGTCGCTGCTGTCGTATGTTCATACTTCCGCACGCCACGCGAGTTGCGCTCTTGTCGCTGCTGTTGCGAAGTATGAACAGGCCCTTAGTCGGTATTAACACGATGACGACGAGAGCGATTTTTGCGTGCATGGCGCATGGAAGGAAGCGCGCCGCACAAATGTGACACGGCATAGCGACCCAAACTTAGTCTAAGGATACGTTTTGAATTCAAAGAACGATGCTAATGTTCGTCTGAACGGTTACGGCCAGTCACCCCACCCTCTCCCCCTTCCCCCCCCCCCCATGTCATTAACTGGAGAACTTCGAGAGGTTATTTGGGGCGCTGATTACGGATCTCACATTCGCTTTCCGGAATTCGGTCAAATACACTAGGACGCGGTAGGTAGCTTTAAGTAGGGTGGTGAAGGAGACGGGAGTAATGGGTCCGATATAGCCGAAACTTCGTTTAGGATGTTGTTTTGGTGCCTATCACGAATTAGACGTCCGGTTTTGAAATTTTACCCATCTAGCGCGGTATAGGATGGGAACGCTTACCAGCTATACCTACCGTCGCATACCCTTGTGACGGCCATTCTGCCTTGTGGAAGGACAGTAAGCAGAATTCAAAAGAGGAAATGAAGCGAAGGATGCTGCTAAGGAGAAAAACAATGATCCGAGATTATTACGAAAGTGAAATTGAACGTATTTCTAGAAAGCGAAGGTAAGATTTGCTTTTAGCTACTGGAATAACTCCTATACAGTTTGAGTTCGGTGGTCCTGACACGACTATCGATAAAGAAGAAAACCGGCCGCAATCGTCCAAAAGAACATCGACATCGTGTTCAGCACCTTGAATAACCTCTTTAGACGAGGTTTGGATGGACCGGTTATTATTTTTGTTGAAATGATGTACCGTCGCGCGCCATTGTGCGACACCGTCCCACGAGACAGACTGGCTGTCGCGCACCATTGAGCGATGTTGCCATCAACATGTTAAACCGCTCATGACGCCACGTCGCACGCCATTGAAGTATAAACCCTATTTTAAGGGCCTTTACATTTCTCGAAGAGGCAGCGCAAAAATATCGATATCGATTCCTGGCGCTGTCCAATCGATGTGTTGTCGAATGCGTTAATGCCGTGATTTATACCTTAGCAGCATGGCGTAGGAGTGTTCTGAAAGTTATCAGTATCGGTTGACCTTTACCCGTGCCACTTAATTGATATTAGCTTTAGCCTTCATAACATCGCACCGCCTGGTGATCGAGGTATGAATCCCGTCCTCAGTGGTCTCCATACTTCTGCTGCTCCTTGCTGTGGGAAAAAAGAAAAAGTTGTATAGCGTCGTTTCACATCGTGTTAAGATTGGACAACCTGGCGGCGAGCCGCAGCGAGGTGGCGACTTTAAAGGATAAAGGACGGCGTTACTCAATCCCTTCTGGGATGCGCCAGCGCATTCTACTTCTACGGGATGTCGTGGAGGCGACATGAATGTGTATTTGGCCATACAATGACTTGCGGTGGCCAGACGATGAACAAGTCAGCGCTTTATCCTTCCCAGACAAGTCTGGTACCAATTCACCGACTCCGGAGGGATGGAAGGCTTGGTTGGCTTGGGCAGGAAATCCGAACCAGGAACCTGGTATCGGGTGCACGCGACAGTCGCGCCTCCTCTGACTGCGGTACACGCGCCCGTCGGCGACTCTAGAATTCAAAAAAGTCGACGATCGATTCTATCTGGTTAATGATTTATTTGTATTTATTTGTTGTTCCTTCTATTCGATACTGTAAGACCCCGTTTATACTTCCGACGCCGAGCGACGCGACGGCATGTATAGTGGCCAAATTGATCGATTGCGTCGCCCGATCAATGTGGCCTCAATAGGTGGCGTCGCGTCGCTCGGCGTCGAAGTGTAAACGGGGCCTAAGGGGAAGAGATTTTACGCTGGGGTTAAATTAATTAAAAATTCAAAAGCTGAACTGAAGAGATCAAATAAAAGTAAAACCCTGACATGCTTACCGAACTGCAGAAACTGTACGATGTCGGCGTAGTGCTCTTGGACGTCGTGCGTCTCGTGGCAGCTGTCCGGCTCCAACAGACCGCCAATCATGACGTTGTGGTGGAAGACGTTCTTGATGCGATCGTTTCGGATGAACAGCCGTCGCATAATAGTGCTGCCACAGTTGCTCTGACCTGACTTGCTCATATGTCGCCACGTTGCGCGTAGAATCACCTTCTGGAAAGAGTGGCTGGCGCAGTGAACGGCACTTGATACCCCGTCCAACTCAGCTAGGTCCTTAACCCGTAGCGGACCAGCGAAATCGTATTCGACTTGTCTAAGAACGACAAGATACCGATAAGGAATCGGATCATCGAAAATGGAAATTATGACCTCAGTGTCTCTTAAACTCCACGCACAATTAAAACGCGTGGCGCATCCCACTGGATTGAACTAAGCGGAGGGAAAAAGTTCCAACATAGTGTCAACCATGGCTACGAACGATTGCAACTGGTATAGCTTCATCGCTTCGTTAAACCCTACCTGGTTGGAGGACATAGAACGTCGTTTAAAATCTATCAATATCGATTAGGCGGGATAGAGAATCGATATTGGTGGCTTCCGTGACGGCATACCGAATCGGGCTTAGGCGTCGTTTATGCTTCCGACGTCTAGCGACGCGATTCCATGTATTACATGTATCGGCTAAATCGATGGAGCGATGCGATCAATTAGGTTGGCCACTATACATACTATCGCTCTCCTCGGGGTTGGAAGTGCCTTAGCGCCTGTTAATAGCTCGTGATCGGAGCGACTGGCCCGGGCATGAAAATACATATTGATTTTTGCCAGGGGGTCGCTCAGTATCGATCGACTCGCAACATAGTCAATGTGTGATCGCGTGCCAAATGTCAATACGCGCGGACGACAACATCGCGGACTATGAACGTACCTTACGAGTTAGGCATGAAATATATTTCGGTCACCGCGCGTTATGAGAGCCATCAATATCGATTGCCCGCAGCGTTTAATCGATATTGATACCATATATTTCCATTCCGCGACGGGAGCGATCTAGTCGCATGCGCGAAGCATACAGATCGATTAGACGAGCGATCGCTCAAAAAAAATTCGATATCCATGTTTTGCTCGAGCAGCCAGGTGCTCCTATCACGGAATGTGAGCCTGTTCGTAGTCCGCTACGGCCGCGATGGGAGCGATAAGGCGAGGCATATACATCGATTTTTCCCAAACGATAGCTCCTACCAATCGATACCTATACTTTGCGCTGTCGCTGCCGTCGCTCCCAGCACGGACTATGAGCAGGCCCTATGAAACATTAAGTATAAATCCCCCTCAATTACGTAATAAGGGCTGCGATTTCACGAAAATTTGCGCGAGTTTTGCGCTGCTCCCCCAATCAGGAAATTGCCAACCCATTTCCCCTTGAGGCGGTTCAACGGCTGAACCTCTGAAACATAATTTGTCTCTGGAAATATTTCACGGCGAGGTTTTTTTTTCCCGCTCAGATCGCATGCCATACAGTGATATATCACGGCGCCATTTAATTCTGGCGGTGTGATTTCTCATCAGGAACGGGGAAGGTTGGGGATTGTTTGCCGTCGAATGGCCCTCATTAATTTTGCGAAGGCTGTAGTCACCCACCTGGTACGAGCTGAGAATCTGCGGTTCAGTAGATCTAGTGCGAAGCGACGACGGATTTATCAGCGGCAGTGAGGACTGGCTGGCGCCCATCAGAAGTGCGGGAAGGTCGAGATCGTCGTCGTCGTCGTTGGCAGCGACGATGAGAATGACGGCTCGTCACACGGCTCAAGCATCGCTCATCAACTCGTTATTGCGTCGAATAAAGCTTTCTCGGCACATACACTCACAACGGACGCACGGACAAGGCAAATAGTCGCCGGCGGCAGGTCGCCGCTGAGATGTTTATTCGAAAGGCAGCGCGTTTTACAGGCTATTTGGAATGCATTCGGATGTGTTGTTGAAGAGAGAGATCGTTTCGAGAGTTTAGATATGCAACGGAGGCGAAAGCCGACTGAGGCGGTGGAACAGCCGGAGCCACAAGAGCGGCAGACGAGTTCATCACAGACGAAGTCAGAGACGCAACGGGAGGAGGAGACGTTGTTAGGAAGTGGCGTAGTTATGTGAGTGCTTCCTTGTCAGTTCTATACCTTGCTTGACAAGTCCTGTAACGAGACGAGAAAGTCCACAAAGTGACCTTAATGACATTGAGATGTAAACATAATTAAAAGCCGTTACAACGATGTTTTGTTGCGATCGAAACTCTAGCGCCAGGCGGCACTCGAACCCGCACCTCCTGCTGTCGGGGCGGGAATGCTCTACGCCATTACACCACCGGTGCTGATTGATTGAACGCAACATCCACATCTACCTGTTAACATTCTGCGTTCGATCAAACAGTGTCGGCGCTGCAATGGCCTAGAGCGCTCCCGCCCGGTCAGCAAGAGGTGTGGGCTCGAGATCCGCCTGGTGCTAGAGTTTCGATCGCAACAAAACGTCGTTGTAACAGCTTACAACCTCGATGATAGCTGCTTGAGGCTTAAATAAACTGACTTGAATTAGAACCTTGTAACATGGATTGCATTCCTATTCCGCCATTATCCTCCCACAGCCCGTTTTGTCACTGTTTCAGAGAGGGTTCTATTTGCAGGGGACTGTGGTGAAGCTCTCTTTGTTGCTTGCTACTTTAGCTTTGATGCAACCAAAAATCAATAACCGATCGATAGTGGTGGTTACAGGTCATCATTCCAGACTGATCGCAACGTAATTGTGACCGATTTTAGATTTAGCGAACCGCCCATTTAGGGCACTTTAGCCTTGAGCTAAATAGAATGACCGGTAATCGATCGGTATTGATTGGCATCGAGAAAGGTCATCGTTAGAGACCGATTCTACCATTGTTCTGGTCTCTTTAGTAGGAAACTAGAAGGTTTTTTTTTTGTAGAAAGCAACAAGGGTCTCTCGATAGACATCATTCGGCTTTAAAGTGCATTCCTCATGGGTTAATAAAACACTTAGGACAATTATAAGTCTTAAGGACAATTGTAAGTAGAAAATCATTATTCGATCGATATCGATTTTACAACGACAGTTACATAGACTTGTGAAAGTCCTGGTAGATTGCGCCATCACTCTGACTTCTGCTGTAGATCGCTGTTCTACTAAAGTGAGTCCTTGAGACGGATTTAGAAAAATCGATAATCGATCTATAACTGTTGGCACAGATGAAGATCATCGTTCGGGTTCAAGGGACTATCACTCTTCTTCTGGAGAGGGTGGCGACGCTCGTGTTGGAGATTCCAAAGTTTTAAAGTAACTTAATGGGAAAATCAATATTTGATCGATATTGAAATTGGTCGGCACGGGCTCTAGGCAATCAATCGAGACCGGTGGTATCATGCTTTTAACTTGAACTGCAAAATCGCTCTGATAGTGTGCTTCTTTGTTACAGCGGAAAACTCGGAAATCATTAAACGATTGGTATTGATTGTTGCTGGCTGATGGCGGTGTTTGATACAGGATAGAACGATGGTCATACTATCGTTCTTCCCTGTATTTCAACATCTGTCGTTGGTTCTGCCGTTGAACAATCCGGTACATAGCGACTTGCTCACCTGGGAGGAGCCAGCCAATCACAGAAGGCACGCTGTCAGATCAGCTACACAGCTCAGATTTAAGGAAGTTGGGATAGTGGAATGGATAAAATAGGATAGGTCATCCTGAGCGACTGTTGCTTTGACTCCGAAGATGCCTTATTGCCCGCTTCATGGATCAAGCGGTCACACAGTGGTGATAGGAGTTCATAGTGTACAGCAAAATCGATATTGGGCCTGCTCATAGCCTATGGTAGCAGTGGTGGGACCGAGTAATCACCTGGACCAACCTATTCATATCGATTGTTGCCGAACAACCGCTCGGGATAAATCGATTCACACGCTTTGCGCGGGGGATTCAGTCGTTCCTGTTGCTGCCGCCATGTACCGTGAACAAGCACATATAGGTGATTTAGAACCGTAAAATAACAGCACAGCATTAGCGAATTCACCGACGTCGATTGTTTGCGCTGGCTAATCGATATCGTCGGTTTACCTGCTGAGGCATCAGGTGACGAGTTGAGTATAAACTCTACTTAATGAAACGCGTTTTCTAGATAAGCATTAGTCGCTTTGTTTCCTACGCTAGAAGAAGAATCCAGAGTGAGGACAGATGATTTTTCTGTCGCCTTCATCTTGGCAGCTTAGCCAATCGGTAGCTTTCCGGGCTACTAATTCAATCTATGAACCCCCGGCTTCACATGGGTGACAGAGAGTTGATTTTCCAACTATATAGCACAGCCTACTCGTCACAGGCTGTCGACGAACACACTTCCCGGAAATGCCTTTGCTATGATGCTTCTCCGTTGGCTAATCCCCGGATGTAGAAGCCGCCAGCCAGCTGTGGGGGAATCCTTCTGATCCCTATCTCAAACACCCCGCCTTTAGCTGCCGGTTAGCGGATAGGCATTCGTATGGATGTTCAATGATTACAAGCACGATGTGAAGGAGAAGGTCACGTAGGAGTGTGAAGCTTTTCGTACGTGTACTGGGAGCAGGAGTCGCAACAAAGGCAAAAAAAATTAGCCAAAATGTTGGGCAAAGCCACTACTTGAAAGCGCAGTATTGCCTATGACAGTTTTCTAAGTCATGTGTGGCGGTTTCTCACGGAGTTAGTGGCTTCAGAATAGGATGAGTTCACAGAACTAGACGAATAGCATTGGATTTAATAGAAAGAACGAACGCTGAAGGCTACGGCACTTCAACTCAAAGCCAAACGGTTGGCTGAGTTCCCGAAAGCCAGCCGTCCTTATCCTCCTCCGCTAAGCAATCCGTGTCAACATTTTTTAGTCAGCGGATTGTATTAACTCTTTCGTACATTTTTGTTGCTGTTCTAATGCATTGCATCTCATCTAGAAGCGATGCATTAGCATAGGCATCATGAGCAGGGGATCTCTTCAACAGCTAATGTTATGACTCGGAATAGGTGAACTAACGTCAAGCGGCACCAGAAGAGAGCGCCTGCACGCATACTCTTCGATTTTGTCCAATTCCACGATCAGGCCAAGCGAAACCATCATCCCGAAGTCTGTCAGTTCCTCTGTCTGTCCGTCCGCTCAAAATTAATGGTGGCTGAAGGAACCTTGCAACAATATAGTCGACTTTGCCCAGAGCCTACAGTCTAGTTCAAGATCTAGGCGAGTATAGCGGCCGACGATATGGGCTCCTTATCAAGTGAGCAGTATTGATCGGATAATCGATATCGGTCGATATTACCGACTTTTATTCGGAATTGACTGTTTGGAGTGGGAATCACACGTATATGAGAGAAGCCGGCGGGACCTCACAATGAGCGGTCAGAATTTATCAATCGGTTTCTGTCGACTTAGTGAATTTAATGGCCGAGAATACGAACTCCACATCAGCTGTGCAGTATTGATCGGATAATCGATATCGGTCGATATTCTGAAACAGCCGACATTTTTATGAGGGCGAAAAGACTGCTTAGGCACACGTCAAGACTTTTGGCGTCACAAATAACTTCAGCAACTGCACGCATATCCACGATATCTGATCGGGGTGGAATGCGCGGCGCATCCTAAATGCAATTGCTACGTGTAGCACTGTCTGTGCTGTTCGTTTTCTGAATAAATTGTCCGAAAAGTTACCGGAGGGCCTATCTGCCGTGCTTGGCTTCTCCATACCCCGTGATGGCTACACTAATCGCTCAGAAAAAAATTCGCTTCGATCAATGCCGAATAGTCGCGCGGAAAAAATCGATATATATATATATCATTTTTACGTCGAATTGGACCCTTCTCAAATCAAATTCAACACTCGTTCATGTAAGCTTAATGCTTTTATACCAAACTCTTCCAAATTGAAATGCGCTTCTTTTACATAAGGCCTATGTCATACCATCGCTCACCCCGAGCGAAGCCTAGTGGTAGGTTCCCATATCGACTCATCACTTCGTGCGATCGATATGGGAGCTTATCATTGGGCTTCGCTCGGGGAGAACGACGGTATGACATATGCCTAAAACTAGAGACTCCCTAAAAAGCGTTAGAATAATTTTTGTCCCAGGAAAATTTGAGTATAGCTTTCTCTGAATGTTTAATTCATCTACCCAATAAGTGAACACATTGTTTGAACTTTTATAAACTTTTTACTTTTTGAATAAAAATATTGGTTTAAAGCTTATTTTAAAGAGCAGAAAGGCAGCCATTTTTTGGTTCCAAGAAGATTGCGCCATGCCATCGTCCAAGACGTCGCGATTTTTATTCGATTGACAGCAGAATTTTTGTTTACATGGAGATTGAAACCTAATTAACGATACAAGAAAAAGAGCTGTAAAGCACACACATATCCTTACTTTGATGTTTCATATAGGTGGCATTAACACTATCAATCAAATAAAAGTTACAGCGAACTTTTTGAGTGCCTGGTGTGATCTGATCTTTTAATGCGCTATTTCCTTGATTTTTAATTTATTATCTTTTCATTTTTTTTTGAAGATTTGAAGATTATAATGCAAAATTTTCCTTGAACAAAATAATTGTTCCTACTATCTTGTTTAGTCTGTAGTTTAACCTGCCTGAAGCTCATTTCGATTTGGAAGAGAGTTCTCTTTGATTCCAAAAGTCTTAGGCTAGCTTAGAAGAGTGTCAAATTTGATTTGAAAAGTGTACAATTCGAGGTGAAAATGGTACAAATCGAGGTGATTTGCCTGGGCGACCAGGTTGCTAGCGTCACCGGTGGTGAAGGACTTGAGGGGTGAAGGTTAGAGTTGGTCGTCTTTTCAAGGCTGAGCCATGCATTCTACTTCGACGAAGTGTCGTGGAGGTGCCTTGAGCGCGTAGACTTGACATACGCGACGGCTGAAGACAATATTCTGGCAAAAAGTCAGCGTTTATATTTCGGAGACAAGTCTGAAACCAATTTATCCTTGCCGAAAGGAGGAGGAATTGGGCAGCCTCTTTGGGCTGGATATGGATGCCAACTTTTTCTAACAAAAGAGGCTGCCTAACACATCCTTTTATGACGGGTGGAATCTATTAAAATGACGCAATGAAACAATACAGGCAAGCGTGATGGACTGAGAAAGTGGCCTATAACGCCTACTGTCTACAGCTACGTGTGCGGAATGAAGATGATGATGGAGCTGGCGGTTTATCGCGCGCTAAGACGAGCTTCTCCGCTTGCTGATGCTGCTGCTGTCTGCACCGCAACGAAGCGGAGATTGGACGGAAGCGGATTCTGGACGTCTTCGTCGTCGTCTGCCGACGATTGGCGAGCTTTTTGTCAGCGTTTTCGAGGGTTTAATTAGGGAGACTCGACACACGGCGCTGGATGAAGTCGGCCAGGCAGTCAGCAGCATTGCTTGACATCTCCGCTGCTGCTGCTGCTGATAAATGTGCACACGTTCATCTGTAAGCTGATCCCGGGCACCGAGCAGTAGTGTGTTAATTAGGCAGTTGATGGGAAAGCAGCAGCCGGCAGTAGCAGCAGCAGCAGCGGCAACAGTGACGGCGGCCAGCTTAGCTCCCCCGTCCGCCGATGGTGTCACATGGCGTTCCTGAGCTGCATACCGTGTGTTCACCTGGCTTTTTTCAATTAGAGGAAGTGGAGATTTGGCCAATGTCTCTATTCTGGCTTATGACTAGGCGTTTTTCACCAGAAGTTGGAAAACAACTCGTCAAACTTTGCTCTGTTTTTATGAGGGCGCATCCGTAAAGCGAAGCTCATTGAAGAGGTGGTACGGAAAGTCGTCCCTCCACGACACTTGAATTCACTGCCTTGAATTAGGCATTTTCATACTTCTGCCGGTTTTGCTTGTGCCGCGATGGAATAGAAGTGATCGATATCGATTATCAGCGTTGTCTAATCAGTATCAGTGGTTCACCCAGTTGACCATGTGCATACTTCCCGTCGGATAAGGATAAAAGACGGCGTTACTTATTCCCTTTTGAGAGACGCCACGCATTCTACTTCTACGAGATGTCGTGGAGGCGATTTGAATGCGTATTTAGCCTATACAATGAACATGGACAGTCGATGGAGAAGTGAAAGTGTTACCCTTTCCAGACAAGTCTGTTACCAATTCATCGTCTCGGAAACTTTCGTTGGCCTGGGCTGGAAATCTAAATCAGGAACTTGGTATCGGCTCCACGCGGCGGAAGACACCTCCACCTACACGCCTACTCTACGCGCTACACGTGCTCTTGCTTTGCGCAATAAAGAGGCTTAAGTATGGGCCGCTGTCACGAGACAAGCAATCATGCTCAGATATCTTTTTACGAGTAATTTGACAGCGCCTGGTAACAGTCAGAGGAGGCGCCGGCTGTCGCGTGCACTCGACTCCAGGTTGTCGGTTCGGA
Organism: Heligmosomoides polygyrus bakeri; assembly: GCA_947359475.1. Classification (NCBI taxonomy): domain Eukaryota; kingdom Metazoa; phylum Nematoda; class Chromadorea; order Rhabditida; family Heligmosomidae; genus Heligmosomoides; species Heligmosomoides polygyrus. The sequence goes on along the minus strand of OX375869.1, from coordinate 11,868,815 downwards.
TTTCCCCCCAGGGCAACGACAACGTAACTTTACGTCCCTCCGTGCTTTGTAAATTGGTACCAGACTTGTCTGGAAAATGTAACACGCTTACCTGCCCATCGATTGGCCACATGCAAGTTACTGTATGGGCCAAATACGCATTCGAATCGCGTCCCGTAGAAGTATGTAGAAAGCGTGACGCCCTCTCAAAAGGGGTTAACTGGCGGCGTCCTTTATCTGTTATCCTTTAATTCGGTATGTCTAACGCTGAAACAACGCTGAGCTGGACGCTGTTGGTGGACTGATAGTGACTAGGATGAGATCACTCTGGTAGAGGAGGAAGCGGATTCTGATTCTAGCGTTAGTTTTAGCGATTAGTTGCCTCTGCGCTTAAACAAAAATAAGCAAAAAACGAGAAAGGGGTCATTGTCGGCCTCGTCCAATTTCCTTGTGACGCATTAACCGTTCTTGCTTCGCCCACAAGAAAGGCATGTTCCCTTTTGTGCCATTATCGTGGTGGCTACGATGCTCGGAGTGAAATGACTCACGCAAGTGAGAGAAGGCCTCCGGAGTTCAGAGCTTCGCCGACGTTCAAAGATCACAGACGCTGTCGCGTGGGCCAAGTTGTCGAAAATTAGGTAGGCCGGCCACGTAATGCGCTTCGCAGACACCCGCTGGACGAGAGCCGTTACCGACTGGATTCCGCGGGATGTCAAGAGAACACCAGGAAGCCCACCACGGACTTCTTCATGAAAGCTCTTAACGACCGATATGACGCTCTTCGTGTCCCTTGAGCGAGGAGGATTCATTGGACCACTCTGGCACGCGACAGGGACGAACAGAGACGCTGCTGGCGCCCGCTCGAGCAAGTCGATGATCAACGGGACAACAGGTGACACAGGTGATATAGGTGATCGTGGTGGGCGCGTATCGCGTATTTGGTGGATTAGGGCATCAAGAGCGAGTTCCGAAAATGGAAGTTTTCCCGCGCAGCGTTGTCGGGCCGCCGTGTATACTAATTCTGCTGGAAACGCAGAATTCGCTAAAGGTCGGCTTGTGGAGAGGAGAAAGTGGTCATTACCACAAAGGGCATGCATACACTTCTGAAGGATACGTCTATACATAATGAATGAAATTCTGCAGATTCGCCAACAGACGTTAATGAATCGTCCCGCAGCTTGATGGCATTATTGCAAAGCTGCTGATCTACGACTGCTCGTAATACGGATTTCATTTAACGTAACGACTGCATCAATATTTAAGAATGGGAAGCGTTTCGTTCAGGATCGCTGAAGGGCGAATGCATTTGTGCTATTGCCGGACGGCTCCGAGCGAAGGTCTAGGGCTGAAGAGAAGAGTGCGTATTACTGAAGAAGGAATGAAATACGGATAGCTACAAAGTGTTGATTAATACCAGTGCAGCCGTAGCAAAAAAACAGCAGACAACAATAAAACAACTGCAATTTAAATAAAGACAGCAGGTTATGATAAAGTCGAGCCAAGTCTAAAAGTCGAAGCCTGACGCTAGATGTGGACAACATTTTTCCGGCTTGGGTTTCATTATTGTCACCACCTTCAGAGCCTCAAGAAACCGAATTAAAGGCGAAAAGCTGCTACCCGAAACGAAATTTCATTCAGTAAAGATACATTCAGAAAGCCAAAAGAGCTGTGAAATGACGTAGGGCTGTACATGTCGCAAAGCGCGTACGCCGCGAAGGTGCGGAAACGCGCCGTTGCCTTACCGTAATTGCGGCAGCCAATCATGCGGCTGAGCCGGTGCCTGATTGGCTGCGGCAGTTACTGTAGGACGTTGCGTTCCCGCACCCATGAGGTGCGCCTTCGCGACATGTGCCGGGTGGCTCACAATACAGTATACATTGGATACAATGAATTATTTTCGGATTCCCGTCGGATGTCCTATCCGAATCATCCAACTAGCTCCCAAAATCACCGTTATCCGAATCACCCAAGCATCCTCGGTCCGAAAAACTGCCGTTATCCGAAAATTTGGACCAATGTCCAATGCATACCACACGGTTACCCTTTTTATCGGTCCAAGGGGTCGGTTTTGTGATCTTTTAGCTTTCTGAATGTATCTTTGCAGAATGAAATGTAGGTTCGGGAGATCACTTCTTAAATCTAGTTCGATTTTTCCATCCTTTGAAGGCAAAATAACTAATAAATATTTATTTAGAAGTGTATGACAACACGCACAAGAAAAGAATCACAATTAGTGATAAAACACAGCGATAACAAACACAAAAATGGAAAAAACGGCAATTTTTGTGTTTATGATCACAGTGCTTTATCGCTAATTATGATTCCTTTTTCGCAGGATGTCATACACGTATAAATAAATAAGTATTTTGCTTTTAAAGCGTGGGAAAATCGAACTGGATTTAAGAAATTATCTCCGGAATCTTCATTTCATTCTGCAAGGACACAATAAAAATGTGAAATATATAAATAAATATCTAAAAAAATAAATATATACAAAGTAAAGCCAGTCTCTGATCAGCTGAATGTTGCACTTTCTTGCAGCCCCATCGCAATAGGCGTCGTTCTGCGAGTGCTGTGCTTCGTCTACGCGCGGCCATTTCTTCTGAAACGACCAGAACTGACGTCACCGTTGGTGTCCTATAGACGTCTTAAGGATGGGATTGCGATGTACAGAGACGGCATATCCCCTTATGAAGGGGACCTATTTCACTTTGTGAGTCTAGCTTGGCTATCTTCAATAAATATTTACGGCTCATGCCTATATTCTTCAGCAACCGATGGTTCTTCGACTCTTCTCGCTGATATCTCTTGACGAGTCTGCAATATTCGGCGCTTTTATGCTGTTTGACTGTGCGGCAGCAGTGCTGTTGTCCATCAGCGCTCGGCGATACGCTGAGGAGAGCGGAAGCGTGCAGCCGGGCCATATTGCAAGGACCGTTTTCAAATGGTTAGTCACCTTATTAAGGGAGTAGTACAGACAGCTGTTCTTTTTTGTGACCGTTAGAGATCCGTCCTTACTGATGAGTTTCGAGAAGACTTCCGTCCTTCAACACATTGACGACAACATGAACCACCGGTGGCTCATACGCATCTGTCCGCATGGGACAATATGAGCCACCGGTGGCTCATAAATTTCAGCGCTATTTTTTGCGCACCTGCCGTCGGTTCTTTCTTATAGAAATTGTTCTATCTCCTATGTACCTATGACAGGATAATGCCCAACAGAATAAGCATGAAAAATGTCGTTGATTTCATTGGATATATCGAATTAAAATTTAAAAAAAAATCAATTCAAGCCAGTTTTTTTCGCCCAAACTTCGTCTATCGGAGTTATTTGGGATGCTGGTCACCAATCTGACATTCGTTTTCGAAATTTCGGTCGACTACTGTAGGTTACGGTAGGTACGAGTGAGTAAGGTTGTCGGAGTCATGGTCACCTATTTCACCCAAACTTCGTCTATGGGGATTACTTGTATAACTATAACTAATTATAACTAACGGATGCACGAAACAAAAAAATGGTCAGCGAGGGCATTATGATCCACCGGTGGTGGCTCATAGCGCGCGTGTATTAGGGGGGGGGGGGGCCAAAAGTAATGAGACAAAATGAAAAAAAAAATCTTTATCTCTTTATAACTCAATTACAACTCAACGATGCTGAGGAATGTATTTGCCATTAAGGGCAAGGACCTTGCTGCCATCGCTCAGCCAACTTCCTGATCCCATCTTTCCAGAACTGCTTGAGCCTGGTGTTGATCAACTGCTCGATATGGTTGTCAAGTACTGCTTGGGTTCTTGCGTCCCTTCCGACTAGGAAGTCCTGTAGGCTCAAGTAGTAGTGGTAGTCGCATGGAGAGATGTCCAGCGAATATGGTGGGTGAGGCATGTGAACGTAGCCCAACTGGCCATCTTATACGTGGTTACTTGTTCCCGATGGGGTGAGGCGTTGTCGAAAAGGAGAACCTTCTTGAAGCGCTGCGAATGAATAAGAACGAGTCGCCGGCCCATCTCCTCTATTTCGTTCACCATGGCCTTGGAGTTCATCGCGGTGCTCTTGGGAAACAGCCTCCGGTAAACCGATCCATGGGCGCAGACCCAAAAGCTCCAAAGATGCTTCTCGCCGTGAACATCTCGCCGAACGAAGGTCGGTAACAATTCACCAGGCCTCACCCAGACTCGCTGCTTGGCAGGGTTAAGGTAGAAGACGTACTCCTCATCTTGCGTGAATATTGAGCCCAGGCTGCTCGGGGTTGGGAATTGGGGGAGATTTGCGCGACACAGGTCGACTCGTCAGACTGGGGTTTCGGCATGAGACAGGCTGGGGTTTTTGGCATGCTTCTGGAAAGGGCGTAAGAGGTAACTTCTCAGATGGGCTTCAGTAAGTAGCATACAAACATACAAGTACGACAAGTACGAATTCAGACTCCAGCCACGAGATATATGGACACGGCATGGGGTGTCTCATTACTTTTGCCCCCCCCCCCCCCCTAATAGAATCGCTCGCGCGCGCGTCCCCACGTGGCTTTGTGCCGCCAAACGCGATTGTCGTCAATGTGTTAAGGAATACAAAGCTTTGCTCGCAACCGTCTAAGGGCAGGAACGTATTGATTGTAAGCGCGCTCTTAGCTTATATGGATCTTGGCTTGTTTTCCCAACGATATGAGCCTGAGACAGCGTTTACACTTCGGTCGCCGCGGAATGGTTGGGCGGAATAAGATTCACCGTTATCGATTAGACAGCATGTGTGATATCGGTGGTATAGGGTCTGTTCATAGTTTACGGAGGGAGTGACAGGGCCTTCGCTCGTGCAAAGCATGCAAATCGATTAACGCCGAGCGATTCGCTTGCAAAAATTGATATGTGCTCCTCCTATTACGGAGTATGAACAGGTCCTTAGTCATTCAGCCATGTTGCTTTGCGGATGAAGGATAAACCGTTCGCAATGCTATGTATGTAGCGAATTCTTCCAACAACTTTCTATCAGAAAGCTTTTATTTCAGCTACTTTCTTAATCCGGTCACAATAGCAAGCTCAGCAGTATTGAGCATATCCGTCCTTCATAACGTGATTACTGCTGCGATGGTGTATTTCTTCTGTTCTGGTAAGTTGGCCTTGATTTTCGTGCATACTAGCCATGTTTCGGGAGATCCTGAACAGGGCTGTGCGTTTAACGATTAACGTTTTACCGATTTACCGGATTTACCTTCATTTTTCTTTAAAACATTTTAACGAAATTTAACGACGAAAAAATCCGTTAAATTGTATTAACGACTTTTTGTGACCATTTTGAAAATTTTGCTTTCTCTCCATGTAAATCAATTTTCAACGATTTTTTGTATGAGCTGTCTCAGTATACCTAGGAAACCTTCTACTTATTTGAATTAGGGTAGGCAATCAATATTGTTTTCAAGTTTCGATGTATTTTCCTTTTGTTGGCATTTTCTTTGCTTCTTAATCAATTAATTTGCGAGCGACCCCACTTTTCTCCGCCACAGTCGTTCCGTGCTTTCCGACTTTCTGGTCCGTTTCTTGCGTTTGATTGCTACATATTAGTTGTTCATAATTACCCTCCCACATGGTTCAGCGCCTCATCGTGGCGTGGGGGTGGCAATGGGTGTCGAACTGCGATGTACAGCGGAGGTTTTCAATCTCCGGCAGGGTCTCCCAAGGTGAGAGGGAGTTCGACAATTCTTCGAGCCTAGCGAAGTCTGAATCACAGCACGCCCCGAAGGCAGGAAAGGGGCGCTCCGAAGGCAAGAAAGGGGTGATATGAACTCCGCACGGGGTGTGAGAGGAGGTAGACACCACAAACGGTTATCGCTATGTGATGACTCCTCATGTGCGGAGACATCACATAGCGATAACCGATAACTGACGAACCGCAAGAGGGCTATGAAACGATGGCATGACTACTTCGAGAGAATTTCGACAGAAGAGTTTGCCCATCCGCCCATCCCTTGCGTCCCTCCTACGCACGGTCCTGTGCAGAAAATCACTGTGGAGGAGACGGAAGCGGCTTTGAAGAAGATGAAGCCAGGCAAAGCAACGGGCCCCGATGATATAGCGGCCGACCTATGGAAGTTGAGGTGCTGGAGTCCTGCTGAGTGGCTAACGAAGTTTTTCAACCAGGTTGTTACGGAAAAGAAGGTACCTGGTAGTTGGCAGGAAAGCACGACGATCCCGATATGGAAGAAGAAGGGCAGTCCTGCGGACTGCACGAATTACCGTCCATTTCGCTTGCTCTCGCACAGCATGAAAATCTTCGAGCGAATTGTAGATGGACGTATTCGCGATATCGTCCAACTTTCCACCAATCAATGTGGCTTCGTAGCGGGCAGTGGCACCATCGATGCCATACATGCTGCTCGTCTCCTGATAGAGAGACATCGCGAAAAGCAGAAACCGCTGCACATAGCTTTTCTCGACTTAGAGAAAGCATTTGATCGTGTACCGCGTGAGGTTATATGGTACGCCTTACGACAACACGGTGTTCCCGAAGAGCTTATTGAGTGGGTGCGTATACTTTACTCTGGTCCAAAGAGTAGTGTGCGAGCGCCAGCCGGCACATCGGCGGAGTTTCCTATCTCCGTTGGTGTTCACCAGGGCTCTGCGCTTTCCCCGCTCCTATTCATTGTCGTAATGGATGCCATTTCGAGAGACCTTCAGAAGCCTGCCCCCTGGACGCTGCTGTATGCAGATGACGTAATGCTTGCAAGCGAAGAGAAGAGCGAACTCGAGCGGCAAGCGCAAGCTTGGTACGATCGCTTGGCGATGTTCGGGCTCAAGCTAAACGTCAAAAAATCTGAGTACTTGACGACAGACGTAAACGAAGCCGGGTCTATTGAGATCAATGGCACTGCGCTAGTACGAACGACAAACTTCAAGTACCTTGGATCTGCAATTGCGTCTGATGGTAGTCTGACGTTCGAGGTGAACTCGCGCGTGAGCGCAGCGTGGTCCAAATGGCGCTCGATGACAGGCGTTTTATGCGACAGGAAGATACCGGAACGCCTTAAATCGAAGATCTATAGAACCATCGTCCGACCAGTAGCGATGATGGAGCTGAGTGCTGGCCTGCAACCAAGGAGGTTGAGACTCGCCTCAGCGTAATGGAAACGAAAATGCTGCGATGGACGGCTGGTGTTACGCGTCTGGACCGTATTCGCAACGATGAAATACGCCAGAGGTTTGGTGTCGCTCCAATTGCTGACAAGTTACGTGAAGCTCGCCTTCGGTGGTATGGCCACGTTCTTCGAGCTAGTGGTGACACTGTTAGGAAGATTGGCCTTAACATAGATGTGCCCGGAAAACGGCCTAAAGGGCGGCCGAAGCAGCGATGGCTTGATACTGCATGTGGACCTAAAGGTTGCTGGTATCCATCCCGATCAAGCATTTGATCGCGTAAAGTGGCGTCACCACACCAGAATAGCGGACCCCGCCTCGAAGCGGGACAAACGCTGAAGAAGAAGAAGAATGTCTCCTCATGTGATGTCCGGCGACAGGCCGGCTGATGGAGTAACCTGTCACAAATCATGATCAAGAGTCACAATGGAATCAGTGTGAAGGCTAGGACGTCACCCGGAAGTGACGCGCAGAACCCCCGCCCAAGTTCTGTGGTCAGTATGCGAGGGCTACCGAGGGCAGAACGACCTCGGCCAAAGAAGCTAGTTCTAATGGGAACTCTGAATGTGGGAACGATGACCGGAAGATCCAGGGAAGTGGCCGACCTGATGAAGCGCAGAAGGATAGAAGTCCTGTGCCTGCAGGAAACGAGATGGAAAGGGGCGAAGGCCAAGGAGATTGGAGAAGGGGTCAAGCTGTTCTACAACGGAGAGGACACGAAGAGAAACGGTGTCGGCATAGTTGTGGCAGAGTCCCTCAAGGATTCGGTAGCTGCTGTCCAAAGGATAAGCGACCGCATCATGTCTCTGCGGCTGGATACGAAGGAGGGTTACTGGACCGTCATGTCCGTCTACGCTCCGCAGATCGGATGCCCCGAGCACGAAAAGGATGAATTCTACCTCCCGCTCGAGGACGCCATAAGGTCCGTACCAGAAGGCGACTATCTATCCGTAGCAGGGGACATGAACGGACATGTGGGGAGTCGAAGAAAAGGAGTGGAAAGGGTTCATGGAAGTAAAGGGGTCGGCATGGTGAACCCAGATGGAGAAAGGATTATCGATCTGGCTGTCGCCCACGACCTGGTTATCTGTAGCACCTTCTTCGCGAAGAGGGAGAGCCAGAAGGTGACCTATGCTAGCGGAGGAAGAAGGACGGAAGTCGACCACATCCTAGTGAGAAAGCCTGACCTGAATGTAAAGGTCCTTCCGGGAGAAGAAGTCGCATCACAGCATAGGCCCTTGATAGCGGACCTGAACATTCCTCTACCCAGCAAACCGAAAGTAAGGACGGAACCCAGAATCCGATGGTGGAGGTTGCGGGGCACAGAGCGCAACGAGCTAAGAAGGGCAGTGCTCGAAGCAGGTCTTCCCGATCCAACCGGCCCCATAAGCGAGACCTGGAGGAGGGTGACCCAAACGATCCTGCGATGTGCCAAGGAAACCCTCGGCGAAACATAGGGAGGAACCAGAGGAGATAAGGTTGCATGGTTCTGGAATGAAGAGGTGCAGGCTGCGGTGAAGAAGAAGAAGGAGGCCTATAGGCAGTGGCAGAAGACAAGGGCACCCGAGCATCTTACAGCTTACAGGAAGCTGAAGAGGCTGGCAAATGCAGCGGTAGCAAAGGCAGAGAGCGCGGAGATGGATGCCCCATACGAGAAGCTGGACGAGCCACAGGGAGAGAAGTTCGCCATCCGTCTGGCCAAGGCACGTCATAGAGCTAGCCTCGACATTCGAGTAGTGAAGACTGTGAAGAGTGCTGACGGTAGGGTACTACGGAAACCGGTCGAGGTCAGAAAAAGATGGGAGGAGTACTTCAAGGAACTGCTGAATGAGGAATTCCCGCGTCGGGAAATCCAAGAAGAAGCCAACGGAAGGACCCATCCCGTCGTGGACGCAGGAAGAGGTTCGCAGTGCCATAGGGAAGATGAAGCTCGGGAAGGCAGCTGGCCCTGATGGGGTGCCAGTAGAGGCCTGGAAGGTGCTTGGGAACTGCGGAGTCAATTGGCTGACAGAGTTCTTCAACAGAGTCACGATAGAGGGTAAGATGCCAGATGACTGGAGGAACAGCATCATAGTGCCCATCTTTAAGCAGAAGGGGGACGCGTCCGACTGCTCCAATTACCGCGGGATCAAATTGATCTCACATACGATGAAGGTCTACGAACGACTGGTCGACTCTAGGCTGAGGGAGATGGTCACCATATCCCAGGAGCAGTGGGGCTTCATGCCTGAGAGGTCCACCACAGACGCGGTCTTTATCGCCCGCCAGGTGATGGAGAAGTATCGGGAGAAACGAAAGCCCTGCTACCTGGCATTCCTGGACTTGGAGAAAGCATACGACAGGCTACCCCGGGCCGTGCTCTGGAAATCCCTTCGAGGCAGGGGTGTTCCGGAACGTCTCATCTCGGTCATAAGGGACATGTACGAAGGGTCGAAAGCGGCGATACGAACTCCACACGGGGTAACAAGGAAAGTGGACATCACAGTGGGGTACACCGAGGGTCGGCTCTGAGTCCGTTCCTCTTCCTGCTGACGCTTGACTCTATAGTGAACCACCTTGAGGAAGGCCCACTCAGGACGATCCTCTACGCGGACGACTCGCCCTAGTAGCCGACAACCACGAGGAGCTGGAGGAGAAGGTGCAGCTGTGGCAGAGAGCCCTCACAGACAACGGCTACGGCTGAACGTGAAGAAGACGAAGTTCATCAGCACTGACTAGTGCGCAGGATCGATCCTAGACTGCCAAGGGGAAGCGATCGAGAAGGTGGAAGAAATCTACTATCTCGAAAGTGACCTATCCGAGGAAGGAAGTGTGGATCAGGCGGTCAGGGATCGGATTAATGCAGCATGGCTCAAATGGACGGAGTCCACAGGAATCCTCTGCGACCGTAGGTGCTCCAGGACACTCAAGGGCAAGCTATATAGAACAGTAGTGAGGCCTGCCCTCCTCTATGGCTGTGAGTGCTGGGCCCTGGGTAGAGCACAGGAGCGGCAACTGCACGCCGCGGAAATGAGGATGCTCAGATGGGCATGTGGATGGACCCGTCAAGACAGAATGCGAAATGAGGATGTTAGGACACTGATGAAGACAGCTCCGATCCAGCTGAAGATGATGGAGCAGCGCCTTAGATGGTACGGACACATCCTCAGAAGACAAGAGGACCATCCCACGAAGTTGGCCCTGAATTTCGAGGCACCCGGAAAGCGTCCGAGAGGTATCCCCAAGGAAAAGGTGGAGGGACGTCATCAAGAGAGATCTCGCCGAAATCGGCGCTGCGCCAGATGACGCCCTTGATAGAATGAGGTGGCGACAGATCACAAAAGCAGCGGACCCTGCGACTGCGCGGGACTAAACGCTCAGGAGAAGAAGAAGAAGTTGTTCATAATTACCAACCATTCAGTTTTTTCACAGTTTTTGTGATATTTGCTTCGTAATTGGGGTTGAAAAGCATAGAGAACACAATGGAAACGCTACGAAACACAAGCAATGCGAGTAGGGCTAGGTATTTCTGATAAAACTCTACAAGCACTCACTCTATAAGTTGTACCCCTCCCCTCTCGATTGAATGGTTCGATTCTATATGCATTGTTCACGGCGCACTCCAAAGGCAAGCTGGACAGTCTTAGAACAATTCCTGAGTAGGACGGCTAAGAATTTCCGTTAAACTCCCTGAACTTTCACTCTACAAGCTGTCGCTCGCTCTACAGATTGTCGCGCCCGCTCAAAAGCGTTCTTTTCGGCAATTGACCAAAGCCTATGCGCGGTACTGTATAGGTAGGTTAGTATAAAATCTGGTACTTTACAAGCTGTCTATTGCATAACAGTCTTCAAAGGTTTACGAAAAAGGTATAACTTTAAAGGTGCAGATCCGGCTCTAGCAAGAAATTTCCTTCATGTGTGTGGATTTTTTCGCCTAATGTGCGAACTTACTTTCATAGCGTTCATCAGTTGGGTCGCAAAAGTCTGCTTAGTGGGCCCAGGTTTTGTAAAAAAATTTTGTCAAGAAGAAAAAGAAAAGCTCAAAAACGTTCACCCGCGATACGATGCACTTTGGATCTTCCCAGAAACTGGACGACTTTCTACCAGCTAAAGGAACTAGGCTTAGTAAGAAATTTCCTATTTTAGAAGACTTGCTACTGTTTGGCTTCAAAATTTTCTTGATTTCTCTCTCTTAGCAATTTTGTTGATGATAGATGGACTTTTGTTGTTTGCTGTGAAGATGAAGGCATAGTTATATAATTGCCATGCAGATGGAGTCGAAAAAAATTCAATAAGGTAAAAAGGTCTGGCTTTTTACATGCTAAAATGCAGCCAAACTGAATGCAGCTAAGAGACATTTTATTTAACGAATTTACCGAATTTACCGTTTTTAACGCAAACATTTTTCGTTAAAAAGCGGTCGTTAAAAATTTACCGAAGAAAATTTAACGCACACTCCTGATCCCGAAGCATCGGCGGATCGAAAGCGAGCTGCCTGTTGATGCCACTTGAGTGGCTATGCTTTTCCTGTGTAAAACCTGTGCCTACAGTTTTTCTGTTGAAAATGTAGTTACACTCTTGGCCTTTCTTGTTTGTTCAGTCAAGATCTCTATAATTGATTTGTCCTGTGAAATAGTTCCAACTTTAGTATATGTTCAGGAAGGTTCCCCTACAAAAAATAAATTACTAGCGACCGCAATCGGACAACTGCAGAAAATATCTGATAGTCTGTACTGAGGAGGAGCTTCTCGTCGGACAGAATGCTGGCGAAAGACAGAAAAAAGCTAGCCTGGGCAACAATGACGATCTACTCTAAAACAGACGGACATTTAGGTCTCGACTTTGAGACAACCCCATGGCAGATCATTTTTGTCGCACTGCTACGTTACACACATCGCTGTGTCATGGCTCTGTCCCAGATGCTATAATTGTGCTTTTGAGAAATTTTTTTCGAGCGAATGATGCACGACTTTATTCGATGTCTCTGAAATTTCGAGCGAATGAACGAATAAGTTCATGCTTATCAAATGATTGAAAATCGAATGAGCTCCATTTTTCGTTTATTGGGAATATTCAAATAGTCGAATAATTTGTTCGAGTCAAGTTCTGTGCTTGAAGGTTAAAGGATAAAGGACGGCGTTAGTCAGTCCCTTTTGGGATGCGCCACGCACCCTGCTTCTACGAGATATCAAGAAGGAGATTGAATGCGTATTTGGCCATACAATGACTTGCGGTAGCCAGCCGATGAACAAGTCAGCGCTCTATCCTTCCCAAACAACTGGCACAGGCTTACCGACCCCCGGAAGGGTGGAAGGCTTAGTTGGCTTGGACGGGAAATCTGAACCAAGAACCTGGTATTGCGTGCACGCGACAGCCAGCGGCACGACTGCGCTAGACGCGCACTAAACTTATCCGATATTGGAATAAAATTTTCGATTTTCGATTAAAGTTGAAATATTCGATTTTCGACTATTACTTGAATATGGTTCTCTTTCGATGTTCGAATTCGAACGAGCTTTCGACTATTCGATTAAATACTTCAATAATCGTTCGAGCACAACTATTTATACTAGATACTACCTCTGACTGGCATCTACTTGATGAGCAGGCCCACTAAAAAAAACTATTAACCCGCCTGAGGCCAGATTCATCAACCGCTTACCGGCCGGTATTCGTATATCGGCTGTCGTATTTGTACCTCCGTATCTCTCTGTATAACTTACAACGAGGCCGATATGCTGAATCCACCGTGAGATGATACCGGCGGTATCGTTGGTGAATCTGGCCCCTGGTCTGTTTATCTCATCACTGTAGGAACGCATCAGTTTACGTTTCAACAACTAAACTGTCAAATGATACAGGGGTATTCCTTTGAAATAAAAGTCAAAACAATCCCACCCAATGACCTACTGATCCCTGAAAACAGAAATGGGAGAAGTCGTCCTTATGGTCTCCGACCAGACCAACTAAGCCTTCCATTCCCGAGGTCGACTACCAGACTTGTCTGACAAGGGAGCTGTCTGAACGGTACGCTGGAACGGCAAGAACGAATACTATAGGGAGAATCTCCGTCCTCCGAATAGTAACAGAAAATGTTTTGTTTTTGCCGAATCCTTGAGGCAAACTAGTAGGGGGGTGTAATGGTTAAGGGTCCGCAGAGCGAGTTTACCACAGCAGCGCAAGAGGGTGTCGTGGATTAGTGGTAGAGGGGCTGCCTCATGTTCGTGAGGTCCAGGGTTCGGTTCCCATGCAACGTCGCGTTTTTGCACTTTTACCGTAGTATCGGATTTCCATATCTGAACTTGTTTTTGTAGTTTACTACGGTAAGATGTTTTTATTACTTATTATTTGTCGACATCTCCTAATTCACCTGCAATGTCCGAAATATGCCAAATGCGATTTTGTATGAAATTTTTACTCCAATAAATTGTTCTCATTGTCAATGTAAGAAATTTTGACACAGGAACAACATGAAACAGCGGCAGAATGCCAGAAAAATGCTTCAAACGCAATTTATTAGTGTCGGTGAGGTGAGTGCCACCAGTGTACTCACAGTGTAGGAGGGGACCACATGATCTTCAACTTGACCTCAATCAATATTGTCGCCTCTGTTATGCTTACAAAGTCGCAGGGTCATAACAAGCTGCTGCCGCCAACACTGACTCTACAATGTCTGCTAACCCTCGAGTGGTCATTCACCTACTGACACTGAAGTGCGGATCTCCACTGGATGCTGTCCTTTCGAGAGACGAGATGAAGCTGGCGGAAAGGATAGCAAGTATCCTACAGGATTTCGAACTGCGACACCTGGAAATCGACGAAGTGGAGAAGTTGCAGGTGTAGAAGAAGAGGACCAAGAGTTTCAACCAGAAGAGGATTGTGCCGGAGTCACGACACCACTAACCAGTGAAGGCACTATCACGTCTTCGGGAGGACAGATCGATTTGGAGGAAAAGGTTTGGCTATACTAGAATTGTTATCCTATACAAGTTTGAGAACTGGGGAAAGTGGACTGTATCGCGATTCCAGGCTTGGGCTGCAGCGGAGTACCACTGAGCAGGAACTATGAAGCCAAAAACAAGTTCAGATATGGAAACCTCTATAGAAATCCGATACTATGGTAAAAGTGCAGAAACGCGACGTAGCATGGAAACCGAACCCTCGACCTCACGAACATGAGCAGCCCCTCTGGCAGCCCCTCTACCACTGCGCCACCCAGTCCACGACACCGGCATCTTGAGCTGCCGTGATAAACTCGCTCTGCGAACCCTTAACCATTACACCTTCCTACTCGTTTGCCTCAAGGATTCGGCAAAAACAAAACATTTTCTGTTACTATTCGGAGGACGGAGATTCTCCCTATAGTACTCGTTCTTGCCGTTCCGGCGTACCGTTCAGACAATTCCCTTGCGAGGAGGACAAAACACGGACTGGTCCATCGGCTGGCCATCCCAGTCATTGTATAGGTCATATAGTAATACTCGTTCAAATTGTCTCCAGGATATTCCGTAGAAGTTAAAAGCCCGGCGCATCCCACAGCGGGGTTGCTTAGTGTCTTCTGCTATCCTTATCCTTATGTGATTATACGTTGAACCTCCCTAGTGACCCCTCCACCCTTGGTGCCACTTTGCGCCGTTGCATATGAGCTATGCTAACAGATTTCACAGCTGTTTCAGGGCTTATTCTTCCATGCGTCGCCATCTTGTCTATATCTGTCAGCTTTTCCATCTACCCTGTGATCATTGTGGGATCGATTCTTCTGCGATTTCCTTCCATTCGAGATCGTCTTCTCACGCTAGGTTGTCTAGCCGTTGGCATCCTCTCATTGGTGACAGCAAACTGGCTGCTCAACGATATGAGCTGGAGCTTCATAGAAGACACCTATGAGTTCATGTGAGTTTGCTTATGGATACGGTCGGTGTCCACGTTCCCACATCTGGAGCCGTTTTCAGCCTCCGTGTTGATGACCTCACTCCCAACGTAGGGCTCGTCTGGTACTTCTTCACGCAGGTGTTCGAGCATTTTCGAGCGTTCTATCTGATGGTGTTCCAAGTGAATCTGCTCGTATATGTAGTCCCTCTTATACTGAGCTTAAGGTGAGCCTTCTGAAGACCTTGGATTGGATGAAGGTTGAGGTGACACGATTGCTTCAGGAAAGACGCTCACCTTCACCTGGTGATCAGCTTGCTCCTGGTAGCTGTATTCTCTTCGTATCCTACGTTAAACGATGCGTCAGTCTACATGGCGCTACTTCCGATGCTTGAGAAGTACAAGAAATGTGAGTGTTTTGGCATCAGACAGGTTCGGGCGGCTTCGACAGCCACGTTGACTAACACTGCGTTCATCTTCTGAAGACTAACAATAACCAGTTTATACTCACCGGGAGATAGTCCCAGACGTATGCCAATTCGGCGAAAATGAACATCGCTGGGAGACATCGTATATGCAAAAGAGCAAAATACTGCTCAACAGGCGCGGGGTCTTGTGTTCGAAATCTTGTCCTGCAGTATTTTTAAGTTTTTGTCTGCATATTCAATATTTGAAGATATTGCTCTGTGCGACTGTGTCATAGTAAATTATCGGGACCTTTAGCACGGTAGGACCAAGAACTTTGCAAAAATAGAGGGTACTCTTCTACTATTTAAAGGGTGGAGATTTTCGCTGGATTGATGTATACATACAATTTTCACGTCAAATTGGACATTTATGAAGGCAAACCAACATCTTCCAAATAGAATCGGGCGCCTCCCGGATTAAATTGCTCTCTCTCTCTCTCTCTCTCTCGCTCTCTCTCTCTCTAAGAATACCAAAGTATTTTTTCATTAACATGAGGAAAGTTTGGCACCACTTTCTTAGAAATCTTTAATTCTCCTGCCCTATGGCAAAAGTGAGCTGTGCTTCTGACATTATATTCTTTTTGGCAAAAATAATGAATTAAAGTTCGTGTTGAAGCGCAGAAAAGCGGCAATTTTTGAATATATTAAAAGAAGGGGTCTCGCTATGCACTCATCCAGGATGTCGCGGTTTTTGTTTGATTGATACTTAAAATTCTATTTTTCTTCCATAAAAAAGACTTATCCACTTCATAGTTTCAGATAGCACTGGTACTATTAGTCAAATAAAAATCGAGGTGTGTTGAACGAGAGCATGACGCGATTTCTTCTTTTAACATGCTCAAAGGTTGTTTCTGTCCTGCGCTTTGAAATGAAGCTTTAATACATTATTTTTGCTGGAAAAATAAGATTTTTATAACGCTATAAACACTGTGTTCACTTTTTTCAGATGGGAATCATAATCGTTCTGAGAAAGTAATAATACAGTTTCCTTATGAAAGAATTTGTTTTTAGCTTCTTAGAGAATGTCGGTTTTAGTCTGCAGGACGCTCGGTCTGATTTGGATTATGTTCAGATTGATTCTGAACGGGCCAGATTGCTTTGAAAAAAGTCCGTTTTACTCGACAACGGTTTATTCTGCCAATGTTAAGGTGTTAGTGACACGACGTCTTTCCAAGCAATTCCAGATCCTCGCTACACATTGATGGTCGCTGGCTCCCTAGTGACATGTGTGGTGCTGATGCCGGTGATGTGGCACATGTGGATAGTGGTCGGTTCGGGCAATGCGAATTTCTACTTTGCAGTCACTTTGATCTACAATGTTGCACAGGTGAACGTGTTCTTTTCGACTAGAAAGCTCTTCTAATATTCCACCTGGTCAGCAATAGCTAAAGATCTCCCTGTGGCAAATTCGGGATCGATTCTTCATCCATTCTCAGGGCAATTATAATCACTTCAAATATTTCAAAACCAAGGTTGTATGAAAATTGTAGGATTTCTATATATGAACCAGCTAGCTATCTCTAGTTACTACTTAAGGCGAGATTTATAACTCCGTCATAGGGCGCTGTGGTATCACGATATATCCAATATCGATCGCCTGCGCGGCTCAATCGATATTGGTAGCTTTCATAACAACGCACTGAAGTGTACCTCCTACCTCCTAAGAGCGAATCCACATTAAAATTGGTTTCGTATGTCATTTAGAAGTCGAACAAGTAGCGCGTTTAAAGCGATTGATTACACACGTTATACGCTGGCTGGCGCATCAGGTGGAACTGTCCAAGTTCAGCATTCTAATCTTGGCATGTGACTCACCAGGATACTATCTCAACGGTAGGTCGGAACGGCGAAAGTGTTGTATATGGGCAGAACCGCCTCTTCCTGGGAAGTAACAAACTGCAGGTATCTCGACCCCAATACAACTCTGCGCAAAGTTAGGGCGACGGAAGTCGCCTGTTGGCGCCCTGTTGATTCACGTGCTCCACAGCTGACGGGCGCGCGCGGGATGAGGACTGGTATCGAGGATCAGTGCAGTGCACAGGTGGCGTAGTAGGGAAGAGCTCGGGCTCGTGAGCGAGGGGCCGGGGGTTTGGATCCCGCAGACTGTGTTTCTTTTGCACTTTTGCAAAATCCATGTTTATCATATAGGTAATCCAGCTAGGGGTATTATAGTGTGTTATAGCATGTTTACATATAACATGTGCTTCAAACTACAGATTAGCTAAAATGTTCACTTCTGTGTGCCACTTATTTTAAGCCTGTTTTGTGTGAAGCTGTAGTTATGCAACGATAGATATTTTGTGGCACTAGTTAAAAGTTCCGACTCCACCAACAAGACTTCGGTCAATTTTTTTTGCTGAAACTTCGTCTAGGGGTGGATATTTGGGGTGCTGACCACGAACCTGACATCCGTTTTTCACGATTCTGTCTCTACCTGCCGTCACCGGCAGAAACTTTAGGAATGTAATCCTGTGCCTTCCTGTATTTATATTATCCAACCGAATCGTGAAGAACGGATATCAGATTCGTGATCAACACCCCAAATAACCCCCCCCCCCCCCTAAACGAGGTTTCAGCGAAATCGGTGACCCTTCCTGGACCACCATTGTTAACGGTATGGGTGGTACGTTATATGTAAATATGCTCTATAACACACTATAATACCCCTAAGTGGATTACCTATATGATAAACATGGATTTTGCAAAAGTGCAAAAGAAACACAGTCCGCGGGATCTAAACCCCCGACCCCTCGCTCACGAGCCCGAGCTCTTCCCTACTACGCCACCTGTGCACTGCGCCGATCCTCGATACCAGCCCTCATCCCGCGCGCGCCCGTCAGCTGTGGAGCACGTGAATCAACAGGGCGCCAACAGGCGACTTCCGTCGCCCCTAACTCTGCGCAGAGTTGTATTGGGGTCGAGATACCTGCAGTTTGTTACTACCCAAAGAGAGGCGGTTCTGCCCATATACAACACTTGCGCCGTTCCGACCTACCGTTGGGATAGTATCCTGGTCAGACAAATAAGGCATCTTCTTCAAGCTGTTGGCCAAGATCGTTACACGGTTTACTTCAGCTTACGTCCCGGTGCCTTCGCCTTCTTCAGAGCCTGGAAAGGTCGTAAATCTTTGCGATACTCGCCGTCCAAACACCATATAACCATACAGAGTACTATTCCTAAGGAAAGTAGAGGAAAGAGCCGGCACTAAAGTTACAAATGAGCGACGAACCGTACAGGTAGTTGTCGAAAAGCACCACCGTTTGCTTACCTGCAGATGGAAATGGACATGGATGAATTGGCTTAGCCCCGAGACCACCCGACTTAATTACTCATGTAGATTTGAACACGTGGATCTAAACCAATTGAGCTAGACGAAAGGCACCAGTTCTTGGATTAGCGCCAGCCACTCATCTTTCCGGTTAACCTGGACCTCTTAGCTGTGATCCAAAGCGCTTCCAAAATCCTGCGAGCAGATATATCACTCTTTTCCGCTAAAACCGACACAGAGACCTGAGCATCGCGCCTTCGTGGCACCGAACTCTGCGTTCGCAGGTGTCTGTGTCTACAGGGTGGCCCATAAGTCCTGCAACAAAAACATGGGCGTATAAAAAGGCTAAGAATGCACCAAATTTGGTACACTTTTAAGCAATGTTTACCCATGGTATGCAGATTATAGTGGAGCGGTACTATTCATAAGGGACCACTCCTGGACTGATAAGAGCCTTCAGATCGCGTGGGTTGCTTTGCAGCTCGCGTCGCAGCCCCTCGTACGGAGTTTTATTTCTTACTCGTTCAAGAGAAGATATCGAACAATAGTTTTCCCAGGCTTTATAGAGCTGGAAAATTTCTTTAAGATGGTTAATAAACAAAGACTGAAAATCTAAAGATTTAGGAATTTCACAGCTAGTCTTTTGCAGGTGCAATATTTTGCAGATGGACTGAGAACCGCTACCACGTCCTTTTCTTTTGCTGTTACAGGAATCGCTTTACCAGAATGTGCATTTTGCCTTTAAACAGCGCGATTGAGTCTCTAATATATGGTGTTAAGTTTTTGTTCCTATCAAACGAACATTTTTATTGATTTTCACTATTTTTGCACAAAAACCTATGGAGTGCGGGGAGACATTTTGGAAAATCGTGTATGACAAAAACTTGCCATGCGTGGCCGTTGTTTTTATAGCATCAGGTTCCCGCAAAGGTAGCATTAAACGCACTATTATTTTGACCTTTCTGGGATCGCTCAACTTTGAGCAATTTTTCATCAAATGAGGCAGAGGCCGAATACCCATTCCGAACGACGAGCTCTAACTGCGCTTACAAATTTTTCCTTCTACTCTCTTCTGATCATAGCTGAGTCTTCATCTCACTTGTGGACTTGTAGAGCTTTCCTTGTAGTTTTCTAGAAACAACATATTGCTTAGTAATAGATTACGCACACGGCTGAATATTGAATTTGTTCCAGCTGGTTGCTGCATCCTGTATGATCAGAAAATTAATAGCGTTCTTCTACTGTAGTTCAGATCCGTTCATCCAATGTTCACTCTTGAAAAGCCTTTGCACTGCCCTACCCGAAACCATCATACTGCATGATCAACAACCAATCTTCCGAAATTTAGTCACATCGGAACGGAAGCGCCCCACCACGGACCAGAGAAGAATTTTCGGTAGTTTTACGTGAGAGCGCATTACTTTGTAATAAGAGCAGCTACAACCACGATACTTTCCAAAAGTATAGCACTAAGTATATGCTACATAACTGTTGGTATGCGGTTTTTTGCAATTGGAAAAAGACAACCAATAAGGTCTCCTAATCTTGTTGCAGGACTTATGGGCCACCCTGTATTTTAGCGCGAGAGAGCGACATATATGCTCGCAGCTCTTTGCATCGCAGCTAAGAGCACCAGGTTAGCTGGGAAGATGAGTGTCTAGCGGTAACCCAAGGACTGGCAACCTTCATCGAGCTCTGTGGGTTCTAATCTACGTGTTCAGACCTATATGATTATTTAAATCAGATGGTCCCAAGGCTAAGTTCATTCGCCCATCCATTTCGATCTGCAGGTAGTGGTGGTGCTCTTCGGCAATCACCTGTACGGATGGTCGCTCATTTGTGACTTTGGTGTCGGCTCTTTCCTCTAGTTTCCTTGGGAATAGTACTCTGCATGGTAAAATGGTGTTTGGGGCGGGTAGTATCGCAAATATTTAGATTTTTCCAGGCTCTGAAAGAGGCGAAGGCGCCGAAGAGTAGGCCGAAATAAACCGTGTAACAATCTTGGACGACAGCTCAAAAGAGACGTCGTATTTATACCGAAGCATATTCCCAACTGACGAAGTATTGGTGCTCCAGTTAGTGTTCCAATGCTTAATGAATTTGTTTCAGATTTATCTCATGATTGATCTGATGTTCGCGTACTTCCGAAGAGAAGCCGATGAGATCTCAGCGTCACTTGTAACGGATAAGACTAATTTTGTTCTGCATTAATTTTTTTTTGTCGTTGAATAAACGTAAAATAAAAGCCAAAGGAATGGTTTATTGAAGGAGTATTTACATGTGTCAGTCAGTGAACCTCATCGAAAGATCATATTCAGCTGTTGATGATTTGCTGCTGTGTGATGATAGGCTTCGGCCGATTCCTGAACACGACCTTACGCCGTATGACGGCATCGATGATCATCGAGCGTTCGCTGGCTTCCGCACTTTCTCCAGGCGTCGCTCTGATCAGTGCGAACGGCTTATCGAGCTCGACAAGCTGAAGTGAAACGACGTCTTTAGGGCTACGCAAACTGTAGGGAGACTATGTGATAATAAGGATTCTCAAGGTTGGATTTTTTCCAAAAAAATTCCCGAATCGATCGTAGCGATAGGGTCCCGATAGAAGAGCCAGTCGAACACATAAGGAAGGGCTTTCATTGGCTAGAAGAGTACAGAGCCCTGTTCCCTCATCGCCAAGTGGTTTGCCTCCTTGAAGCGGTTCAACTCAGTTTTTTCCGCCATTATTGGGATTACAGAGGAAAGTCCACCCACACACCTCACTAGGAGTCCAAATTCCCTAATACTACCTAAATTGACAGCCATTTCGCAGCTCCTGTCCAACTTTCAGGTCACTAGGCCCTCACTTAGTCTTCAGAACGTTTCCTAGCGTTTTCATAGATATACCTTGCCTTCAAGAAGATGATGGCCGATCAGCAGTAGCGCTTCGGTGTTGTCGATACGCCACATCAGATGACCTGAAAAGAAGAATTTGTAATCTTCCACTCAGAGCAAATCCGTCAGAGGTAGTATACTGGGGTAGGAAGGGATGGTGGTTCTGCATACATCCAGAAAGGATAAAGTCCTTCAACTAAAGAAAATAAGGCGCAAATAGGCTCCGAGGAGTCACCTTGTATTCAGTGGATATTCACCTTGGTAGCAAGGCACATTTATCTCCAATTACGTCAGACATGGCTTAGCTCTGTTCATCAAAGGGATACAGCACACAGATGCTGCATAAAAACTTGATTTATTACAACACAACACGCTGTATAGGGTTGTCCTACAAAGTGACTCACTCCGAGCCTATTTGCACCCAAATGGCTTCCGACTGTGGCCCATCTGAACTGCCTTGGTAAGAAGACGACCTGCTCACTGGGTTAGCGTGTCAATTGATGCGGCTTGATTGGACTGCTCCTCCCCATGTAGGCCACATTCACGATTCACGGGTACAATCCCAAAGAGGGGGGGCACCTTATAAAGGGACTTGCGTCCTACCCCTCGTTCTCTCAGAGTCCCCTGGGAAGCCCCAACAGTAAAAATAACAAAACAAAACAAACAATAATAGGCGAAAATAAGCTCCAGGCGTTCCGGGTCACCTCTGCGTATCATACCACGGTGAATCAGTCGACGCTTACGCATTTGGGGCACTAATGTACTTAGTGTACCGCACTAAATCTTGTTCAAAATAGGTCTACTAGGGGTAATCTGCCATGGGAAGAACGAATATCATAGTCGTTTTTTGCGGAAATGCCTTATAGGCGCGTTATATTAAGTTCGAATCGCCAAAGTCCTTGCAAAATAGCGCGCGCTGGTAAGAGACGGAGAGATTCCGCCCCTGCCAGCATTCGCGGCAGTCTCCGATGATGGGGGGGGGGGGCATGCCATGACGCACAAGCATGCCGACTAGCTAAACACAGCGAATGTGAATACAGTCTTATCTCCTCGTTTCGATTACAGATCCGTGTCTTATTTGCTTCCATATTGGGCAAGAGAGGGAACTCCAGGATGAAGGCAATTTTAACACAGGTGCGATAGTGGGCCCACATCCCGGTGTCTCTTCCCCTGCCCAATTCTGTGCTCTCCTTGAACAGAACAGAGCTTTCAAGGCTTTTCGAGATTTCAAGGCTCATGCTGCGGCTAACCTCTGCTGCAGGCTAGAGACGGCGAAATAGTGGACATCGGTAGGAGACGCACCCTCGTCTCTTACCAGCGCAAGGCCTTGGGCGATTCGAACTTAATATAACTCGCTTATAAGGCATTTCCGCAAAAAACGACTATGATATTCGTTTTTCCCATGGCAGATTAACCCTTGTAGACCTATTTTGAACAAGATATAGTGCGATACACTAAGTACACTAGTACCGCATTTGGTAGCACGGGAATTAGCCGCTGGAGCCTTTTCATGCCTTCATAAATAAATTTTTCAATATTCCAGTGACGGAACCCACTGTTTTCACAGGAGGGAACCAGGTAAGCACTGTTGTATGTTATGTTGTATGTGTCTATCTTCAAGTACCATTTACCAGTGACTATGGAGTGCCCCCCCCCCTTTGGTATTGCACCCAGTACTGTTTTTTTACATCCTTCGCGTAAGAAAGCAACTCGACACCGACAGCTTTAAGGAAGTGCACGGCTCCAGTGGTAGGGCACATCTGGTCTATGAGAGATATAGAAGCTCACCGAGAACTTCATTTTCAAGCGTCTGGCCGCCACTGTCGATAGTTCCTTGGAACTCAATCACCACGTGCTCCTGGACACCATCACTAAATACTTGAAAGTAAATAGGATACAAGAAACATCTGCGCAAAGTTGCAACAGTCACAATTTTCATTATTATTATTATTATTATTATTATTAGGTGCAATCCTAGTTCGTGGTGGCCGCTCTTAAACGATTTCATTGGAAATGTGTTCAATATTGAAATATGTTGGATTCACTCATTCCACAGGAAATTACTAATTAAAGAATTTAAAATAAGAACATGAGAATATATATTTGTAGGCTAGGTCGGGACGTTCGCAAAAGATTAGGACGTGAAGTACATTGCATTGTCTGTGTACAAAAATTTTAATGATTGGTAGTGTCTTCACCTATTCTATTTTTTATTACAATGATGTTCTGTTTTATCTGCTAGAATATGATCCGTTCTCGTTGCAAATGTAGTAATAGGGTCCACTCTTACTAGACTGGCACCGAGAACGACACTTCAAGGTTCCCCTCCCGACTAGGAACTCGGAAACTGAGCCTACCTCGGCAGCTAGGTTGGTATAGTTTACCTATCTCTATATGTTGTTGGCTATTTATTGGGTTCCGTCATGTCGTGAAATCGTTTAATAGCGGCCACTACCAACTAGGATTGCACCTATTATTATTATTATTATTATTATTATTATTATTATTATTATTATTAATGAATCCTCTTTTTTCAAATTTCCACCCTCCCGAGCGAATAGTCCCCGCCCTTTATTCAGCTTGTAAACTGTAAAGCGGTTTGTAAAAAGAACTCACGGGTTCCTGACGACTTGAATCTGCATTTCCTTGGCACGAAATAGAGAAATAGAGAAGAGAGAAGAGGGAAGAGAGAAATAGAAATAAAAATTTGAAATTGGTGGCATTCCCTATGTGGCCGTAATTGCGTCCACTTCATGATCGACGTCTGGCCATTTAATTCCTCAATTCTCTGCTCGGTTGAAGTTGTTCAATTTTCGAAGGATTTTGGTCTTTCGAAGAGCGAAAACTGGCGTCCTTCATCAAGAAGAGCATCTACGGTCTAGCTGCTGTTGAGGTTGCTGCGTTTGGAGGAGCTTTTCTTGGATTTTACGCGCTGAGGAGGAGCGAGAAGTCGAGGTCTGTCCATAAAGTGTTTTTAGACTTTATTTCTACAAGCTTCACTGTTGATTGTTCTAGGTGTTATCTCTACCAGCACTTTCCTGCACTCTCGAAGGCATACTATTGGGCGGAGGATTCGATTTCGTTTGGACAGCTCACAGTGAGTTCTTGTAATGGGGTTTATTTTGTTGAACGATGCAGTCCTAGTTTGGTGAACCACGCCAATTGGGTCAGTTCGGGATCCATCATAGCCGGGGAGGGGGGCATTCCTAAAGCGCCGGTGGCGTCTGTCACACCCCATAGCTTGAATTTAAAAGGAGGCTTTCATATCATGAGACAGCTGCTGAAACTGTCGACGCTATGGTAGTTGGGGTACCTGTAATTGAAGAAAGGAGATAGAATTCCATTCCATTCGCTGTATGTAGCTACTCGCCGCGCCTGCACGCCATGACATGCCATGGTGACCCCTTCCCTCCAACTACCATAGCATCCAATTCTCATAGAAACTTAAGGGAGGGAGTGAAAGCGCAAGCCACTATATCTCTCTCCAATTAGGATAGATGCCCATCTCGTTTCTCTGCCTGATATTCACCATCCTCCTTGGAAACCACCTGAAACCCTTCGTACCATGCGGCGGTCAAAGGGTCTCAGATTCAGTAAATAAAATGGTGGGCGAAACACTTGGTGCCTCAAAACTGGTATTTACACTTGTGAAAAAACTTAATATTCCTTTATTTCCATGGCTTTTGCCTGTGATATTAGGTACTAGTGGTGCCCGATGTACACCGGCAAGGTATCTTAAAACGGGAAAGTTAGATCAGCCAGACCCCGGAGTTCCTTCTCTTGCCTAGTTCTGTGCTCTACTCCAGGTTAGCGCAGTTATGAGTCTTCCACGATACAAGCCAGTATGCGTCGGGCACCAACCCGCTTAGTATCTAATATTATTTATTAGGTGAAATAATATTGGTAGATGACCTGTATCATCCTCCAAAAAGCAAGATTTCGCAGCAGTACCTTCGCTTCTTCGCTCTCAAAATGCTATCGTATGAGCGACGTTGTAGTGACGCGGTTTCTTTGGTATTTTATACATAACCTTGGTTCTATTTTACGGACACAAGCTAGTTAATAGTGCTATATAGAGCCTTCGCATGTAAATTTGGAATGTGTGCAAAATTTCGTTAAATTGCCTAGTGCTATCTCTGTTGAGGTAGCACCAAGAGTGCAGTGGTGAAATGTCGCATGTCAGCATACTGGATAAATGTTGCTTAAATGTTGAAGCAAAAAGAAGATGTGGAGCATAAAGAAAGGATCTGCTGTAATGATTCTACGATCAGGGGTATGCCGAGATCAACACAAGCAGGAGAACAAAGACGGGGCAACAGAGATCAAACAAAATCCCTTCGGAAAACGAGCAATTCCCAATTTACGCAAATCAACGAAGGAGTCACTTCGGCTAATGTTTTAAAAAACCAACGTTGGGTGTTGTGCTCTCTGTTGTACTAACTGATTTTGTATCACTCTTTCAACTCAATAATTTCTATATTTTGCTTTTGCCAATCTTAAAAAAACCGTCTTTTTATGAGTGCAGAACGCTGATGCCGATCATATTTGTATCCTTTGGCTCAATAAATGTTCTGTTCTGTTCTGAGATCCGCGCAGCTTTAAATAGAGATTGTCGATTACTCATTACACGATTTGGTCGAGTTGAATATAACCCAGAACAAGACTGAGGCATTCTACTGGAGTTCCGTTCTGTTGGCTATCCCCAGCGACAGCGACCTATTCAGCAGTACTGATCTCCGCCTATTCGCTGCTGACATCTTGATATCTGTTCTTCCAGGGCACGAGGTTACGGTTGAACGACATACGAAGGTGGACCAAGTCGGAAGAATCGGATTCTGCTCTGGAAACTGACTGACTCATCAATTGGTGCGTTCCTTCTTCTTGTTTCTTCGCTCTTTAGGACATTGCGAACAAGCTTTCACTATTTGACCTATCCTACGCTCGGCCTGGGCTCCCTGGGCTCTGTCGGAGGAGACCCCAATTGACGCGATCCTCCGATTCCAGGGTTCTGCTTAGGTTTTCCCGTACGGGCCAGCCAAGCCATCCATCCCTCCGGGGTCGGTGAATTATAACCAGACTTGTTTGAGAACAATTAGACATTGACTTATTCATCGGTTGGCCCTTGGCAAGTCGCTCTGTAGGACGAATACGCATTCAAATTGCTTCCACGATGGGAATAGAATGCGTGGCGCATCCCAGAGGGTTTGATTAACGACGTCTTTTATGCCTAACTTTTGCTAGATGTGATCATCGCCGAAGTGATTGAGTAGAGGGTGGTAACCAACATTAACGGTAGCTGCAAGGTAGTCAGGAAGAAAAACTCGACCTCGTTCAGCGCCACGACTTCCACTTCTCGTTATATCAAGAATGGATATAGTCGATCGATGCTGTAGTGTCAGTCGATAGGGAGTCTTCCTTTCCTTTAGGGACGGGATTAATCATATGGTCCTGTTTATTGACCCACAGGGGTAGAAGCACTACTTGGCTTTGCGCAAACTGAAATCGTTATCTATCTGTGATAGCCTCTCTTAGGTTATTATGCCCGCTGTACCGGAAAAGGGTAGCTAAGTAATTAAAAGTGAGGTAATGGAATTGCTAACCGAAGCAAATAGTCCCAAGCTTTTCCCCAAGCAAATCACGTTGGATGCATTGCGTAGGAACGAACTATGACATGGTCGACCTTTATCGTTGGTTGATCCTTCTAAGAGCTTAATGGAGGTTTTTGGCGTTTCAAGTGAAGATTTGGACCTGAATTTGTCGTCTTCCTCCGGCCCCGCATTCCCAGTAAGGAAGGGTCTCAGGCGTATGTTTGAATGTCGAAGATGAGTAGCGCCGTGAGCATTTCTACCCTTCAAATGGTCGAAAAATGTGTTCCATTTCTGCAAAGTCCTTGAATCTATAGAGTTAGGGGCCCAAGTAGTTTATTATGTAATCGCACAGTCGCACCGTGGAAAACCTTCCAAACATCGAATGTGCAGGAAAAAGGATAAATAAAGATGGATTATTTAATCCTTTTGGGATGCGCCACATATTCTACTTCTACGGGATTTGGTAGAGGCGATTTGGATGCGTATTTGGCCATACAATGTGACTTGCGATGTCCAGCCGATGAAAACTCAGTGGTCTATCCTTCCCAGACAAGTTTGGCACCGATTACCGACCCCAGAGGGATGACAGGTTTGGTAGGCCTTGGCGGGAAATCCGAACCAGGAACTGAGTATCACGTGCACTCGGAGCCGGCGTCTCCTGCGGTTGTGCTACAAGCGCAGAAAAACCCAAAATACTGCAAGTTGGGGCTCGTGCAGCGGAGGAGAGGTCATACCTCAGGAGTCCGTGATCGCTGTCATTCTTGTTTAGGAAGGATGAAGCGCGGGCTTGTCCATCGGCTGGCAATCGAAAGTCATTGTATGGCCAAATACGCATTTCGACATCCCGTAGAAGTAGAATGCGTAGCGTATCTCAAAAAGGATTGAGTAACGCCATCCTTTATCATATTTCTTTTACTGCAAGGCAAAAAATCAAATACCTGATTCCGCGCGCTTGCTTTCTTGCATATTCGATGTTTTCAAGGTATTGCGTTGTGAGACTGGGCGATTCTATTGCAAACATATCGGGGCCCCTAGCTCGCTAGGTTCAGGGACTTTGCAAAAATCGAATACACTTGAAGGGTGGAAATTCTCCCAGCGGTGTTCATTTTCACCGTTCAGACATACACGTGAGACCTTTTTTTGATCGTTAGCGATGGAGTTCAAATCCTGTATGTAGTGCAAGAGTTCGTAGCGAATACCGTTCTCTGCCCATCATGGGCTGCTTCAAATGGGCATTCTGTTTTATGACGGTCTACTCGCAGGCATGGTGAAGTACTCGGACGTTCGGAATGTGATGATGATTGTCGCCCTAGCTGGAACCATCCTTGCCAATCAGCTATACGACAAATGGAGAGCGGAGCAGCCGTTGCCTGACATCCCGATCCAGTCGTGGGACAAATACGTCAAAATACAAAAGGAGAGCGGAAGGGAGATCTAGGCCGGCGGTTTCGCTGCTTCATAAGGTCTCCTAGATGTAAATTTGTCCAGTGTTCCAGTGAGAAGTGTAGATAGTATAAGGGTTTTATTATCAAGGATGCTGTCTCTAGGGTTTTGGTTAGCGTGGAGAAACTAGTGTCGGATTGCTTCATAGATTCTTAGATTCAACTTGAAATGCTATATTTGGCTGCTAAACATGTAGATACGCATTAGATAGTGTCCTTACTAAGAATTGTTATAGCTGTAGAAAGTACTTGTTATTGTTGTTCTTTCCGGAATGAATTGTTTCATATTTGTTTCTGTTGGTTTAATCTGGCAGTATTTTCATTGTTCTACCTAGCTCATTGTGTTTAGTTTTATGGAAGAAATGTGTGTTATCAGGGGTGGAAAATTCAGTACGTGAGCTTATTCCCGCCGTTACATCGATGTAAATTTGAAAAATTAAACGCAAATACAAGGTCTAAATGACTGTTCATAGTCCGCTATCAGACCCATAGGGACAATTCTCTGCTCGGACAACCCATCGATTTTTGATAGGCAATCGCTCGGCATTAGTCAATCCATATGCTTTGTACGAGCGACTGAATCGTTCCCGTCGTTTCAGTCGTGCAGTATGAACAAGGCCTAATGCATCGGTGCAAGTCTACGTTTATTGCTTGGCGTACAACTTGTTTGACGCCGATGTGTTCGTGTGCCCGCACGTGCGGCCGCGCAAAATTAATGGCAATCGTACGAGCTTTTCGACAGACATGTAACAAATCTGTAGACTGATCCACATATTTGTGTACTGCACTCGTCTTCTGGGCAAGATCGGCAAAGATCGGGAAGGTCAGCCTGTTTTGTGATTACTCGCGTCTAGTTGCAGTGTAAAGCATCACTGCGGTGAGAAGATCCACTTTTAAACGGAAAACCGGAAGTTGTCGTCGAAAAAGTGGCTTGCTATGTGGTTGCGGCTTACGCAAACAATATACTTGACGCGAGAAAACTACGGTAGACGCAAGCACCCGACCTAAACCAGTTTTAGTTGCTAGGACAATGTTTTGAGTCACATCTGTGGATTAAGGGATCATTTGGCTTGGTTCCAGTATCCAACCCTCAGTAGGCGAATGATTCACGAAGTGCTTAGAGTGGAGTTCTGATCGCTGATGACTCGAAAACGTAGGCGTAATCACCATCAGCAGCAGCAGCAGCAGCAGCGGTCGGTTCTCAGCGAGTGCTAGTGTTGCAAAATTTTCGCTGATTCAAGGGATTCTCGAGCGTGTTATAAGCGCGGCTGGGACTGCAATGAGTGCAAGGTGTTCGTCCACTTCCACAGTCCTCGTCCAATCATGGCCGCTGTGCACAGGTTATTCTGCTTTCAGTCGATTACTTAGAGTACGATGCTATTCTAGTACATCTAGCTAAGGATAATAGCCGTTAGTGGTCTGTATGTATTGACGGCGGAATTTGAATAGAAGTCGGCTGGTTTGATAGTAATACGGTGGCAGAACAGTACTAGGTTAACAGTCTTCTCACCTTAGGGGATCTTGCCTAAGTGTCTTATGGTTAGGTAAATCACTTTGGAGTGAACCTTGTGGGCTTACTTCAATGACACTTTTGTCCTCTATCGTTCGAAGCTTTAGTTTACATCAAAGATGGTGAGATAGAGCAGCAGTTATGCCCTCGTCTTACTGGTCTCAGGTTCGAGTCCTGGTTCAGGTCCTTTGTTTTGCATACTTTTTTGCGACCTTGTAAGCCATATTTAGTGAAGCTATACTAGTGAAGCTATATGATAATTAGTAATTAACTTTATAAAATAGTATAAACAGCTTCTTGACCAGTATCTTCAGAACGCTGCCTGATTACGTTGATTCTTGTTGCTTGTTTTTTTTTCTGCTTACAATAACTCTAGCTTATTGCTCCTTTCCGTTGTTTTGCTTTAACATCGAAATTCACATACAGAATAAATAAATATTTATTGTATGTAGCCTTTTTTAAGATTTTCCCTAGAAAATTGTCTTAATAGTAGGATCTGCCTATTTATTTATTTATTTAGATAATGTGGCCTAGTGTAGTTAGCGTAGTTCCAAGCTATCTATTTTGTTCAGGTCTGTCCATTGAAGTTCAAATTCAAGTTGACGTATGGCTCAAGCAGGACCTTTCAATCGAATACAGTCCGTTTCGCCACCACTGAAAGGCGCCTTCCCACTGGATCATGAGGGTTCTTGCAAGCTAGAGATACTCAAGTATGTGACAACCAAGCTTTTATTTCGATCATTATCTTTTCTTATTTACTTATTCACACGCTTTTTATTTATTTATTTATTTATTTATTCTCTCACTAAAAAGAATGCGCCTCAAATACGTCAGAATACTAAGATGAGCAAAATGGAATTGATGAGAAAAAAATGAAAAAAAACTAGTGACCCGGATCAGCTATACGAAAGCAAATGAATAATAAAGTAAACTATAGAACCCAAACGACTTAGAGAACGTTTCCCTGGGCATGGAGCCATGTGGTAAGAGGCGCTACTCTCGCACACCCCTTTTAATTGGGCTTTGCTCCGCGCCAAGGCTGATAAATTCTACTTCACTTCATAGAGCAGTTGAACGGCATTTGTCATCCTAACTGTGGAAGAGGTAGTTCAGAGGCACTATAGCACCAGGTTAGGGGAGCTTGCGGTACATTGAAAGGGGAGCTCTCGAAAAGCAGAGCTAAATTCAAAAATCTTTTGGAAAAGTGGTGAATATCCCTATAAATGATCGAAATAATAGGAATAAAGAATAAAGGACGGCGTTACTCAATTCCTTTTGAGATACGCCACGCATCCTACTTCTGCGGGATATAATGGCGACGACTTGAATGCGTATTTGACCATACAATGACTTGAGGTGGCCAGCCGATGAACAAGTCAGCGCTTTGTCTTTCCCAGACAGGTCCGGTACCAATTCTCCAACCTCGAAGAGATGAGGGGCTTGATTGGAAATCCGAAACCTGGTATCGGACACGCACCACAGCTGGCACCTCCTCCGACTGTGCTACGCACACCCATATTGAAATAATGTCACTCTTTATTTCCACCTCATCTCAAGAACGTGACCCGGCTTTTCCTTCGGTGGTATAGCTTGGGATAGAGCAAGGAATGAGAGGCTATTGAGAGCTCACTAGACATTGAATCCGACGCCAGTTCGGGTAATTCGAATCCGTCATTTTTTCCGAACCTGGTCAAAGAGATTGAGACATTTTTGGAAAACTCCGGATCTTGGGATGATTCAAATAAGAGCAGTTTTAAGAAGGACGGATTTTCTGACAACCAAATTACTGATCCTTCTTAGGATCTCGCATCCGAATCGGATAGAACATAAGATTTCTTTCCAAAATCAGATATCGAATTGTCTATTAATCCGATTTGGTGGAAATCACCTCCACTTGAATCGCTCTAAGATTCGGGCTTTTCAAAAATCCCGTTGTTCGCACAACACTTTTAACCACGGTATGGAAGAAATGACGGATCCGAATTATCCGAATAGGCGGCGGATCCAATGTCTAGAGCTCACTCGTTAGCCGATGCAGCATAAGAATCACGATGAAAGTCCTTAATTTGGCTTAATGACAAAGAGAGAACATATCAGACGATAGGATAACAGCACCGCGCTGCACTACATAGGTGGGAGGTTTTATACATTGGAGACATTATCTGTTGCCATATAGATAGTTGCCTGATTAGATGTGGAATTGAACCCTGGCCACTTTGGCGTGCAAATTACGCCTTTGCACTTTAGTGTTTTTTTCGTGTTGTAGGTAAACCGGAGTCTTCTCTTTGTGTTGTTGTCTTTTTTTTTTTGTTAAAAAAAGGCAACAAAAGGCGACCATATTGTCACGAAATTTCGTACATTGAAGTAATTTAGCTTTGCCTGTAGATCTGTTTATCTATTTATTGCCACATTTGTTTGCATTCAATCATATTCTGCTTCTGGCATGTCGTGACGATCTGTTCGACTACTACTAAACTAAAGCCATTGCAGATATATGTGCTGCCTGCACGAGAATAAGCATCTGAACACCGAGTGTCGCTCGGCCGCCAAAGCGTACTTCCAGTGTCGGATGGACCACGGTCTAATGGACAAGGACGAGTGGGATAGGCTTGGATACGGAGATAAGTAGACTTGGACACCATTGGTATTGGTTTAGTCGTCTCAGCTGGGAGGGGTATATT
Source organism: Heligmosomoides polygyrus bakeri (assembly GCA_947359475.1). Classification (NCBI taxonomy): domain Eukaryota; kingdom Metazoa; phylum Nematoda; class Chromadorea; order Rhabditida; family Heligmosomidae; genus Heligmosomoides; species Heligmosomoides polygyrus. Next base: position 11,836,036 of record OX375869.1, on the reverse strand, counting down.
GTATTGCTGTACATATTTATTGGACTTCAAGATTGTTTTGAAATACCGTAGTGTTGTTCGGATCACAGCTTAAACTACTTTCTTCTATTCTTACTCTGTGTGTTTACTATTTCTTAGCTCGTTTCCTGCATTATTTAGCTGATAATTGTGTGCAGGAGTCCTCTTCTTTATTCCAGAGGGTTCTTAGGCTCTTAGTAGATGTACTTATTTCATTAAAAGCCCTTATAAAAGCGTCTGACAAGTGTTGTTCACGACATGAGCAAGTTTCGCCCACATCGCATGCCAGAGTAGCCCAGGGGCTCGACGGACACGAAGAACCTGATACACCTCTAGTTCATGGCTATCACAAAGAAGTCGGACTGACCAATTGATAAACCCTTGGTGTTCTCGTAGATTCTAGTCGACTACGACTATCGAATGCAGAGTGTGTCAGCGATACGCGTGGCGTGACCGGCCCATTTAATCCTCGAAGACTTGGTTTAAGCAGCGACTACCCCTATTCTATTGAATATAGTTGAGCTAGTACTTCTCTCTTACCGTTTGTGCTCATGTATATCCGTCCGCGCGAAATAAGTAGCCGCTCGATGACCTCAACTGGTATTACCAATCTCTGTGCAGGGTTAACCGGGGGGTCATGTGGACATGTCGACCAATGGCCAGGGGCAACAGCAGGCAAGTAGTATCGATCAAACTATATCGTCTAATTGATATCTGTCGATACGAGACGGTAGTCAAGTCGGTCTCTAGTTGTTCTGGCTGAGTTTTCCCCGGCATCAATGAAGATTGATCGCGGTAAATCGATACTGCATGCCTATTGTGAATCCTATCCATCGGACAACATAGCCATTTCAGGAAAAATCGATATTATCGATTTGTATGAATTTGATTGGTTGATTAATAATAGTAAATAAATAAACAAATAGGTATTAATAAAAAAGTAAGTGAAATTAAACAAATAAATAAATATTAGTGAATAAATAGTGCCTACATGTCGGTGGAGGTATCGACCGGTGATCATATTTGCTTGATGCCAATCTGAAACCGCTCAGGAGTCAATAGTATCGGCCAAGTTGTTGTGCAAACCTTCAGGTGGCAATTAATTCGGCGCGGACAAACGGACACACAGACAGGCTGACTGCCTAATTAGGTTCTGTATACATAGTATAGCTATATGAATCCCATTATATCTTTTCTTCGTCTTACTCTTTCACTCTGTGTGTGAGAAACAGCGACTTTCCATTAATCCCTTCCGCGTGTCAGAGTGGCTCAGATTAGGAATTTTGACTGAGGAGCCGGAAAAGTGCCCGCTCTTCAGTAGGAGTTTTAGCAGAATTCAGCTGCCGTGCGTCGTTCTGGTTTTCTTTTGGCATATTTCCCAAAAAGCTGACAGAACTTCAAGTGAGGGAACCGCTAAGGATCAGATGTTTCTCGTTACGGTCTCACAGATCTTCCTTCTATGATGCAGAGGAACACATTGAGCCACACCAGCACGTGCCAGGACTGGAGGCTTTCACCTAAGCATCCCTGTATTCTTAGGGATATCCTATGCCAATGCATCCCGTATCCAAAGCGGAACATCGGCATAAATTAGCTAATCAGCTCCGGTAGGCCACTCTCCCCGCTGTCCTGCTTATCGGTGCCAAGGAGGTTTCCGTGAGTTGTTCCCTTTTTTAATGCTCGCTATTTTGTCGTGCCAGCCAGTGCCGGCTGTCGCTATCAGCGCAGCGCTGCCGAGCATCCCCGTACGGTGCCTGGAACCGTTGATAACCATCCGCAGATATCGCGCTCGATTTCGCCGCAAAAAGCGGCGAATGGTCCAACAGTAAGCTGCTCTCCATTCGAGCACGAGCACCGCGGCATTGTCGTCGCCGCCGTCTGGTCATTTCGAGTGCGGTGGACTTTGATTGATAAGGCAGACTACACTGAGGGCAGACGAGGAAGAGCAGTTTCCAAGAGTCCAAGAGAAATTCTAGCAAGTGAACGAGTTCCAGTCCAGAAGGGTAATGGAGAAGATCATACACGACATTCGTCCTGCGGAAGATGACGTTGAGCGTGCATCTGCCCAACGTCATCTTCCGCAGGACGAATGCGTCGTGCCCTCTGTTCTCCCTTCTGAGATCCCAAACACCATCTCGTCGGTGAAGAAACGTACAGCACCCGGTCCCGACAGGAGTAGACCCGAACACCTGAAGAACCTCCCGCCAACGCTCATCAACACCCTGACGCGGCTCTTCACGCGGTAGGACCAGCAGGGCCGTCTTGCTATACAGGAAGGGAGACGCGCACGACATTGGCAACTATCGCCCGATCTGCCTGCTGTCAGTAGTCTACAAGCTGTTCACTCGAGTGATCCTGAATAGGATCAGCAGAACGCTGGACGAAGGAAAGCAGCGAACAAGTAGGATTTCGGAGAGGATTCAGCACGATCGACCACATACACACCATTACAAAGCTCATCGAAGTGTCGCGAGAGAACAAGCTGCCGCTGTGCCTTACGTTCATAGACCTGAAGAAGGCATTCGACTCCTTCGAAACTGAAGCGGTCGTCGAAGCTCTGCTCACTCAGGGCGTTCCTAGTGCATCAGAGTCCTTCGAGAGCTGTACAGTGGATTCACGACAAAGATCTCACCATTCTACAACGACGTCGTCATCGACGTGAAGAGAGGGGTACGGCAAGGCGATACCATATCCCCGAAGCTCTTCAGCGCCACCCTCGAAAACGTCATGCGCCATCTAGAAGGGGAGGACATGGGAATGAAAGTCGACGGCCGGCAACTGCACCATCGCTTCGCTGACGACATCGTGCTCATAACACCGAGCATCAGCCAGGCGGAGCGAATGCTGGCCGACTTCGATCGTCTATGTGGGAACGTTGGACGGCAACTGAATCTTACGAAGGCGATGTTCATGAGGAACGGACAAGTTTCTGATGCTCCATTCTCGCTCAGCGGATCGATCATCTCCGATTGCTCCAGCTACGTTGTATTATATCTGGGTCGCGAAGTCAGTCTTGCCATTGACCTAGCGCCAGGGCTGAGCAGGAGGAAACTAGCGGCTTTGGGAGCTTTCAAGAGCGTCAAAGATGTCGCGACGAAGACGAAGAACGTCCGACTCCGTGTTCACCTATTCGACTCCACCGTTTTTTCTGCCCTAAAATACGCCTCAGAGACCTGGGCTATACGAAAGCAGGATGAACACGCACGGTGTGGAATCGAAAGGACGATGCTCGGAGTGACAGGATTCACGAAGTGAGATCATGCCTTCGGAGTCCTGAGCTTCGCCGACATTCGATGATCAGAGACGCTGTCGCTTGGGCCAATTCGTCGAAAATCAGATGGGCCGGCCACGTAATGCCTTCGCAGACACCAGCTGGACGAGAGCCGTCATCGACTGGATTCCACGGGATGTCAAGAGAACACCAGGACGCCCACCATCGCGTTGGCCGGACTTCTTTGTGGAAGCCCTTCATCTCCCTTGAGCGAGCAGGACCAGTTAGGCTGGCGAAGAACAGCTGTAGAAGTGGACGACGAACAGCAAGCTAGATTACCACGTGCTTCCCGTTGATCATCGACTTTCGGCTCCATTCATCGCTGTAGCGTGCCAGAGTGACCCACTGGGTCCTTCTCATGCGAGGGCATGAAGAGCAAGCATCATGCCTTCCGTCGACACATTTGGGACCGCAGACCCTCAGTTTTCCCATATAGGTCCATTAAACGACTCTCAAATTAGAAGTTTTACTTTGGCAAATATTCTTCAATGCTAATTTTGACATCACAATTTGAACAGGTACGGCGAGTTCAGTAAGAGACAGTCAGTGATGACTAGAATGGGAATGCTTGGAATGGCACCGAGATGTTAACACAGGGAATGTGTGTGTAGCACTAGAGATGAACAAAACGCACAAAAAAACGAACAATAAATTAATAGGCGACGAATGAGATATAGACAACAATGTGAGAGAACTGGTTGAGCAGGCAGAGGAATGAATGATGGATGACCGGGTGGAGGAGGCGTACAAGCCGCGCGGCACACTTCAGCCTCGATGGAGCAGCTCGGACGACGGATGCTGGGACATCTGGCAGATGGCGTGGTTCGGCGACGGCACGCCGCTGCTGATGGTAGAGGTGGTGGTGGAGAGGAGGTTGGTCGTGTTTGGCACGTACGACATCTGCATCGACGGCATGTAGGCGTAGTCGTGCAGCATGAACGTCGGCTCGTAGTACTGCAGACGGGCCTGCACGTCCGAGAGCGTCTGTAGAAGGCTGCGGATCTGAAAACGATGCGCCGTAAGTCACGTAAGAATAACTACGAACGAGGCCCTAGCGGGAGGAACGCACCTGATCTCGAAGCTGGATGTTGTCCGCCTCCAACTGCAGCTGATTCTGTATCCGACGCACGCGACAGTTCAGCGCGTAGCCACGATTCTTCAGCGTACGCCGCTTCTGCTTCAGCATCGTCACCAGCTGTCGATCGTGCCCCTGCAAGTTCTACGAATCACAGTGGGAGTCTGTTCCTTTAAGATGAGCCTAACCACGTGAACCTAGGCAAACGATCGGCTAGTGTGGCCGCCTGAGTCATCAGACCTCGTCGTAATGCGATAGACTCCATCGGAATTTTAAAGCCGAGAGGGAAGGCTTTGACAATTCCCAATACATCACGCCGATTCAGACGCCTGTGGACCACTTTACCCGAGGAAGCCTAAACGCCAAGAAGAAGTGGAATACATGGTGCAATCTTCCACTTTCCAGTTTTTCCATTTTCTTTTCAAGAGCAGTTTCTGGCATTGAAGCCGAGTGTGAGGATAACCCAAGGAGGTTGCAGTATCACTACTCAAAAACTGCTCCTGGAAAGAAGATGAAAAAATTGGAAAGCAGAACGTGCCATGTATTTCACTTCTTCCTTGTTCTGCCGGATCCACGTGAGTATTAAGCTTCCTCGGAATCGCAAATCCACAGGTGCCTGAGCCGTCGCGATATGTTCCGATTCGTCAAAGCCTTCCCTCCTGACTTTAAGATTCCAATGGAGTCGGTCCTATTCGAAAGGCTGATGACCTAGGTGGCCACTGTCCTTCGACTGATCATCTACGACGACGAGGTTGTTGGCGGAAGCTCGAGCGGATGCTTCTCAACGTCGTCGTCGTTTTCAGAGTCAAAAAAGTCCCACTTGGGGAATGCGACATGTACTTTATCTGTCTTTGGGATTCTAGAGTTCGCAGTGTGAAATTCGCCGCCCAGATAACCCAGCGTCTACGTTTCGATGCTTTTGAAGGGTTAGGGCTGTGTATTCAAGAGGTCAAGGATATTTCCACGCCTATCTTTGAGATCCTTCTTCATGGGATGCGTCTTGCACCCAACTCATGGACTTGCACTTGACAGCCTGTTCGTCATAGTGTCTTCTAGAACTATTGCAATGGCTGTCATGTGCACTCGATTTCGGTTCTTGGCTCGAATTTCTCGCTCAGGTCGTTTTCTATTCCTCCGCAATCTATGTATCGGCAGCAGACTCGTTTGGGAAGGAGACACCTGACCTGTCCATTGGATAGCCACTACATGTCATTGCATAGGTCAAATACGCACTCAAATTGCCTCCACGATATCCCGCAGAAGTAGAAAGCGTGGCGCATCTCGTAAAGAGGCTAACCGTTATTCTTCATGCCTGGCTTGACTTGAATCCTACGCTTTCTTTCGTATGAAACCCATCAGTATCTATCTACTCCGCTGCCTAATCTACATTAGAAACTCCATAAGCGCCTGCTCATACTCCGCAACGCGAGTGACATGAGTAGTAGATCTCCTAGGCAAAGAATACGTATGGATTTTACATGTAATCCTTCGGTATTAATCGATTCGTATGCTTTCTACGGGCGCGTGTAGCGCAGTCGGAGGAGGCGCCGACTGTCGCTTGCACCCGATACCAGGTTCCTGGTTCGGATTTCCCGCCCAGGCCTACTAAGCCTTCCATCCCTCCGGGGTCGGTGAATTGGTACCAGACGTGTCTGGGAAGGATAGAGCGCTGACTCGTTCATCGGCTGGCCATCGCAAGTCATTTTGTGGCCAAATACGCATTCATATCGCCTCCATGACATCCCGTAGAAGTAGAATGCGCTGGCGCATCCCAAAAGGAATTGAGTAACGCCGTCCTTTATCCTTTATCCTTTATGCTTTCTATGTCGCTCTGCCGCTCCTGCCGCTCCAGTCGCGGACCATGATGAGGCACTAGCCGCCGCGTCGCCCGGCGACTGTAGTTTTAACCCCACCTTAAGACGCCGGAAATTAACGTATTACTATAATGAAACTTTAATTTGAGCTCAAAATCTCTTGCAGGTTACCTTCTGAGCATGACATGGCATTCCAAATGTCACTTTTGCCGGTACATGTCTCGGAGGTGAGCAGCATTGGTAGGTGGGAGCGCGCCAGCCAATTGTAACCAAACACAGCACTGGCCGAACACATGCCAGCCCATCAGGGTACCAACGGTACACGCCCTCTCTGAATGGCACGCCGATTCCATAATTTGATTGGTTTACGCGTTCCCACCTACCAATGCTGCTCACCTACGCGACATTTACCCTTTTGCCTTATCAGCTCACCCGGAAGTGAAACCATTTTTGTGACTTTTGGACCACTCAGGGGTATGTAACAAAAACGAATCAGAGTTAGGTGATCCTCGTCCGATACCCTACAAGACCATATAGGTCTCATTCAGTATCTCCGGTAGTTATCTTAAGACTCGCTAATTCACCGTTTCTTGTATTTTTGTGTTTATTACCAATGTGTTGTCTTGCTGGTCTTTATTTCGTCGCGTGTTGTCATACACGTATAAATAAATAAATAAATATAGGTCTCATTCAGTATCTCCGGACCAAAAAACATACTTTGCCTAAAAACAAAAAATTATACGTGTTGTTACAATTGTTACAATTACATTAAATTGTTGTTACAATTACAAACATTATTTATACGTGTTGTCATACACGTATAAATAAATAAATAAATATAGGTCTCATTCAGTATCTCCGGACCAAAAAACATACTTCAGTATCTCCGGACCAAAAAACATACTTTGCCATCTTCGATTAACCAATATAAAAAGCTCGTTGGTAGTTATCTTAAGACTCGCTAATTCACCGTTTCTTGTATTTTTGTGTTTATTACCAATGTGTTGTCTTGCTGGTCTTTATTTCGTCGCGTGTTGTCATACACGTATAAATAAATAAATAAATATAGGTCTCATTCAGTATCTCCGGACCGAGCTCACTGACCTCCTTTGTTAGGCAAAAAAGGTCAGGCCATATGGTGCAAACATTTTGCAGATGATATAAAAGTATACAAGAATATCACCAGTGAAGAGGATCACTTTGCCCTCCAATGTGCTGTTTCAGATGTTGCCGATTGGTCGGACAGGTGGAAATTGCCTATCTCAGCTCAAAAAACTCGGGTTTTTCATCTAGGCAATTCAAATTCGGTTAAACACATTTACAGCCTTGGTGGTTGCAACCTACTCAGTGAAAACAGTCTGCGTGATCTGGGCTTCATCTTAGACAAAAAACTTAGTTTTTCAGAGCATTGCGAGACGATTGCAAAGAAAGCTGAAAGAGTTACTTACAACATTTTTAGAGCGTTGTCTACAAATTCAAAAACTCACTTGCTTCTTGCATACAAATCATATGTTCGCCCAATACTGGAGTATGGCACCACTGTGTTCAATCCTCACCTTAAGCGCTGCATACAGAGGCTAGAATCCGTTCAGAATAGCTACACTAGAAAGCTATGGTTACGCTTAAATGGCTATGACTACACCTCCATTCCATCAGCGCCTGATCGTAATAAAATATTCGAGCTGGAATCACTTGCTATTCGTAGGAAGCGAAACGATCTAATTATGATTTTCAAGATGATGACTGGAAAAGTTGCACTTCCACTTACTGAGCTTTACACAGTCCATCATTCTACCACTAGAGGTTGTAGATCTAAAATTCACTATTCTACGGCCAAAAGTTGTGTTCGTGCCTCCTTTTTTACTCAAAGGGCCGGTTCTGAATTCTTGATGTTTACCAAAAAACCTACTTTGCCATCTTCGATTAACCAATATAAAAAGCTCGTTGGTAGTTATCTTAAGACTCGCTAATTCACCGTTTCTTGTATTTTTGTGTTTATTACCAATGTGTTGTCTTGCTGGTCTTTATTTCGTCGCGTGTTGTCATACACGTATAAATAAATAAATAAATATAGGTCTCATTCAGTATCTCCGGACCGAGCTCACTGACCTCCTTTGTTAGGCCAAAAAAGGTCAGGCCATATGGTTCCCACGCAGCGCAGCTGGCTGGAAGCGATGCTTATGGGAGCTCGAATCTGTCGTTTTTGAAGCATAGACTATGATCATGCCCAGGTAGAATACTTGCTTCACCGCTAAGGAAATTTTTCCTAGGAGGTGCTCATGACAAGGGCTCTAACGAATACTATTTAGCTGTGTTTAAGGCTTGAACGAGTGTTTTTATCCAAAAATCACTGAGCAAAAATCGAGAGAGGACACTGGCAGTACCTGGAGACGTTGGTTGAGCTGGCGGACGCTGATGCGCTGCAGTTCCTCGTCGGTGACCTCGGTGGTTAGCGGCGATTGAGCGGAGCTGTTCGTCAGTGACGGTAGCGTCGGCGAGATGGACAGTGAGGTGTAGGAGGGAGACGGCTTGCAGTATGGGTCCATGAACTGAAAAGAACGGCCTTAGCAAAGGAGTAGAATGGACGAGGTGGAAGAATCAGCGGAGAATGGTTCGATGGCAGCGTTTGGATGCGACTTTAGACCTTGTCAACCAGGAAGTTACGATGACAAATGAGACAGACAGAAGAAGGTACCGAGCGCAGGCTTTTACGTTCAATACCTCACGGTAAAAAGGTTAACGAAGCTGTTCCGAATGTCTAGGTCTTCCTACACACGTGCCGATACTGCCTCCGAGAAAGCGAGGCGCTAAAAGAGCGAGCTAAGCACCACCAGGAACGAAAATGGGTGGGGGAACTGGGGGTTCTGGGCGCTATTGTTACGACTGATAGGCGCAGTCAGTTGGGCGCAAAGATCACCTACAAAAGGTGTTCCGATAAGCTCTCAGGCAGAAGCAATGCGTGTGTGTGTGACGCGACGGATGTTTACCCGTGAATCATCCTATTTATTTATGTTGATATCGTCGGCCTTTCGAAGGATTAGATGCATATATTCCCTAAGACCTTCCCTAGGTTTTCCTCCTTCAGGTGACCTAACTGTGACCTGAAGGAGGGAAATACCAGGAAAGGTCTTAGGGAAGTCAGAAAGCGACTATGAAATCCTTAGATTCATGGCAAGTGACGGCAGCAGGCTGTGTAGCCTTCTCCCAATTGGTGGGGTAACGGTTTTGCTCCAGAAACCATGTTAATGGAATCTATGACGGCGATGGGCGCGTGTGGCGCAGGCGGAGGAGGAGCCGGCTGTTGCGTGCATCTGATAGCAGGTTTCTGGTTCGGGTCTCCCGCCCAAGCCAACCAAGCCTTGCATCCCTCCGCGGTCGGTGAATTGCTACTAGACTTGTCTGGGAAGGATAAAGCGCTAATTGTTCATCGGCTGGCCACCGCAAGTCATTGTAGGGCCAAATACGCATTCAAATCGCCTTCACGATATCCCGTAGAAGTAGAATGCGTGGCGCATCCCAAAAGGGATTGAATAACGCCGTCCTTTATCCTTTAAGGTCAAAGGACGGCGTTAACCACTCGCTCTGGATTGCACCCCATTTTCGAATACCGGTCGATGATAGGGCAGAGACTATAAATACGTGTCTGGCTCGTATAGAGAAACCCACTCGAAGCCGGCCAATGGGCAATTACTCACCGCTACCCAGACAAGCTTGACTTAATCGAGGCCCTCACATGGACCCAGGACTGGGTAGACCTGTGCGTTGAATACAATTTGGGATATCTCCAGCGCCAAGTCCAGTGAAAGCTGATGTTTAATAGAGCAAAGTCTAGGAGCTCCCCGGATCTGAAGCCACAGCTCAGTCGATCGTATCCCGGATCGAGATCTACAGCCCATTTTGCCTGACGGACCAAAGAGCTCACTAACAAACCGATTAATTGGGTCTTAATAGAAGATCAGAACGTTCACATCTATGGCTGGCCACCTGAAGTCATCGGTTACGCCAAACGCATGTTCAAAATGGCTCCACTATGCTGTTATACGTAGAAGTAGAACGCGTGGCGCATACCTCAAAAAGTTGACCAATTGACCAGTTCTGCCGATCGTTTATCCTTTAGTATTCATTCATAAGGAATGTTCGAAGAAATGTTCCATCAGATCTAGGAAGCGGGTGACAAAGTGAATAGGATGAACTCCGAGTTCCATTCTCCATTGAGCCGAAACAGTTACCCGCTCTTTGGGTAGGTTGAATTTCAAAACTCGAATTCGTGCCACACCCCAGGAAAGCTTACTGAAACTTAGTTTTGCTATTTTCGCTAAGAGTGCGTTTCAACATGGAAAGAAAAGTGAAATCTTGACGAAGAGGTCAACAATAAAGGTCCGAGTAGCGTGGACCAGTACAGTATAAGGATAAGGATGAAGGACGGCGTTACTCACTTCTGGGATGCGCCACGCATTCTACTTCTACGAGATGTCGTGGAGGCGATTTACATGCGTATTTAGCCAAACAATGACTTGCGTGGCCAGCCGATGAACAAGTCAGCGCTTTATCCTTCCTAGACAAGTCTCGTACCAATTCACCGACTCCAGAGGGATGGAGGGTTTGGTTGGCCTGGGCGGGAAATCCGAACCAGGAGCCTGGTGTCGTGTGCACGTGACAACCGGCGCCTCCTCCGACTGCGCTACACGCGCCCACCAGTACAGTATGCTCCAACGAAAAAAAAGTACAGCAAAACCTGCAAAAGATCTCCTTCTCGAAGCGACGACAAGATCAGTTTTGGCCAATCACCACCATTTAGGATGCGCCATGCATTCCACTTTTTGACGTGATATCATATTGAAGCAATACGAATGTGTATTTGGACTACATAATGGCTTGTAGGAGCGAAATACATAATGTAGAAGATTGTTATACCTTATTACAAGCCCATGCCAATTTTGTGCTCCATGGAATGAAAAGCGTGGTCTGCCCGGTTGCGGAATCGAGCCCGAAATCGAACCGCCAGGAGCGTTATGTATAGCCTTACTCAAAGAGATACAAATACAACAGAAATGGACACAATACTTAGATTGAAGTCGTATATTCGCCCTAAACAACGTAGTAAAAGCTGAAAAGGCTGAGTAACTCACAGTGATATGTATAAGTGGAGAAGAGCAGAGCGCTAGAGCGGTGTGGCCTGGCTGAACTGCAACGGTTGCACTCCTCGACTCCGCAACAGCTGAAACGGTCGACGATTAACGAGCGCTGGCGACGGCGACGACTGTCTGACCAGGTGATGGCCGGCAGGCCGGCTGAGCACCGCCTTCCCGGGAAAGGAACAAAGCAGAAGCAGAGCAATAGAAAAAAGATAACGCACACACACGCACACACTCGGAGGGGTCTCACACGAATGCACGCAGCACACGGAAATGACAACAGTCCTTCCTTCGGACGTTCCCGATCCGTACAGTATCCCTGGACCGTCGATTAAAGAGCATATGTGCAATTGCAGACACGCGTTTTACTCGTCGCCACAACACTAACGAGCCTGCTTTGAAGTGGGACTGGAGTCTGTGGACAGATTTGCTGCCAAACTTATGTGTGAAATAAATAAAATCAATCAGAATGAATATCTTTCTGGGCTAGAATTGTCCAGTGAGGTACAGCACAAGGGTGGAGCACACCAGTGTGCATGAAACTTCAATCTTCGTGCTATTTTCGACAGATATGTTCACAGACTCGAATTTCTATTCCAAAACAGAGCAATAGTGTTGCGGTGTCGGGTAACGCACGTGTCTGCGATTGCACATAAGCTCTATACCCGACGCCTACGGATACTGTATGCTTCGAGAACGTTCGAAGGAAGGAGTGTTGTCACGGAAATGTGACTGCTGAAGGCCGACGAAAGCGACAGAGCAGGCTGGTCGTTTGGATGAAGAAACTTGAAGGCACAGTCTCGTTTTTGGGTTCATCAGAAAGCTTGTCACGAATTATGAGGGGATTTTGTCTGCTTTAGCCTGAACTGAACCTTTGGCAGAGCTTTGTGGCGGTGTTATTTTGAGATCGGCCTGAACTGTTTTTGGAGATTTTCCCAAGAAATCCGCTCGCTAGCCCCATGTATGAGGGTTTTCGGCACTAATGTACTTTAAGGACTCCAGAGGTCGAGGAAAGGTCGACAAAAATTCACCCAAACCTCGTCCAGGAGATTCTGGGGCGCTGATCACGAATCTAGCATCCGCTTTTGTTATTACGCTTGAATAGAGTAGCTAAAGGCAAGGAACGCTTTAGAATACTGAAGAAGCATCTTACCTTTCGGTGGCCATGACCTTAGTCGCCCGTTCCTACCGTACTCCAGCGTAATACGAAAAATGGATGTCAGATTCGTGATCAGCAGCTCAAATTACCCCCCCCCCCCCGCTAGCCAAGATTTGAGGATTTGAGCGAAAGCAGAGAATATGACTTCGGCAGCTTTTGTCACCCGTACCTACAGTAATCTACCGTAATCGGTCGAAATTTCAGACACGGATATCTGACTCGTGATCAGCACCCTAAATAACGAGATCCATTTTTGCTTTTTAGTTAGAGACTGTTTAGTAAAGTGAGAGAATAGCTCAGCCTGCTCTGTCGCCTGGATGGGGAATGAAGGAGAAAGCGAACCGAGAAAGCCGGAAAACTCAGCACAGGGCAAACATAAGGTCAGTCCAAAGCGGGGCATCGTGCTCGTATATGCTAGTAGGTCATTTGGAGGGAATCTGGACTAGCTCGCAGTTGCTCAGAACAGTAGGCGATAACAAACTCGACCAATATACGGTTCCAATTTACGCATGAAGTATGCAACAGTGCAAAAATTGGTAACTATTTTCGCCACAATGTGACACAACTGGCAGATAAGGCCGCTACATAGTAACGTATCGGGAATCCATTTTAAAACGCTTTGAAGTACGAACATTTCAGCTATGAAGTAGGTAGGATGACTATCAAGAATCGCACGCCTTGATGCCTGTTCACAGCCCGCGACGGAAGTAACTGATCGCCATGCAAAACACAGAAACCGATTAAAACCGGCGATCGACGAAAAATCTGTTCATAGTCGAGCGACGTCGCATCACTGAAGTCGCCTGTTCATACTTTTCGAGCGTTTCTGTCGCTCGAATCGCTGCTCTCGTGTCGCCCTCTTTTTTTCCCGTCTAGCGTATAAAAGCGTCTAGCCGCACGTGCAGAACCGCGCATTTCGATTTTTCATGCGCGATCCCTCGGCATTAATCGATTCATATGCCTTTTGCGGACGACTTAGATGGTCTGGTCACAACCGTCAGGTACTCTGAACAGGCACTTTTTGTCCCGCCAGGCATGGAAGAGATGGCCGTTACATAGGAGACCTTCTAAATCAAAGGAAGAGACATGGCTCAGAATGCGCTACGGCTAATCGTATTACTATTACCATTTTATACTATTTTCACGATAAATCGGACACTTTTCGAACTAAATTGGACGCTTTTCGAACCAAATAGGACACTCTTCTAAGCAAGGCTTACACTTTTAAACTCAAGCAAAACATCTCCCAAATTCAAACGAGCTTGTTCCATAATACACTAGACGCTCTGAGAAATTTCGAGTGTTTTCCTGTCGAATGAAAATTTAAGACAACTTTTTTGAATTGCTTTAACTCAGCTACCTCAACAGGTAAAAGCACTGTTCCAAATTTTAATAATATTTTCATCTTTTAAGGAGGAGCTGTGCTTTAAAGCTCTAGAGTACAGAAAAACCACAACTTTTTAGAATGATAAAAGAAGAGACCGCGTCGTGCGTTTTGTTTGCGAAGAGCTACACACTTGTCAACAGTATTACAAAAACAATTGTAGAAAACACACTTATCTTCACTTCGCAGTTTCAAGTAGAAGGGATTTACACTATCAATCAAACAAAAATCGCAGCGAGCTAGAAGAATGCATGGCGCGATCTCTTCTTTTAACACTTTCGAAAATTATTGCTTTTTGCACTAAAGAGCAACCCATAAACCACAATTTTCCTTAAAAAATAAAAAAGTTTATAAAATTTGAAACAGTGCTTCCACTTATTGGGGCAGTTGAATAAAAAAATTCAATGAAGTCGTTCTAGATTTCCTAGAAAAACTTCCAACTTTCCCATGCTGTATGTAATGTAAGTGAAGGAGCTCGTTTCAGTTTGGAAGCTGTTCAGTCTGATTTCAAAAGCGTCGAGCTTTCTTAGAAGAGTGTCCAATTTGGTTTGAAAATTGTCGAATTTGACGTGAAAATTGTATACTTTTGAGGTAGGTAAGGTGCGGATAATGTGACGCCGTCGACCTAGCACACGATTGGGTCAGGTTCGAACTAACCACACGGTCGAGGGTTCCGTGGGCTAACATATCCGAGCACGAAGGTTTACTGCGAGTGCGATGTGCTACACTAACTAGGCCATTCTGTAGCCGCCCATACTTAGCGAGCGACATGACGGGTTACCGTTCAATCCGTACAAAACGATTACTCGACTCGAGTCGATCGATTGGCATGGAAAGTACAGCAACTAGTACTGCGTCACTAAGCATAGACAGATCGTCAGAATTGTCAGTTTACACTTCAGTCGCCACACCGCGGCGAGACAGTACAAAGAAATCCAGTATCGATTAGCCAACGCGGCGGATCGATATAGGCGCGGTGCGCTGCAGCGGTCTGCGTTTATGCGTCAACACTAATAACCGTAATGTAGCACATCGAACACTCGCAGCGTTTAGCAGTTCAACCAAGAAATCGTTCCGAAAACGTCGTCACACTCCTCTCTGAAGAAGGACACTGGTCACGAAGAGTTCGACACATAACTGCAATTTGACTGTTGTGTTATAGAGAGAACGTCTGAAAACAGGGTTAAATAAAGAAATGAGAGGAGGGAAAGGGAAGGATGAACTGAGAGAAAGGAGAAATTAGACAAATAACGACGGGGCTGCCAAGGAAATCGATCCATTTTCCAGAAGGTCAAAGTTGCCTGAGGATTTCTAGTTAGCGTTTTATAAATTGTAGTTATTGTGAGGGAAACACGAACCAGAAACCTGGTATCGGGTGCACGCGACAGTGAGCACCTCCTTCGACTGCGCTATACGCGCCCATGGGTCGGATTAGGAGGCGAGATTGTGCCAGCCAATCGGGCTGCATCAGGTGTGCCACTCAGGAAAGGCGTGCACGGGCAGTAATCTGATTGGCTGGCGTGTGTTCCGTCGTTGATCCGATTGGTTATGACTCGCTTGTACATTACCACCTCAAAATGCTGTCCACATTCGCGACGTGGTCCAAAATTTCTTCGGTGAAGGATGCGCGTGGAGCAGCCGGCAGAAGAGGCCTTTCTTGCGCTCACCAATCAATATCGGGTTCGATTCCGCTGCCACACTAGTCAAGCCTCCGTTCATTCTAGAATCTATGGTTAGAGATTTTTATCCCGTTTGGTCAGATTCCATTATCGCAATAAGGCGTGTCCACCCTTGTTTTAATCAAAAATTGCGAAAAAAGTGAAAATAAGATTGAGGAGATGGGAACGTGCCGCCCATTCAGAACCAATCAGAGTACAGACCGAACACGCCAGTACCGTACACTCCTCCTATAGCGGCACGGCGCTCTTTGATGAAGTCTGGTGGTTAGTATGGCGCGTTTCCCACTGCGTATGTAGGCCAAATTAGCGACTAGTTCCTGATACTGTATAAGCACATTGTATGAAAATTCGATTCAAAAATGGGTTGGAGTGCTGTGCTGTGCTTTAGTGCAACAGGCATCGAGTCCGCTGGCCGGCAGGAATTCAGAGACCGGTTATCCTGGCTGCAGAGTCGAAGGAGGGTGGACTGAAGCAGACGTAAATGACATCTTCTGCCGCGGCTCTAGAAGCTCCTAACAAGAGCTCATGGTGAGCTTTGGCGATGCTATTTTGACAAGATGTAGGGCCGTGTGAGCGGAGTCCAGAATTACAGTTAGTTTTTGCTGAGCGCTATTTTGAAAACCGGAAAATAGGTGTAAAAACGTGTGCTCGACACTCATCAACCCCTATGACACGCCACGAGATGTGCCTTGGTGGCGCAGTCGATAAGAGTGCCGCCCCGCAGAAGCGCACCGGCCGGCTTTTGAGATCGAGTCCGTGTACTGACAGTATTTTTGCACATATTAGTTTGTTGTCATTACGCTTTCTCATGATCACAGGAGTCAATTTTAGACCATCATTGCCTAAAACAAGCCATGTCTGTCTATTTGCACCTTCATATGTGCTAGTTTTCCAATGATGCGTACCTGCACCACCACTATATCATACCGTATCACCAATGATACCGTAACTGCACATAAATACGCATACCTTACGGTTGAATATTATGAATCTGGGCCATATCGGTACATAAGTGTACCGAAAAAATTGATTGAGTCAAGAATTGAGTTCTGTGACCAGAGAATGCGTAATAACAGCAAACTAATGTGTACAAAACTATTGGCACTACGCGCATCCGAACTCAAAAGTTCGCTGGTGTGCTTCTATGAGGCGGCACCTTACCGTCTACGCTACCGAGGCACATCTCGTGGGGTGTCATAGGGGTTGATGACTGTTGCGCACACGTTTTTACTCCTTTTTTAGGGCTTTAATAAAGCGTTCAGCAAAATCTGGCTATAATTCTGGACTCCGCTCACACGACGATGCGCCCGTTGGTTCCGAGTTTATGTTAAGTAATCTGGATCTATCCTAGTTAGGGGGGAGGGCACATATCTGAAGAGTATTAACAAATCGACTTGAGACTTACCGAGCGGCTCTTGGAGAACACGATAGGACATAAATTTAGAAAATTCCCAAAGAAAAAAAGAAAAATTACATTTGTTTTCGCTGCGGTTGTAAGGAGGCGAAGTTATGTGCCCTCCTCATCATGTCAGATCCTGGTGATAACGTGTCAGGCGACGGTCAGCACGCAGCATGCGGCTTTATGCGCCCTCCTCACCATGTTGGATCCTGGTTATAACATGTCAGGTGGTGCTCAGCACACGGCATGCCTTCATTGCGTCGCTCTTCGCCAGCCGAGACGGTTTAAAACCGCGGCGATTTGATTTTTTTGTTTGATCGCTCGTTTTTTCTTTTCTTTTGGGTTCTATAGTGTTCTCCAGGAGTTGCTCGGTAAGTTTCACGTCAAGTCAATTTTTTTACATATTTCTTGGATAATTGCCCCCCCCCCCCCGACTAGGATAGATCCGGTAATCTCTATGATCCCGAATCACCCGCTAGAGTGTAGAATAGGAAAAGAAAACGCATAAAGTTTCCTTCTGGAAGCATGGATCGACTTGAAACTCCAAGATAAACCTCCATAGACCTGGAACCCGAACGAACCTCTTCGAAGCCGTCCTCCTCGATGGTGGGAGCGGCGGGTTTTCGCTCCCGAGGTCGTGATCGTGGCGGTTTCGGGACGAGCGGTTGCGGGGCCTGTAGATGTGCCGGAGCCGACGGCGGCGGCTTAGCCACCGCCGCCTCGATGAACGCCGGAGCCAGAGTGTGGCGCTTCGGCGGAGGCGGTGGTGGTTTCGCCGTCGTCGGTCGCACACCGCCGGCCATCGACAGCACGGTCCGTACCGAGTTCTCGATCGAGTCGGCCAGCATCGCCCCGACCTCGTCCTCCTGTTCTTCTTCGAGGAGCAGGTTCGTGGCCGTGGACAGCTTTTCGTCCTGAATGAGAGGTATGGCCGTAATAGGACATCTACAGGTTTAGATGAGTGGTCCTCCTTACCTGGTATCGTCGACAAGCTTCGACCAGCTGCGCAACGTCTTCGTCTATCGGCTTCTTCTTGCCGACAATCGAGAACGTCCTCGCGAATTTGCTGGTGGCTGAAATAGAAGCATCCCTTAGATTTTCCTTAACCCTTAACGATCTTAAGGCGACAGTACTCTCTGTCTGAGTGGAGCTGTCGATGTGGTTTTGGCCTTTGATGGTGGCTGGCACGTGAACCGAAGCCGTTCGTGTCACTCCGCCACCGCCACCGGCTAAGCTGGACGACTTCGTGGAGCTCCTCACGGAACCCGACTGCATCGAGGCCCTCGTCGTCTTGCTGGACAGATGTTTGCTGTCGAACGTCCCTTGAGAGTTGCCGAAGTGACACCTGAAGAAGAGGTCCATCGAAAAATGAGGGTGCGTAGCGTTAGTATCGGCTGGTTGTAGGCGCCGCCGCCGCGCGCCCAGGTGGCCATACCTGCGGCGTCATCCCCCCGCTCGCCGTCTTTGCTCACGCTGTGGCACCCGTCGCGCGCGCAGCGGACAACGGCCCGACGGAGGCCGTCGTCGGCGGCCCCACGACGACAGCCCGACGAACGAGCGGAGCCACAGGTCGACCAGAATTGCTGAAGCTGCAATCAACAGGATGTTTAGAGGATTTACAAAACGAGTGTAAAAGTACATGTTGGCGTGAAAAACATAACTCTACATCAGAATTTCGAGCTCTATCTAATGAGCTCTACCTCAAGTTCATCAATGCCACCGTTGATACGATATTCTTCAAATTTGCCACTGAAAAATAATTCTTTGCAATCCTGCTGCGAAGCTGTAAAGGATATGTTTCCGGACTAAAATTTCACACAGAATTCAACTACGCCGTCTAAATACCTTCTAGGGAGTCTTTTTTAAGGAAAAAATTGTGTGGATGACACCGTTGGGGACATGCCTACAAGCCATTCAATCACGAAGTTGATATCCTATTCTATTACATATATACCATTTTCAGCTCAAATTCAACGTTTTCGAAATCAAATTCAATGTTCTCGAAATCAAATTCAATGTTTTCGAAAACGAATTCAACGTTTTCGAAATCAAATGCAATGTTTTCGAAATCAAATTCAACGTCTTCTTTGCAAGCTGTACGTTTCAATGTTTACTTCTTCTCAAAAAATTCAAACATTCAGAAAAGGCTATCCAACGAAAATTAGAAACAACTAGCAACTAAAGCTGTACTGTATACTGTATAGTTGTATCGCTTAGTTTGCTCACTACTATGTACTTGTGTCGCATCACTACTGAAGTGCCTGACTTGCTTTAGTTGCTAGTTGTTTCTAATTTTCGTTGGATAGCCTTTTCTGAATGTTTGAATTTTTTTGAGAAGAAGTAAACATTGAAACGTACAGCTTGCAAAGAAGACGTTGAATTTGATTTCGAAAACGTTGAATTCGTTTTCGAAAACATTGAATTTGATTTCGAGAACATTGAATTTGATTTCGAAAACGTTGAATTTGAGCTGAAAATGGTATAAAAGATTTGTGTGTGTTTTTTGTGTATGTCATTTAAGCGGTCCAAAACTTATGCCGTGGGGGTAGCGGAAATCGTTGAACACGAATCTGAAGTTCGCGTTTGATGCTTCGATCGATCATCACCGATATTGGTCAATTTATCGATTCTTTGTGGATGTCATTCAGCGGTTCGAAACATCAGCTCGGGGATAATTGAGGTCACTGAACACGATTCTAAATTTCGTTTTTAAAGTTTCGATCGCCATCAACTGATATTGATCAAATTATCGATTCTTTGTGGATATCAATCGAGCGGTCCGAAACTTCAGCTCTGGGGATAAGCGAGGTCACTGAACACATAGTCTTTCATTGCCCTCTCATAAAACCTCGAGCTCCTGGAGGCCGTGCGTCCAGGGGCGAGGTTATGTTTATTACCAGGTAGTAGGACATGTCTATTAATCGTTGCTCAGTCATTGCTTACCGCCGTCACTGCTTCTGTGAATGGACCATATAGTGAGGTAGCACAATTTATCCACTCTACAGTCAGTAAAGGGTGTCGCCGAGTCGCCTACGCACTTCGACGGTGTTTTCGAACTTCCAATGGCACTTCAAGATAAACTCCTTCTCTTCGAAAAAAAAAGCCTAGTGCCGGGTCTGACTCTTGTTATGGGCTTAGAAATGCAGAGAGGGTTATTAGAGCGATAGCGAAAGCGATAAATTGTGCAGTCAATGAACTCACACGTCACGTGCCTTTCACGTAGTTGTCTATTTCTAAACGTTAAAATAGGCACTGCACAGGTTATTGTGGCCAAGTAGTAACAGAATTTTAACATGCAGTTAGCCCATGCACAATCAATCGAGTCTGAGATGCAAGGTTTCAGTCGAGTGCATGGCGCAATCTTGACTATTTGCACTCCAAAGAAATTTCGTTACCCTGAGCTTTTATATGAGTCTTAAAATCTTCAAAAGCTTCACTATCACCAATGATAGAACCACATAAAGAGATCATGCATTTTTTTAGGATGCCCTGCATTTTTCGCAAGCCATAATGTGTTTTTAACTTTTAAACCTTTAAAGAAGCTCACATCAATCGAAACGGGCACTTTTTGGAGAAATTATAACAAATATTCAAGCGAAAACAATCATTCGAGTATAAAATGCAAGGTTTCAGACGAGTGCATGGCGCAATCCATGCCGCTCATTTGCCAGAAAATGTTTACTGTCTTAAAATTTTATATGAGCCATAAAGTTCTTCAGTCCTTTACTCTGAGCAAGGTTATCACACTTCAAACAGCGTATACATTTTTGAGAGACACTGTATTTATGAACATAAATTTTGTAATTGAATTCTGTGTATAATGTTGTCTTGGAGACATGTCCCCAACGGTGTCATCCGCACAATTTTTTCCTTAAAAAAGGCTCCCTAGAAGGTATTTAGGCGGCGTAGTTGAATTCTGTGTGAAATTTTAGGCCTGAAACATTCCTTTTACAGCTTCGTAGCAGGTTTGCGAAGAATTGTTTTTCAGTTTCAAATTTGAAGAATATTGCATCAACTATGGCATTGATATGTTTGGAGTAGAGCTCATTAGGTAGAGCTCGAAATTCTGATGTACAGCTCTGTTTTTTCACACCAACACGTATCTTTACACTGGTTTTGTAAATCCTCTGAACATCCTATTGATTGCAGTCCCAGCAAATCTGGTCGACCTGTGGCTCCGCTCGTTCGTCGGGCTGTCGTCGTGGGGCCGCCGACGACGGCCTCCGTCGGGCCGTTGTCCGCCGCGCGCGCGACGGGTGCCACAGCGTGAGCGGAGACGGCGAGCGGGGGGATGACGCCGCAGGTATGGCCACCTGGGCGCGCGGCGGCGGCGCCTACAACCAGCCGATACGAACGCCCCCCTCCCGAAAAATGAACGGATCGTCGAGGGTACTACCAGCGAATCCTCCCTGGGCGGGTTCATGGGCGGAACCAGCCAACTGCGGGCGAATCTTGCAAGAACAGCACAGGGAGAATTCGCTTACAGGGCCGGGGGAGTTCGGTCTCACCTAATCAGCTTGGTGGTCGTGTACGAGGCTCGAACGTTCTTCTCCGGATGCAGAAGTATGATGTAGAGTTTGGGAAAGAACAACAGAATCAGAGGTATGGACGCGGAGAGTGAAAACGAAAAGCTCATCGTCAACGCCTTGTTCACGGTGCCCATGTGCAGCACGATGAACGCGATCCAAACGACGAGCGTGCAGTACCTGAACGAATGATCTTGAATGATACAAATGCGGCTGTCGCGCCGTGAACAGCCGCCCCTGTTAAAATTGGAGTTGACTTCCTCAGAGTTGACGTCAGAAAATAAACACTCACATAGTGAATCCTATAAATTTGGCTTCGTTAAAATTCTCCGGGAGATTACGAGTTTTCACCGCGTATAATGTACAGAGTGAGATCAGAAGTAGATTCCACATGAAAGGAGTGAGAAACGAGCCGGACGACGTCGAACAGACGAGTACCAGCCTGAAATCACAGCAGTGTAGGACGGCACTATTGTACTTTCACAACTCCATGGGTCGAGGAGAGGTCGAAAAATTTTTTTGTAGGTGCTGGTGACAAAGGCTGCCAAGGTCATGGTCACCGATTTCGCCCAAACTTCGGCTAGGATGGTTATTACCCGCAACCAACCGTACTCCAGCGTAAAACGAAAAACGGATGTCATATTCGTGATCAGCACCCCAAGGAACCCCCCCCCCTAGCCGAAGTTTGGGCGAAATCGGTGACCATGACCAGGTACGGATGGCTAAGGTTGTCGAGGTCATAATCACCGATTTCGCCCAAACTTCGCCTAGGGGGTCGTTTAGGGTGCTGGTCACGAATCCATTTCCATCCTGTGCCACTACCGTTGCGCCCCAGATAACCCCTGTAGCCGAGGTTTGGGCGAAATCGGTGGCTATGACCTTAGTAACCGGTACCTACCGTAACCTACCATACCCCAGCATAAAAAACATGTCAGATTCGTGGTCATAGCCCCAGACAACCCGCCTAGGCAAAGTTTGGGCGAAATCGGTGATTATGACCTCGACAGTCTTAGTCACCTTTACCTACTGTAACCTACGGTACGGTAGGTTACGGAAGGTGCAGGTAGCTAAGGTAATGGTCACCGATTTCGCCAAAACTCCAGCGTAAAACAAAAAAATTATGTCAGATTCGTTATCAGCACCCTAAATAACCCCCATAGGCGAAGTTTGGGCAAAATCGGTGATTATGACCTCGACAGCCTTAGTTACCCGTACCTACCGTAACCTATCGTACTCCAGCGTAAAACAAAAACGGATGTCAGATTCGTGATCAGCACCCCAAATAACCTCTCTAGGTGAAGTTTGGGCGAAATTGGTGATTATGACCTCGACAGCCTTAGTCACCCGTATCTACCGTAACCTACCGTAATCGGCCGTAATTTTGAAAACGGATCTCAAATTCGTGATCAGCACCCCGAATAGTAGTAGTTTGGGCGAATTTTTTTTCGACCTCTCCTCGACCCTTGGAGTTGTGAAAGTACAATAGTGCCGTGTATAGGACGTATCGACTAGCCTGCAGAAAAGCGTAATGCAGACGCCCAACAACATTCTCTATAGCATCACGAGCTGCCGAATTTATCCGACTGGAGACGCATGTGAAATCGTAAAATGGGTATTGATTACTCTAGCCAAGCGCTTAGACTTTCCGAGAACCAATACTCGTTCGGCTATTGGGTTCATACTCCTGGCGGCAAAAGGTGCGGTGTTATGGAAGCTACCCATATCGATTAAGCGGGTACATGATCGATATCGGTAGCTTTCATAGTTCTGCAACGCTTGACAACTGAAGTATAAATACGTCTAGGTAGAACTGAGCCTCTCGCGAGAACAGCTGATCTCACTGGAGCGTCATTTCGTCAGTGGGGTGCGGAATTATCGCGAGAATGGGGATACACCCGATCGTCGAGTATTCTCTACCCGGTGAAATAACCACGATGTGGCGGGTAAGATTTATCATGAATGCCTAATCCTGGGTACGTCTACCCCTTACACTCCGCGTACTCGCAGGTACAAGCATTGATGAATCCGGCTCCAGCATATTGTATTAGGGTATAAACAGCCCAGCGGCCATTAGCGCTTTGGTTTAAATCATTTGTATGCGGGGTATAAGGGGTAGACGTACCCATGATGAGGTATTTATGATAAACCTTATCCGCCACATTGTGGGTATATCAGTGGGTAAAGAATACTCGACGATCATTGTGGGTATACCAGCATACCCTCGAGGATTCCGCGCATGACAAAATGGCACTCCAGTGAGATCAGCTGTTCTCGTGAGAGGCTAAGTTATACCTTACCCTTGATTCCATTTCATGAATACGAATCGTACCCGCTACCCACTAGGGTAGTAGGTGCGATTCCCTTACGGTATCTGTATCTATACCCACTGCTTGGTGAATCAGGCCCCATTGCTTCAAAAACTGCTCCCATTACAGGAGGTATTGATCGATCCGCGGATGCGCGCAAAGATAGTCACCGATCGCCACACTCGGCTTACGAGTAACATGGGTATCGATTGGCGAAGTATTTACTTTTTGTGATAGAAACGTGTAAAATGGAGAAATAGCCATGAATGGATATGTAGGTACTGATTGTTTTTGTCGTCGCTTTTAATTTTAAATCAATTTGGCCCACAAAATCAATATTATATTAATTGTTTTGTAACCATTTCGCGCATTTTCATCTGAATTTACCAGGTAGTAAATGGGGACCAATAAGGGCAGAACAGTAAGAAATGAAAAGAAAATCGATATTATTGATCGGTATTGGTCGTGCAATCGATTTTGATCCCGATTCGCGGTGCTCTCACCATAGAAGCTGAAAACGCGGGCAATAGCGAATACTATCAATTAGCATTAACTGCTAGATCGATTTTTCTTGCTTTTTATGACCCCCTCCCATATTAGCGCTTCCCAAACGATCAGCTTCGGGCGGAAGTCGGTAATATCATTCCAGTGTTGGGTAGAAAATCGACTTAATTTCCTATGACAAACAATGAACTGCGGGCAGAAACCGATAATGTGGATTGTAAAGTCGTTCCGTGTCATTAATTTTGCCTGGGCGAACGGACATACACATTGACGCACGGATGAACTAACAACGCTAGAAAATCAACATTTAAATCTGTCCGTCTACCCAAAATTAGCTGTGGTGTAGCTGAGTAGATTTCACGTTAAATAAACAGCTATCGATCGATCAGTCAATATCAGTTGATATTTTATTTATAAATGACCGTTTGAAGTGGGAATTATGTGAATATGATGGTCAGAGGATGGAATTCAAACAATATCGGCCGGTCAATCAATATCGCTCGATATTTGGTTACGTCATGCTCTGTTCTCAGTTTTTGTGCATGGCTCAAAAACAAGCTCAGTGTGTGCATAGCTATTGATTGTTACTACTAGTTGCGTGTAGAGCAGTCGGAGGAGGTGCCGGCTGTCGCGTGCACCCGATAGCAGGTTCCTGGTTCGGATTTCCCTCCCAGGCCAACGAAACTTTCCGGGACGGTGAATTGGTACCAGACTTGTCTGGAAAAGGTAACACTCTCACTTATCGATCGGCTGACCACATTCATTGTATAGGTCATTGCATAGGCCAAATACGCATTCAAATCGCCTCCATGACATCCCGTAGAAGTAGAATGCGTGGCGCATCCCAAGAAAAATTGAGTAACGTCGTCCTTTACCCTTACTAGTCGTCAATGTGGCCCACATGGGGAAGGGAAACGCACCAGACAAATTAGACGGCATCGAATAGGCACGCCGACCGGAATGAACGTGTTCGGTTGGTGCTCTGAATTCTTTCGACATACTGACGCGTACTGACTTTCCAGGTAGGCCACATCAGCGACTACTACCTGATTGGTTTACAAAGGCGCATACAGCGATCAATAGCAATCAATAGTGCATCGCAGACTATCTGGCCCAGGACGCTGCAACTAGTCTGAAGCGCCAGGTGTAGACTAGGGCTGTTATACTTCGGCGACGCTGCTGTCGGCGACGTCGGCGACAGTGTTGTGCGGGCTGCTACAGACTGCGTGGCACTGTCGACGAATTCGCCGACAACAGCGTCGCCGAAGTATAATATAGGCCTAAGACTGGACTAGGCGCCAAGTCGATATCTATGCTAGGAGTGGTCCTGTCTGGCAGTATGTACTCTGGGCGTGGTCTTGGTGTAGGGAATTACCGTACCGATATGGCAGGTAGTGTGAAGAGAAGCCGGCCGACGGCCATTCCTGCAGCACTCCGACGGCGACGATCACACACTGAATACCGACCAGTATCCAGGTGATGACGACCTTAAAGCATGAGAGCATTAGAGTAGACCAACAGGCGTTTAGTTCCTAGCGGCACGTGCTTGTGAGAAAGTGCTGAGAAAGCGCGGCTTCTTGGTGAGAATCCGCTTCTTGCTGCCGGCCAGAATCCTCGCTATTCGATTCGTTTTCGTCAACAGCGCAGAATAGACGATGGAGAAGGCAATCGGTGGGATAATTCTGAAGTGCGGATCGATAACCGATTGATATTGATCGATGATCGATCGACCCTGCGAAAGATACCTGGTGAGAAAACACGAAACTGAGGATGGCTTTGCCAAAATCGAAAAAGTCACAGCGTAACACGTCATAATCCCTGAAAGACCATGCATCAGTTTAGCTGAAAACGAAGCCTGAAGTTCAGAAGTTGAGCGCAACTGACCTGAGAGAATAATGTAGCTAAGCTCCCTAGTCGTACTCTTCACTACCGGTGTACTGTTGTGCTTCAAGAAGACCACGGTCGTCAGTGCGGTGGTGATCATGCCGACGGTGGCGAGAATCAGCGCCAGAACCGAGCCGAACGACGACCACGAGATCGTCTCGTGCGGCAGCGCGTGACAGCCTGCAAGCGGAGGTGTTATTCCCTGTCTATACTTCCGACGCTGAGCGACACGATGGTATGTATGATGGCCGATCGATTGATCGATCGCGTTGCTCGATCAATTTTAACACTCTCAATCAATAGCGATCGCGTTGCACAGAATCGGAAGCAATTTTCACGTCAATTTGGACACTTTCCAAAACAAGCCCACCGCTCTTGAAATCATACTGATATCCTCCAAATGGGCGCATGTAGCGCAGTCGGAGGAGGCGCCGACTGTCGCCTGCACTCGCTACCAGCTTCCTGGATCGAAAAGATGGAAAGCTTGGTTGGCCCAGGCCAACCAAGACTTCCATCCTTCCGGGGTCGGTGAATTGGTACCATACTTGTCTGGAGAGGATAAAGCGCTGACTTGTTCGTCGGCTGACCACCGCAAGTCATTGCATGGCCAATACGCATTCAAATCGCCTTCACGACATCCCGTAGAAGTAGAATGCGTGGCGCATCCCAAAAGGGATTAAGTGACACCGTCCTTTATCCTTTATCCTTTATCTTCCAAATCAAAACGAGCTCCTTCCACATCAAAGTAGGCTTTCCAAAAAAAGTCAGAATAATTGTTTGTTCAAGGAAAAATGTAATATGAATTTCTTTGAAGTTTTGATTCACCTACCCAATAAGTAAACATATTATTTGAAATCTTATAAAATTTTCATTTGTGAGAAAAAATAATGGTTTAAGGCTAGTTTTAAAGAGCACGAAGGCAGCCACTGTTTAGTGCCAAAAAAGGAGATTCCCTCAAGACGTCGCAATTTTTATTCGGTTGATAGCTGTTTTTACGGAGTTTAGCATCTGTTAACGATACAACAAAAACAACTGTAAAAAACACATATCCTTACTTTGATGCAGTATTTACACTATCAATCAAGTAAAAGTTGCGGCGAACTTTTCGAGTGCATGGCGCGATCTGGTCTTATAATGCGATATATGATTGCTTCCTTGCTGCTCTTCAAGATAATTTCAACCAATTATTTTTTCTCAAAAATTAAGCTTTGTAGAAAACTAATACGCTCATACGGGCAGCTGAAATAAAAAATTCAAAAAACCGATGCCGAATTTTCGTTGAACAAGTTTTATGCGTGTTTTTCGGTATAAAGGAAAATATTAAGCACATATTTCTTTTGAATTCTTATGGAGGATTCATTGCGGGGCGGTTGTGTCGCAGTCTCGAGATATCGTCAGGTAGTCTACATAGCGCAACACTATGCCAATCATAGCTCAGAATTTCACAATGTCAGTGAATTCTCGTTCTAAGTAAGTTTTTCAAAAAAAAAAAACTAAAAGTTGAAAAAACAGGATTCAAGGGAACGTACTGCTTCTCGTCGAATCCGGCCAATAGCCGATGCTGCAATTCTGGCACAGATTCGTCGTGTAGTTCACGATCTGATGGTCCATACATTTCTCGCAGATCCAGCAGCATGCGATCGTTTCCCGTTGCTGAAATGAGTGGAGTGATGCGATAGGACCTCCGGAAGAGGTTTTGTCGGCTGGTGGTAGACTGCTCTTCGGTACGCGCCACAGGGGTCTTTGTGCACAATGCACCACCTCAAACTTGGGTAACTAAACCTTTACTATATAAATACATCTACAATGTACAACAAGATAGAAAAGAGTGACATGCTGTTCCAGAAATCGGTATTTATACTGTAAAAACGAGGCGGCGCATGGCTATGTTGAAAGTGATCGGCTACTAAACAATGCTAAATTGCTCAACTATGAATCGTCCTATAAAAGATAGAGATCACGGATCCTCTATAAGAGGGCTGACTGGCTACAAAGAAATTCGGTGGAGAATCTGTATGGACTCCACTGTTTTACCTTGAACAGAGAAAGACCTTATGTTCAGAGATCTGAAGGAACAGGTCTCATGCTCTTATTGTAGGGTGGCCGTTTTTGTGGTCCAGAAAGTACTGAAACTCTTCCCACTCCTTTTTCTTCAAATTGTCGAATGCTAACTATAAGAGCCCTGAAGATAGAGGTCACCAACTGAAAAGTCGGTATATTTCACATTCCATTCCTTTTGCTGAACATCACAGAACTAAGCCTGGTTCAGTACGACGCCCTTCAGAAGTCCGATAGGCCTACAAAGATGTCAAAACCATTGTCACCACTCAGCAAATAGCGCTTCCCGTGGACCTAAAGCACAGGCTCTGGTATTAGGCTCTGGTCGGATACAGCCATAGTAACCCTCTTACCTCATACACCCTTAGCGGACCTTTCTGAAGAGAGCTATAAATTTGAAAGGAACTTGTGAAACCTCCTTACCCGTTGACCAACGCCACACGGCTTGCTGCAGACACTCTCTGGCAAGATGGATGAGCGGTCGAAGAACACGATGTTGCGCGTGTCGGTCATGTTCAGCTCCTCGACGCCGTACATGTTCTTCGATCTGAAGCTGCCCACTTCGGCATAGGGCTCGTCCGGTGATCGCACTCCTACGTAATTCAGAATGTCGTACCTGGAAGGGCAATTAGAAAAAGTCGTTAATGTGGCCTACATGGGAAGCCGAAAGCGAAGCGGGCAATTAGTACAGGTCGTTAATGTGGCCTACATGGGGAGCCGAAAGCGAAGCAGGAATCGGAGCACCGAGCGTACATGTTGAATGTGAGGTTGGCCCGGTGCATTAGCGGCCCTTCATGTAGGTCACGCTAGCGACTTATACGTGGTTACTCCTTCGAGAGGAAAGTGGAGGTCCCAAAGAAGAGTCCTAGAGACCAAATTTAGGGCCACCGCGCTCTTTAACTTACAATCGAAGGCAAATATTGCTTCGGTTTCTTCGAAGGGCTATGTTATACTTCGGTGACGCTGTTGTCGGCGACGTCGGCGACAGCGTCGCCGAAGTATAACATAGGCCTAAGAACGTCTTCATGTGGGATAGCGGGGCTCGGAGTTGCTGTGGAGAAATGAAAGGCGTGAACATTACTGCGGCTGTACAGCATTTTCTGAAGGGTTTTCTCAGTCGAAGTGCTAAGAAGGAGTTTCCTGCTGGTGTAAGATTGCGAAACCTGTCGGTAATAAACAAGTCGCGGAAGTTACTTTACTTTCCGCAGCCTGTATCACCTGTCGTCCCGTTGATCATCGACTTGCTCGAGCGGGCGCCAGCAGCGTCTCCATTCGTCCCTGTCGCGTGCCAGAGTGGTCCAATGGATCCTCCTCGCTCGAGGGACACGAAGAGCGTCATATCGGTCGTTCAGGGCTTTCACGAAGAAGTCCGACCAACGCGTTGGTGGGCGTCCTGGTGTTCTTTTGACATCCCGCGGAATCCAGTCGGTAACGGCTCTCGTCCAGCGGGTGTCTGCGAAGAGCATTACGTGGCCGGCCCACCTAATTTTCGACAAGTTGGCCCACGCGACAGCGTCTCTGGTCTTCGAACGTCGGCGAAACTCGGAACTCCGGAGGCCTTCTCTCACTTGCGTGAGTCGTGTCACTCCGAGCATCGTCCTCTCGATTCCACGCTGCGCGACGCTGATCGCGTGTTCATCCTGCTTTCGTATAGCCCAGGTCTCTGAGGCGTATGTTAGAGCAAGAAGAACGGTAGAGTCGAATAGGTGGGCACGGAGTCGGACGTTCTTCGTCTTCTTCGCGACTTCTTCCGTCTTCTTCCGCATCGTACAGCTGGAATATGCGCTGAAAACGCCTGAAAATTTTGTAGACGCCAGGACCCCTAAACTCTCAGCCAGTCCGTTGAAATGCACCACAAAGCAGGAGAACCGAACCCCCGACCTCCCTCGCATGAAGCAACGTCACTATCCACTGCGCCCCTTGCCGGTGGCATCGCAGGAGTACAAGAGACCCCTAGCACTCGTGAAGCGCCGATTCATAGTAACTTCAAGGATCCGCAACTCCTTGGGTTTAACGACTTGGTAAAAAGGAATAACATTTTTGTACTAAATGAGGAGTGGAGATTCTTTCTATATGACTTGCTCTCCCGTTCAGAAATACGCTTCAGATTCTTCCCTTGTAAGGCTTTTCAAGACCAATACGCCTTTAACCATGCTCACCAAGCCGGCGGATCGCCGTTGCTGTCGAAGTAGATGGACTGCTTGAACTGATCCTCGTAGGTGACGTTCAGCAGGTACTGATAGAGCAGCGTCCCATTCCTCGACAACATCTCCGTGCAGAGCGTCGAATTGTCACTGAAGGATACCAGGTAAGTGTGCTGGATAGCGCTAGATATGGCGCAGTTGGTTGGAGACACCGTTTCGGGTTCAATTTCTTGCCAAATTGGACAGAATCTCCCATCCCTTCGAGGAACATAAGGCCAAACTACCAACGCCTACATAGTGCTCACCGGGAAAAATATCCGCACACAGGGCAAGGACATCGTTAGGGGTTCGATTCTGCGCTTAGGCCTCTCAGCCGTTCAGAACGAGAACTGACAACTGAACTGGGAGTGGTGAAGCCGCTGGAATATCTGACAGTTGGCTTCTGTTGAGTAGAATGCGTGGCGCAATCTACGTACGTTATCGATCTTATTTTTGCGCAGAACCATAGTTCCTATATTTTTGTCAAAAGTCGAAAGAACACCCAGCTGATCCACTGCAATCTGTAGATCTCTAAATGGCTGAAGCGGCGACAGCATTTCTTTGCGTGTGCGCCATGCATTCTGCTTGAGGTGAGATAGTGAAGGCAATTTGAAGGCATATTAAACCTGTGCAATGATGATGGGTTGTGCCTTTAAATTGCCTCCACGATCTCATCTACAGGCAGAATGCATGGCGCATACTCAAAGGGATGGTCCAAGACAGCTGTTGCCATTTATAGATCGACTGGATATAGTGAATCAGCCGGGTTTTTTTCGACTTTTGACGAATATTTAATAATGGCTTCGCGCAAGAATAAGGTTGATACTTCAGCGGAGTAGATTGCGCCACGCATTCTACTCCTTCACGGTAAACTGAAGCCAAATCTTAGGTATTTCAGTGGCTTCGCATGCATCCAGTTTAGTCGCCAGTTGTGGCTGGTCGAGGAGATGAATTCAGACGGCGCCTCCAACCCACTGCGGCACATGTGACGCTACCCAAGCCGGTGCATGATAATCCTATTCCGCCTGACTAGAGAAGGATTTCCAATAGGGCTATAAAAAACCAGGTACTACGGGGGAACTCCGCCTGGGTGTGGCTAAGGGGCGTTGCGAGAGAACTGCCAATCAATCACAAGCAGCGCTTGTATAATATGTTTGTGACGGTGTGTGAATGCTTGATGTCTCCTCACTCGCTCGTCAATCCCCCCCCCCCCCTACCAAACTTCCCAAACAGTACCAGGCAAGATTCAGAAGCCCAAAAAATGCGTAGACCTTACCGACACCGATCCTGGTACATGGCTTTCAAACCGAACGCCACCACGCTGATCGAGTTGATCACCTGCGAGAGCTTCGGGTCCTGAGAGGAAATTCTTGAACTGTCTGGAAGCAGCACTCCCTAGAAACGAACACGAACCTCCTTGTACTCCTTGTCCAAGTCCTCGTTGCCGGTGCAGATGCGAATGTTCTCGTTGTTCTTGTCCTCCTTGGAGACGGCGAACTGACAGCCGAACTTCTGCTGCCAGAACTCGCGAAACCACGGATTCACGGTGTTGTTCTCCGGATTCAGATTGGAGTAGTAGTCACGAAAGCCAGGTACCTAAAAGGATTTCCATGACGACCCCCCTCTAAAGATGTCTTATGAAGTTGCTCACCTTGGGCGCATGGATTCTGATGCTGAAACTGCCCTCAGCCTCGTCTTCCAGCCCTTCGACGACGTCGTTCCGATCCGCCCAGCTGTCGGAGCCGATCCATTGGAACCGCTGCAAGGAGGAATTCAAGGGTCCGATGGTGCAGTGGATGTTATCTGGACCTACCTTGAAGCCCTTCGTCTGCCGTTGGAGTTCCTTCTGAGCTTGGAAGAAGTTGCGTACAGTCATGCCCTCACAGAAGCACACCACCACTTGAGGACGGGACTTCTGACTGGCCAACGACCTCAGCACCTGAGGTAGAGAGTTGTTCTATTCAGCGACAAATTGAGACAGGCGTAGAAAAGGAAAAGACTTGAAAAAAGGTCTAATACTGCCGAAAACTGGAATTTGAAGCCCGAAAATCCCCTCCATTCATAGCTACAGCACCGGACATGTCTTTTGGTCATTGGCCGAAAAAGCCGCGCCGGCCAACATAGGCCGCTTTGGAGCGTTCCAGAGCGGCCTATGTTGGCCGGCGCGGCTTTTTCGGCCAATGACCAAAAGACATGTTCGGTACTGTACTAGGTCCAAGGCAGAAAGCTCAGCCGGTTCTGCTGTAGTCGACTTACTTTTCGATACTCTGCCTCTTCGGCCAAGCTCTTGATCTTCTCCGAATAGGCGACACAGACGGCCGACGTCTTCTGATTGAGAAGACGTTCAAGCGCCTCGAAGCCTTTCTCACCGTAATTGCCTGGAAATGAAGGTGTTATACGGAACCTGGGACCGGATTCATCAACGACTTACAGCAATTTAACAAAGAAAATACAGCCGAAATCGTTGATAGCTTGGCGAAACGCTGCTTGATAAGCTGCGCTATCAGGGATTTCGGCTGTATTTTCTCTGTTAACTTGCTGTAAGTCGTTGATGAATCCGGCCCAGGGAGACTATTAGATGGTCGACCAGTGAGAGAATAATCATTTAAGCACCGAATTTCAACTCTTAGAATTAGACGGCGCTGGCGGATGTGGCGCGAAAACGCGAGACTACGTTCTAACCTATACTACCTAGCACTTGTGGCCTTATGGCGGTTCTTAAGGCCTATGTTATACTTCGGCGACGCTGTTGTCGGCGACATCGACGACAACAGCGTCGACGAAGTATAACACGGGCTGCTACGCACTGCGTGGCACCTGCTCAACACTATCGCCGACGTCGCCAACAACAGCGCCGCAGAAGTATAACATAGGACTCAGTCAAAGCTGACCACTGCCAGAAAAGTTCCGGTACAAGTCGTTAAAGTGGCCTACATGGAGGAGACAAAAACACGCCAGCCGATCAGTTCATCAACCCCTTTTTGGCTGACACTTAATTTCGATGCGGCTTAATTGGGTATAATCCTAATTGGTGGTGGTCGCTCCTAAACCGTTTCATAAGAACCCAATTTGTTCAATATTGCCATGAACTGAACTCATTCGACAGAAAAACTATATTAACGAAATCAAAATAAATAGCATGGAAAACACGAAAATAGGTTGTTGCTAAAGTTCCCGCCATTTTTTTTTGAATGTGCTTTTTTCTCACTAGCGCTTCCTCATAGCAACCTATCTTTTGTTCACATAAAGAGACCAGGTATGTATAAGTCTGCTATTATTGCTAGCTACTCACTCTCGACTCCTTAACTCCTTCTAGAAAAATGTAGCTTTCAAAGGAGTACATTCGAGGTCTCTTATTGTATGACTTCGAATTTGGTGAGTCAGCAGCCGCTTCCTGTCGTCGCATCAATAGTGCATTTGGGGAGGGCACATTTCCGATCCACTGCACGAGAATGGTTCGCACGCTTTCGCAGAGGTGGGTTTAACCTTCGAGATTCGTTCAGGTCAGGACGTGAATTATGTCATACTTCGGCGACGCTGTTGTCGGCGACGTCGACGACAATGTTGCACGGCCTGCTACGAACTGCGTGGCACCCGCTCAACACTGGCGCCGACGTCGCCTACAACAGCGTCGCCGAAGCATAACATAGGACTATGCCATGCAAGGAAAAACGTTCGACGACGAAGACGACGTGGAACGCCGGCTGGCTGGCTTTTCGAATCGACGCCAGAACAGTTCTACGCTGACGGGATCGGGAGTCTGTCTGAAAGGTGGAGAAGAGTGATAGAATATGATGGTGGTTACTTCGTTTCTTGATGTGTTTCGCTTTTTTGTAAAATTAGAAAAATGTGGTGTCTTGAAAATGACGAGAACTTCTTCAACAACTTAATAGCATTTGTGTGCTACGTAATGACGTTTGCAAACGATTAGTACGCTAAGCAGATTGTCTTATTTGTGCCCGCGGACATGATATCGTGTTCAAAACGTTAATTCATAGATGGTATCTTGGCATACATTTTTATTGTATTTCACTGATCTTATCTCTTTTATCCGCTAAATGATGGCCCTTTCTCGGTGCAAATTAGTGAGGGGGTCGGCCCTTACTAGACTTGCACCTAGAGAACGGTCCTATTTAGGCTCCCCCTCCCGACTAGGAATTCGGAAACTGAGTCTATCTAGGCAACCAGGTTAGACTAGTTTATTTGTTTCTATACGTTGCTTGGGCGCGTGTAGCGCAGTCGGAGGAGGCGTCGGCTGTCGCGTGCACCCGATTCCAGGTTATTGGTTCGGATTTCCCGCCCAGGCCAACCAAGCCTTCCATCCCTCCGCGGTCGGTGAATTGGTACCACACTTGTCTGGGAGGGATGGAGCGCTGACTTGCTCATCGGCTGGCCACCGCAAGTCATTGTATGGCTAAATACGCATTCAAATCGCCTCTACGACATCCCGTAGAAGTGGAATACGTGGCGCATCCCAAAAGTGATTGAGTAACGCCGTCCTTTATCCTTTATCCTTATACGTTGTTGCCTAACTGCTCTGTTTCGTTATGTTAGGAAATCGTTAAAATGTGGCCACCACCAATAGGATTGCACCGCTAATTGGTTTGTGCGTGTTCGCCTTCCCATGTAGGCCAAATTAACGACTTCCATCAAAACGTCCCTAGTCAGCCTGAAGAGCGTGAAATGAAATTCTCAAACAGCTTAGAGGCCTACAGGGTGTCTGCTCACTAGGTCTAAAAGACCCTCGTCAGTCCCCGCTTCAGACCTCCGGTGAGCCTAAGGTCTCTCTATTATGGGCACCCTTGCCCTTTCGAAGAATCGCTGAAGCTGTCTCTTGTCGCTGCACTTGCGGCGCTAATTAAACTCCAGAATGTCATAACCTACGAGAGCGTTTTGTGAAAGGACAACAAGTGAAGCAACGCGTGACAGCGCCGACTTTTCAACGGCGTTTTTCACCGCCGCCGGAACTCGTCGGTTGGCGACGTCATCGCCACGTTCTGTCGCGCATGAGCTTCCATGGTCGTCGATGAAGTGCTTGGATGTGGGTAGAAATGAGGCTGTCAGACGTCGTGATAAGGTTGGGCTATTTTTTTCGTATTTCTTATTGTTAGCCCGAATACCGCTAATGACCAAGAGGTTGCTTGCCGTTAACGTGGTCTACATGGACAAGCACCAGCTGATCAGAACTAAGGTCAGTTAGGGTGACCATGCACCCCCTCTGGATAGTACAAAAGGATGAAGGACGGCGTTACTTAATCCCTTTTGGGATGCGCCGCGCATTCTACTCCTACGAGATGTCG
Source organism: Heligmosomoides polygyrus bakeri (assembly GCA_947359475.1). Taxonomy (NCBI): domain Eukaryota; kingdom Metazoa; phylum Nematoda; class Chromadorea; order Rhabditida; family Heligmosomidae; genus Heligmosomoides; species Heligmosomoides polygyrus. The sequence continues at coordinate 11,800,362 of OX375869.1, read as the reverse complement.
TGGAGGGATTTAAATGGCCATATAACGACTTGTTCTGCCAATGAACAAGTCAGGGCTTTATCCTTCCCAGACTGATCTGGTACTACCTCACCGACCTCGAAGAGATGGAGGACTTGGTTGGCTTGGGCGGAAAATCCGAGCCAAGAACTTGGTATCGGGTGCACGCGACAACCGGCACCTCCTCCTACTGCGCTACATGCGGTTCTGGATACTACGCTCTTTAATTTACGGTCGAATTGATTCAGCGTATCTTTATCCTATGTAGGCCATACTATCAACCAGTACCTCGCACATGGCGAATTAAGATAGGAGGTTAGCAGACACCCTGATAAGCTTCTGTTCAAGTCTAGTCATATATTGTTGTCTATATTGTTTGTTTGAGTTAAGTGCTTTGCCCACTGTTCTTTGATGTAATAGCGCGCCTTTTGGCGCATAAATAAACAAAAAAATAAATAAAAATAGTCTAAGATTCCTCCACTATATGCAGTATCAAATTAGTCGATGCAGTCAGCAGACGTAATCGATCGATTTCAAGTTCGATTCTTGGTGAAGGCCAGCCAAACCAGTCTCCACGTGATCTTAGCCATGAAGAGGCGAACACTGACCAATCCGCCTGCCCTCGTTTAGAAGCCAAAGCCACAGCATGGACTAAATGACATCCAATTGTCCCCATGGAACCACGTAGAAGTGGAGTGCATGGCGCATTCCACTGGAAGCTTACCGGTGCCTTCATTATCTTTGTTTTAGGCTTTAGCAGTCGTTATATTAGAAGTGTTGGACAGAAAACTGTTGGTGTTCAAAACACTTGACCTCAGCTGAGACTCGAACATGTACCCCTTCGTACTGGTGACCCGAAGACGGCTGTTCTTAGGGCTATCCAGAATTTCTCGAGAAATTTGATAATTGAAGAGGATGACGAAGCGGCAGCTAACCTTTACAGTATGCGCTAGACATTGGATCCGACGCCGATTTGGTTAAGTCAAATTCGTCATTTTTTCAAACTCCGATTAAAACGATTGAGCGATTAATGAAAATTTTGAAAATCTTGGGCCTTAAAACGGTTCAGATAGAGACGATTTTGAGAGATCGGATTTCTGAATGATCCCAGTAACTGGTTTATCTTAGGATCTTACGTAGGATATCCGAATCGGATAGGATATCAGAATTTTTGATCAAAATCAGTTATTAGAATTATCCAAAAATGGTGAAAATCGCCCCTATCTGAACCGTCCTAAGGTCTAGGCTTTTCAAAAATTTCTTCATTCGCACATTATTTTGAACGGGGTTTGGAAAAATGACAAATCCGAATTATTGGAATCGTCAAGGGATCCACTGCCTAGTATGCGCCACGCGTTGTACTTCCAGCAAAAGGACCTTTCAATTTCAGCGATTGATAGAGACGATAGTACTCTAGTTGTCCCTTATAGGCTCCACGGCATATTAGACTTATCAAGGAGCTGATCCCCATGGTTGAATCTTAGTGAGACGAGATCAAGTGCCAGAACGGAGTTTTTAAAATACAAACCCTTCCACTTAATAAGGATCGCTCCACCCTGAACAGGGTTGGTGTCCAATGGTCATACTTTAAAGTAGAAACGCAGATCTCCTCGCTCCCGAGCTGGCTGAGAATCTAGTGCCAATTGTCCTACTCATTCAGAACTATACAGCCTCGGTCTGCTTTTCCTGACCAGAACGCTCCCCTTTTGATGGCCAAGCTCTTCTGGTGGTCGTCTCCCCCCCCCCCCCCACACACAGCGAGACTCGCCGCACCAGATCAGACGCGCATCAGATGGCGAGTGTTGTGGTGACGAGTGATTGGAAAATCCTGTTATAAATCCGGGCCTGAATGCCTCGAAATGACCGCGCCGCAGCCGACTACTTCGACCCACCCTTGAGAATCGAATCCGACTGATTCAGAAGAGGCTCTGGTCAGCTGTAGCACAGCTGTTCAGTCCCCTGCCTTCAGGGCTTCACTCGGTCGAGAGTGTATTCATTAGCGATGAGCTGATGGAATCGGTGGCGCTCCAGAGCGCCGGCCAGTGTCGAGTCGGTCCCGCTCCAGAGCGCCGGCCAGTCAAACGGCAATTCGTTGCCACCACGAAATTCAATTTTAGGACAAGCGCAATTTGACGGTCCAGTGTTTTCAATGGCGCCCGAAATCACAGAGTCCTCGTCGCGGAGTCGCCGATTGAAGCAGCCACCATGAGAGAGAGCGAAAAACAGGAAGGACTGACTTCTGTATTGAATGCACCTCGCAAACACTCAATTTCAATCACAATGAACTCAACGCCTTGAAACTGTTGGTTCATGAAGTCGTTCTGTGCGTAAGCCGGCAGAAGGGCTAGCTATTCAAGAAGAAGAGTTTGCACAACCCTTTTTGTAAATAATTGTGCTAACTCAAGCAATTATCCTCTACAAGCGACCCAACGCAACTCAAAAATGCTCTTTCTGAATCTACATATGTAGTCAATTTGATACACGTCGCGAGCAGTCGTCGTGAGCAGCATTGGTAGGGAGGAGCGCGCCAGCCAATAATAACCAAACAAAGCACACCCCGAACACATGCCAGACCATCAGGATACCGATGGAATACGCCATCTTTGAACGGCATGCTCATTCAATGCGGTCTGATTGGTTTAGGCGTTTCCACCTACCATGCTGCTCACCTACGCGACATATACCGTCAATTGATAGGGATGCTTTCGCTAATTCCCAGGAAATTTCGTCGTGAATACGAAAATTCGTTCGCCCACTGTATCACCTGCCGCCTCGGGATGATCGATTAGACCGGGTTACGCGCGGTGCGAAAGCTGCTAATCGATCAAAAATATCGCAGTTCTAATACGACGTTTTTCGTCGTTTAGAATGCGAGTACTCCTTGAGCACGGCGCTTTCCGGGATGTTGATCTGTGCACAAAGATATCAAAGAGAATGCTTTCATTGGCGTCAAATTGGCTCCTGGGATTCCGCACCGTGCATCCCGCTTGCAGGAAGGAGCTTTAGGATGTGTCTAAATATAGATGGGCAAATTTCCAATGACCTGTACGGGCAGCATCCCGCTAAGTACCTAGAGCGCTCCTGTCAGCGGTAGGGAATTCCCGTCTCACTGAGTCCGGTTTAACGTTGAGCTTATGACCAATAACCACTCCTAGAAGGGAAAACCGATGATTTCGAGCGGCCTCTCTGTCACCTGTATCATCTGTCGTCCCGTTGATCATTGAGTTACTCGAGCTGGCGCCAGCAGCGTCCCCATTCATCCCTGTCGCGTGCCAAAGTGCTCCAATGGATCCTTCTCGCTCGAGGGACACGAAGAGGGCATATCGTTCATTCAGGGCTTTCACGAAGAAGTCTCACCGACGCGTTGGGTTCTCTTAACATCCCGCGGAATACAGACGGTGACGGCTCTCGTCCAGCGGGTGTCTTCGAAGCGCATTACATACGTGGCCGGCCCACCTAATTTTCAACGACTTGGTCCATACGACGGCGTCTCTGATCTCCGAAGGTGGACAAAGCTCGGAGTCCGGAAGCCTTGCAGTCGTCCATTGAGAACATCTATTAGGTTGTAACGAAATAAATGGCACTGAACCACTGTAAATTTAAACAGTTAATATCTCGGCTTGTAGGCAAGTTTATTAATCGAAATAAAAACCTTCTGATTCTACACATCTTTGCCAACGTGACACAAGCTTTTTTATCCCAGTAGCCTAAAGATCAGAAGTTCTGTAATCGACGAAATCTTCGAAGGCACTTTCGGCATCCTGTTGGTATTTGAATATTTTCCCTTCCAAGAAGTCGCCAAGATGCTTGAAGAAATGGTAGTCTGTTGGGGAGAGGTCGGGAGAAAACGGAGGATGTGGTAGAGTTTCAATGCTCAGCTCATTCAATTTCTGCAACGTCATTCGTGCTACATGGGGGCGAGCATTGTCGTGCAGAAGGAGAACTCGCCTTCGGTTTACCAAGGCCGGCCGGATATCCTTCAACTTTTTCATCATTTCTCTAATTTCAATGCAGTACTTCTCTGCCGTGATGGATCCACCGGGAGGGAGGAAGCTGTGGTGAATCATTCCCAGCGAACACCACCATACTGTCACCATTACTTTCTTTTGGTGCAATTCCGGCTTCGCAAAAACCTTGGGGCTCTCATCGCTGTCCACCCACTGTGCCGATCGTCGCCTGTCGTACATTATCCATTTCTCGTCACAGGTTACGATGCGATCAAGGAATGGTCGTTCCGTAGAAGCAGTGCGGACCAGATTTTCCTTCAGATGCCGGGCAGCTGTGTTGTGACTGACGCCAAGAACCTTCGCTATCTCCCTGGTACCTTTGTGTGGATCCTCCTCTACCACATCTCTCAGCTTGTCCTCATCAACATCTCTATGCCTCCCACGACCTTCATGTTCTTCCAAGCTCTCATCTTCATTCCGGAACTTCTGATACCAACGATACGCCGTCCGAATTGTGGAACATCCTTGACCGAATGCGGCGTTGATCTTCTCGTCCGCCTCCTTAGCTGTAGTGCCCAGCTTGAATTCATACAAGTAAATGCCTCGGATTACCCTTTTGTCCATCTGCAAAAAAAGTCAATAAAACTCTAAAGTTTTCCCACTTTTACATAGAAAATTTGGTACTCGCCGGTAGAGCAAAGTTTGCGCTTCTAAATGATATGCCACATGTTACGGTTCGTTCTTGATCAAACGCGTAAAGACGCGCCAAAAAATGGCGCGAGCCAGTGCCATTTAATTCTTTACAACCTAATAGTTCAAGAACGATTTAATTGGCTTCCTGATCTCGTGATGCGTCAGAATTTGGAGGTTACCTAGATCTTCTTCTTCTCCCGAGCGTTTAGTCCCGCGCAGTCGCAGGGTCCGCTGTTCTTATGATCCGTCGCCACCTCATCCTATCAAAGGCGTCGTCTGGCATGGCGCCGACTTCAGCGAGATCTTTCTTGATGACATCCTTCCACCTTTTCCTTGGGGCTCCTCTCGGACGCTTTCCGGGTGCCTCGAAATCTAGGGCCAACCTTATGGGGTGATCCTCTGGTCTTCTGAGGACGTGTCCATACCACCTCAGGCGCTGCTCCCTCATCTTCAGCTGGATCGGAGCTGTCTTCATCACTGCCCTAACATCCTCGTTTCGCACCCTGTCCCGACGGGTCCATCCACAAGCCCACCTGAGCATCCTCATTTCCGCCGCGTGCAATTGCCGCTCCTGCGCTTTACCTAGGGCCCAGCACTCACTGCCGTAGAGGAGGGCAGGCCTCACCACTGTTCTATAGAGCTTTCCTTTGAGTGTCCTGGAGCACCTACGGTCGCAGAGGATTCCTGTGGACTCCCTCCATTTGAGCCAGGCTGCGTTTATCCGTCCCCTGACCGCCTGGTCCACACTTCCTTCCTCGGATAGGTCACTTCCGAGGTAGCGGAATTCTTCCACCTTCTCGATCGCCTCCCCTTGGCAGTCTAGGATCGGTCTAGTGCACTGCTCAGAGCTGATAAACTTGGTCTTCTTCACGTTCAGCCGCAGGCCGTTATCCGCGAGGGCAACTTGCCACAGCCTCACCTTCTCCTCCAGCTCCTCCCGGCTGTCGGCTACTAGAGCGATATCGTCCGCGTAGAGGATGGTCCTGAGAGGGCCTTCCTCCAGGAGTTTCACTATGCAGTCAAGCGTCAGCACGAAGAGGAACGGACTCAGAGCCGACCCTTGATGTACACCCACTGTGATGTCCATCTTCTTTGTCATTCCGTGTGGGGTTCGTACCGCCGCTTTCGAGCCTTCGTACATGTCCTTTACGATTGTGATCAGACGTTCCGGGACACCTCTACCTCGGAGCGATTTCCAGAGCACGGCCCGGGGTAGCCTGTCGTAGGCTTTCTCCAAGTCCAGAAAGGCCATGTAGCAGGGCTTTCGTTTCTCCCGATATTTCTCCATTACCTGGCGAGCGATGAAGATGGCGTCTGTGGTGGACCTCTCAGGCATGAAGCCCCACTGCTCCTGAGAGATTGTCACCATCTCCCTCAGCCTCGAGTCGACCAGACGTTCGTAGATCTTCATCGTGTGCGAGATCAGTTTGATCCCTCGGTAGTTGGAGCACTCGGACGCGTCCCCTTTCTGTTTGAAGATGGGGACTATGATGCTGTCCCTCCAGTCATCCGGCATCTTACTGTCTATCATGACTCTGTTGAAGAACTGTGTCAGCCAATTGACTCCACAGTCCCCAAGCACCTTCCAAGCCTCTACTGGCACCCCATCAGGTCCAGCTGCCTTCCCGAGCTTCATCTTTCCTATGGCGTTGCGAACCTCTTCCCGCGTCCAGGATGGGATGGGTCCTTCCGTTGGTTGTTCTTCTTGAACTTCGCGACGAGGCAATTCTTCATTCAGGAGCTCCTTGAAGTACTCCTCCCATCTTTTTCTGACCTCGACTGGCCTCCGTAGTACCCTGCCGTCAGCACCCCTCACTGTCTTGACCACTCGAATGTCGGCGCAAGCTCTATGCCGCGCCTTAGTCAGCCGGATAGCAAACTTCTCTCCCTGTGGCCCGTCTAGCTTCTCATATAGGGCATCCATCTCCGCTCTCTTCGCTTTCGCTACAGCTGCTTTTGCCAGGCTCTTCATCTTCCTATAGACTGTAAGATGCTCGGGTGCGCTTGTCGTTTGCCACTGCTTATAGGCCTCCTTCTTTTTCCTCACCGCAGCCTGCACCTCTTCATTCCAGAACCATGCAGCCTTATTTCCTCTGATCCCTCCCTTTGTTTCACCGAGGGTTTCCTTGGCACATCGTAGAATCGTTTGGGTCACCCTCCTCCAGGTCTCGTTCACGGGACCAGTTGGATCCGGAAGACCTGCATCGAGCACCCTCCTTCGTAGCTCGTTGCGCTCTGAACCCCGCAGTTTCCACCATCGGATTCTGGGTTCTGTTCTTACCTTGGGTTTGCTGGGTAGAGGTATGGCCAGGTCAGCTACCAATGGCCTGTGCTGTGGTGCTACATCTTCAGCCGGAAGGACCTTCACATCCCGGACAGTTTTCAAGGCAGGTCTTCGCACTAGGATGTGGTCGACTTCCGTCCTTCTTCCTCCGCTAGCATAGGTCACCTTCTGGCTCTCCCTCTTCGCGAAGAAGGTGCTACAGACCACCAGGTCGTGGGAAATAGCCAGCTCGAGAATTCTTTCTCCATCTGGGTTCATCAAGCCGACCCCTTTACCTCCATGAACCCTTTCTACTCCTCTTCTGCCACTCCCTACGTGGCCATTCATGTCCCCTGCTATGGACAGGTAATCGCCTTCTGGTACGGACCTTATGGCCTCCTCGAGCGTGAAGTAGAAATCATCTTTCTCGTGCTCGGGGCATCCGGTCTGAGGGGCGTAGACGGACATGACAGTCCAGTAACCCTCCTTCGTGTCGAGCCGCAGTGACATGATGCGGTCGTTTATCCTTTGGACAGCAGCTACCGAATCCCTGAGGGACTCTGCGACAGCTATCCCGACACCGTTCTTCTTCGTATCCTCTCCGTTGTAGAACAGCTTGACCCCTTCTCCAATCTCCTTGGCCTTCGCTCCTTTCCATCTCGTTTCCTGCAGACACAGGACTTCTATCTTTCTGCGCTTCATCAAGTCGGCCACCTCTCTGGATCTTCCGGTCAGCGTTCCCACATTCAGAGTCCCCACTCGAACTAGCTTCTTTGGCCGAGGTCGTTCTGCCCTCGGTAGCCCTCGCATACTGACCGCAGAACTCGGGCGGGGGTTCTGCGCGTCACTTCCGGGTGACGTCCTAGCCTTTATACTGATTCCATTGCGACTTTTGATCATGGTTTGTGACAGGTTTCTCCATCAGCCGGCCTGTCAACCTGGGCCTGACGCTGGAACCGTTGCCATTTTTGCAATTTCTGCAGGGCATGGCGTGCCGGTCTTCACATGAGGTGACACCACAAAACCAATAACCGTTTGTGGTGTCTACCTCCCTTCTCGCCCCGGGCGGAGCTCGTATCACCCCTTTCTTGCCTTCGGGGTGCCCCTTTCGTGCCTTCGGGGCGTGCTGTGATTCAGACTTCGCTAGGCTTCCGAAGAATTGTCGAACTCCTTCTCAGCCTGGGAGACCCTGCCGGAGATTGAAAACCTCCGCTGTACATCGCAGTTCGACACCCATTGCCACCCCCACGCCGCGATGAGGCGCTGAACCATGTGGGAGTGGAGGTTACCTAGATATAAGGGTTCATTAGTGTCTTCAGCACTTGCTAATCTTCACAATCCAATGTTGTTTGTTTATTTTTCTCTACACAAATTGCTTGATTTTTCTTGCCGACGTGATTTTTCCTTCCCTTAAAAGCTTTTTGGCTTTTAGGCAATAGAAGCTATGTCGCACCAGGTTAGCTGTTTTACACGCACTTGCTGTGCGTCCATGAATAACTCAACAAAAGTAAATAAAGAGAATCTATGAGAGATGTGGACAGAGGCGATCGAACGCTGTCACGGGTACTCTAAGAAAAGGCACCGAGAAGAACAACGAAGAAGGAAGTGGAAGAAAGGGAGATAATGAGATTTGCAGGGGAGAGAGACGGCAGAGTGGAGAAAAACCCCTGCAAAAGGGTAAACTATGACGTCAACTTTCTTTCCCTTCCCTTCTTACCCTTGGAATTCACCGCGAATGCAGCTGAATGCGTCGGTTGTGACGCTGATTCTTAGATATCTCAAAATTCGGATCTATCCTAGTCAGAGGAGTTCTCATCTTCCAATGCTGCCCATATTCGCGACCAAAACTCCAGGGTCACCAAGTAAAGGGCAAAGGACGACGTTCTGCGCCATGGATCCTACTTATTCTGATGCGTGTTTAGCCCAAGTGAAATGTAGTGGTTGTGGATGAAACTTCTTCTTGAAATCCGTGTCCCAACCGCTTCACAACAGCAAATAGAAGAGCAGTCAGACTTTGGTTCAACCTGCTAGGAATGTAGCTGCAGAATAGGATGACCGTAGGTATCGCCCACCTGCAGAATACAGAACGGCGATGTACGTCCAGTTGTAGTGATGCAGAAGACGATTGATAGCCTGTGCCTGCCAGACGTCCGATGGAACAACCCTGAAAGACGACGCCTAGAGGATCCGACGGCTTGAAATCTGTAGGACACCACCTACCGCATGAAGTAGCCGAACTGTTCCTTGTCGGAGAGATCGGGCGTCGTCGCTGAGTAGCCGATTTGAGGGATTCGGAACACCTGCAGCAGCGGTGGTCAGTCGGTTTTCAGAAGCTAGAGAATCCAAAGATGGCAGTTACCTGAAGAAGGTTCTGAACGGCTATGGTAGCCGAGCTCTTGCCGGGACCGACAATGGCTACCACTGGCACGCTCTTCTTGTTGCAGCCGGGCGTCTGACAACAGCTGCACTGCGCGACACCTTCGCGAAGGAACGCGATCGTCTGCTCCATCGCGATCCGCTCCGTCCAACACGAGTCCCTTGAAAAACGATCGATTATCGATTTTTTATAACGTAGAGCCACTATATTACGGTAAGGGATGCGATTTAATAGACCCTACCCTATCTGGCACTACATGTATAGCATTTTCACGTCGAATTGGAGACTTTTCAAACCAAACAGGACACTTTTAAAATCAAACTGGACACTTCAAATCAAATTGGCCACTTTTCTAAGCTAACCAAAGACTCTTAAAATAAAAGCGAACTCTTTCAAATCGAAATGAGCTTCTTCTACATTAAACTAGAAATTCCCCAAAATGGTTAGAATAATTTTTTGTTCATGGAAGGATTTTTGTTTAGCATAACTTTCTTTGAGTTTTTAATTCACCTATCCAATAAGTAAGCACATTGTTTCAAATGTTGTTTATCTTTTTTAAGGAAAAATAATGGTTAGAAACTCTCCAAAAAGGTTAGAATAATTTTTTGCTCAATGAACATGTTAGAACAACTCTCTTTGGAGTTTTGATTCATCTGCCCATCTACATTGTTTGAAATTTTATAGAATTTTTATTTTTGGAGAAAAACAATGGTTTAAAACGTGTTTCAAAGAGCAGGAAGACGACTAATTTTCAGTGCCACAAAGGAAATTGCGTCATGCCCTCTTCAAAGATGTCGCAATGTTTATTCAATTGATAGCATAATTTATGTTCGCAGAGTTTGACACATGTCAACGATACAACAAAAACACCTATAAGTAACACATATGTCCCCCCTTCACCTATCATAACATACCTATCCCCCTGATCGTTCACATAACTGGTATCTGCATTATCAATCAAATAAAAGTTGCGGCAAACATTTTGGGTGCATGGCGCGATCTTATCTCTTAATGCGTTATATGCGTGCTTCTTTGCTATGTTTTATGACAAACTCTAATTCACTATTTTGATTTAAAAATGAAAATTTTATAAAGTTATTCACCTATTGGCGCACGTAGGCCATAAAATTTCAAAGAAAGTTATCCCAAATTTTCCTTGAACAAAAATTATTCTGACCATCTTAATGAATCTGCAACTTAACTTAATAAAAGATCAAGTACGACGTACTCAATCCCTTTTGGGATGCGTCACGCATTCTACTTCTACGGGATATCGTGGAGGCGATTTGAATGTGTATCTGACCATACAATGACTTGCGGTGGCCAGCCGATGAACAAGTCAGCGCTCTATCCTTCCCAGACGACTCCTGCACCGACTTACTGTACCAACGATCCCGGAGGGATGGAAGGGTTCGTTGGCCTGGGCGGGAAATCCGAACCAGGAACCTGGCATCGAGTGAACGCGACAGCCGGCGCCTCCTCCGATTGCGCTCCACGCGCATCCCCAAAAAAATATTTGAAGAAAAATCTTATGGAGTTATGAGCATGAGGATTAAGCCATGCTAAGTCAGCGATCTAACATAACTTTAAGAGATGAAAGCTGCCTGGAACGATTGCTCTTTTGCACAGCTTCAAGTAATCAGAAACAGCTCTCACCGAGAAATAGAGAACTCGATATTTTGACCTTTCAGAGGTACGAACTGGTTTAATTACCCAAGTTTGAGGATCACCACTGCCGCAAGCCAAGAAGGGACGCACTTCGGCTGCATATCCAGGTATGTTTGTCTTTTATCCATTTTCACGTCGAATTAGACACTTTTCACGTTAAATTGGACACTCTTCTAAGCTAAGCTGAGACTTTTCAAATCAAAGGGAACTCTTTCAAATCGAAACGACCTTCTTCTCTGTTGAACTAGAAAGTCCCCAAAAAGGTTAGAATAATTTTTTGTTCAGGAAAAATTTCAGTATAATTTTCTTTGAAGGTTAAATTTACCCCACAATAAGAGAACACATAGTTTGAAAATTTCTAATTTTTTTGTTGAAGAAAAACAATGATTCAAAGCTTACTTTGAAGAACAGGTAGGCTACCATCTTATATTGCCGAAACAGAGATTGCGCCACGTCCCCTTCCAAAACTTCACGATTTTTAATCGGTTGATAGCAAAAGTTCTGTTTGCATGCAGTTTCACAGCTGCAAACGGTAAAAACACATATTCTGACTTTTTTGCTGCATTTTAGCAGTATTTACACTATCATTCAGATAAACATTGCGACTTACGTTCCGAGTGCATGGCGCGATCCGGTTTTTTAATGACTACACGACTGCGCTTTAAAACAAAGTTTAATTGATTATTTTTTCTCAAAACATAAAAATTATATAACATTATTACACTCATTCGGGCAGTCGAAGTAAAAATTTTTTAAAAAAAGTTTTGAAAATTTTCCATAAACATAAAATTATTCTTACCATCTTGGAGAGTTTGTAGTTTAACCTGCAAGAAGCTCGTTTCGATTTGGAAAACGCTCATTTTGATTTCAAAGTTCATAGGCCAGCTTAGAAGAGCGTCCAATTTGACGTGAAAATGGAATATATGCTCATAAGAGCCTCCCTACTTGCTTAAGAGTTCCGGGGAAGCTCTTATGTTCTGTGAATTTGTTTCTTACATCAAGGGTGTAGGGACGAAACGGACGTAGGACCTCCCTCTGACCTTTTGAATTTGAACTTTTTTTGAGCAAACCTTCACCCATAATCGACCTTCTTGATGCAGAAAACTCATTTATCTTCAAGCCGGAATGTCCCTGCAGGACCATATAAAATCACATTTGTGCCTTTTGTAAGCAAGTGAATGAAAGCCGAAAATTCGATTGTGCCTTAAAATTGGAGGCACGCGAGGTGCGAAACCCTTCTGAAACCAGCTCTCGCTCAAACTTCTGTTTGGTTTTCTTCTCCGACGGATTGAAAATCACCAGAGTTTCGGCATCGACGAGTGCTGGGTGCCGAGGCCGGGTCCCCCATTCAGGAGTCGGCTGTTTATGCTGTCCGGCCGGCCGGCGTCGCAAATTCAATCCGGGCAGCAGCCACAGCCAAATAAATACACACACAACTATTATGGCTCTCAAAAGGTGCGCGTACTCCTCTCAACCACCCGCGGCGGCCGTAAATCGAATCAGCCACGGCTAACGAGCTGTTTTGCCGCCGCCGTCGTCGCCGTCGACTTCTTCGTCGTCACACACTACTACATCGAAATATGGACAGAATCCTACTGAAGTGCGCGGGAACGCTGGCCCTAGACTGCTTCTGGGTAAGCCAGAAGCAGAAGAGCTGGCAAGGGTGCGGATGCTGAAGAGCTGAAGTAGCTCTAGAAGCCTGAGCACGGATAATGACCTGTGTGGCTCTTAACTGATGTCGGATCATCACGACTGAATATCGACAGCGTCATGAGAACCAATACGTCGAAAAATAGGTGGGCCGGTCGGGTGATTTCGGAGCCTACCGTTGGACAACAACGGACGCTGACCGGAACCGCGGATTGTCAAGAAAACACCAGGGCCCGAATTCATCAACGACGGAGTGGGCAAATCGCTATCACAGATTTACCTAACCGGCTGCTTGCCAGAAACTTACCGGCCCTTGTGATTCACGAGGTACGCGGTGAAGGACGCCGCGCCGCGAATGCGTCCGACTACACTAGGCAGCGCGCACAACTCGTTGCCATTAGGTCAGACATTAGCAGTATACCGTCACCGGTACTTCACCGCGACATTTACTCGATGCTCTAGCCGGGTAACCGTTACAACGGTTTTCACCGGAATGCTACCACGCCGCATGTTGACGAGTCACAGAACGTGGCGGTTTCGCGGTAAGTTCCATCATTGCCGGCCGATAAATCGTTAATGAATTCGGGCCCAGGAATCCTTTCAGAAGACTTCCTCCCTGAACAAAAGCCATGAACGAACAATATGACGCTCTGCGTGTCCCTCAAGCGTGGAGGATCCGATGGAACACTCTGGCACGCAACGAGGATGAGTCAAGGCGTTGCTGACGCCTGCTCAAGAAACTCAATGGTCAACGGAACGACAGACAACGCCCTGTAGATCCCGAAATGTCGGCGTAAACCTCAGATCAAGTTCTCTTCTCGAGTCAAGCCTTCTAAAAGACTAGTGGAATGCATGCCGTCAACGATTTAGCTATGTGGAGTAAGCCGGACACTCCTCCAATTGCCTTCACAATGTTCCCTGCATCTCGGTGGCATGGCGTATCCTACAAGGACTAAACAGTCGACAGATAGGTCTACCTCTTAACGGTGCTACACTGGTCTCTAGATTACACCACAATTGAAAGGCAGATAGGAGCTCAGACTCCGAAGCCGTTCAGCGAAGTTTGCGCCACACATTCAAAATCCTCCACCTCAGAGGAGAAGGCTGAGATAGGTAGAGAAGGCGCCTTCGGAGTTCCAAGCTTCGTCGACGTTCGAAGACCAGAGACGCTGTCGCATAGACCAAACCGTCGAAAATTAGGTGGGCCGGCCACGTAACGCGTTTCGCAGCCATCCGTTGGACAACAGTCGATACTGATTGGAACCCCGCATTGTCAAGGAAACACCATCATTGGCGCCCTTCGGTAGGACATCTTCCCTGAACGAAAGCCCTAAACGAACGATATGGCGATCTTCGCGTTCCTCGAGCGAGGAGGATCCATTGGAGCACTCTGGCACGCGATAGGGACAAATGGCTGGCGCCCGCTCGAGCAACTCGGTGATCAACGAGAGCACAGGTGATACAGGTGACAGAGGCCGCTGAACTGGTAGGTTTTTCCTTTCTATGAATAGTTACTGTGCATAAGGCAAACGTAAAACAGGACCCAGCAAGACGGGAATTCCGTTCCGTTGACAATAGCGCTACTGGGTACTTCGCAGGTTGCTATCCATGCAGATCATTGGGAATTGGCCCACCTATTTTTCAACGCATGCTGGAGTTCATTCCTTCAAGCAGAAGAGAGCACAGACTGAGCATGGGGAGGAACTCTAGAAGGCAATTTAACGCCAAGGAGCCAATCAAAGCATTCTCTGAAGCAGCAGCGAATCCTCTGTGCACAGGGCAACATCCCAACAAGTAGTACGTTGCTCTAGCATTCCTAACGACAAAAGACGCCGTGTTAGAACTGCGCCTAAGAGAGGGTTTAGTGCGCGCGTTACGCGCGAGGCGATGTAATGATAGGCTCCTATATCGATCGGGCGGTGCGATTAATCGATATGGAAACTTATCATCACATCGCGACCGGAGCACGCTAAACGATCCCTAAGGCGAATTTTTGATCGATTAGCAGTTTTCTCATCGCGCGTAAGCTGGGCTAATCGATACTTTGCTGCTCGTTCCTATATTGAAGAGAAGAAGCACCGAAAGGCTTAATACACCATACTTTTCAGAGCAACTGAGTATCTAAGAAGCCTAGGGAGGCCTAGGGACACAAGAAAATAAATTCTGCCATGTATAAAGCACTTAAGGAAAACATAAGCTCCTACTTACCGTACGGAGATGCCAAGTCGAAACGGTAGCTGATCTTGCAGTTCGCGTACGGTACGCAGAGCGATCTCGGTTCGTTGTATACCGTACTGTTCCCAGATCTGACCGCACGACTCGGAACCGGCAATCTGTCGATGAAGCGGAAACAGCGCACCGATCTGAAACAGGCGGGCTACATAGAGTATATGGTCCAGAGCCTTTTTACCTTTGAAAGTAAAGTTGGACTGATAAAAGTGACTTGACTGCTAGACGGGGCTAGTTCCATACGAAGGAATACCATCATACACCTCCGCCACACCTCAGAATTCTAGCAGGATTAGCAGCAGCCAGCCTAGCCAATGGGGAATTTGCAGCACGGTGCTTACCAAAGCGCGATTTTTCGTCAACTTTCAAGGATTAGAAACACTTCCAATCAGTACAGATTGTCGAAAATTAGGTGGACCGGACGAGTCATTTCATTCGCTGTGCACGGCCCGGGAACTACATATCTGTATACACGTCGAATCGGACACTTTTCAAATCAAATTGGACACTCTTCTAAGCTAGCCTAAGACTAGTGAAATCAAACGAACTTCCAAATTGAAACGACCTTCATACAGGTTAAACCACAGACCCAATAATACTGTCTAACGCCTTATGTGGTTTTTTGTCAGACTGAAACATGAAAGGGAAACGAATTTGTGAAGAACTACCTTATTGTTTCAGGTGAGCAGATTTACACTATCAATCGAATAAAAATCGTATCGAGCTAGTCGAGTGCCTGGTGCGGTTTTTTCCCGTACAATATTAAACGATAGCTGCTTTGCTGTGCTTCAGAACAAAATTTAAGCAAATATTCTTATTTGAAAAATGAAAATCTTATAAAATTATTACACTTAATAGGGTAGATAAACGGTAATAAAAAAAATTCAAGGAAAGTTGCACGGAATTTTCCTTGAACAAAAAAATTATTCTATCATCTTAGTGAGTCTCTACTTTAAGCTGTATGAAGGCCGTCTCAATTTTGAAGAGACCGCTTTGATGTCAAAAGTCTTACCAGGATACTATCTCAACGGTAGGTCGGAACGGCGCAATTGTTGTATATGGGCAGAACCGCCTCTTCCTGGGAAGTAGCAAACTGCAGGTATCTCGACCCCAATACAACTCTGCGCAGAATTAGGGGCGACGGAAGTCGCGTGTTGGCGCCCTGTTGATTCACGTGCTCCACGGCTGACGGGCGCGCGCGGAATGAAGGCTTGTATCGCGACTCTGCGCAGTGCACAGGTGGCGTAGTAGGGAAGCGCTCGGGCTCGTGACCGAGGGATCGAGGGCTTGGATTCCTCCGACTGCGTCTGTTTTGCACTTTTGCAGGGGTACTATAGTGTGTTATAGAGCATGTTTACATATAACATACCACCCATACCGTCAACAAGGGTGGTCCGGGCGGGGTCACCGATTTCCCTGAAACTTCGCCTACGGGGTTATTTGGGGTGCTGAACGAATCTGATACCCGTTTTTCACGATTCGGCTGGATAATATAGATACAGGAAGGCACAGGATTACATTCTTGAAGTTTCTGCCGGTGACGGCAGGTAGAGACAGAATCGTGAGAAACGGATGTCAGATTCGTGATCAGCACCCCAAATAACCCCCCTAGACGAAGTTTCAGCGAAATCGGTGACCCTGCCTGGACCACCCTTGTTAACGGTATGGGTGGTCTCCGACCGAGTCGTGAAAAACGGATGTCAAATTCGTGATCAGCACCACAAATAACCCTCCTTGACAAAGTTTCAGCGGATTTTTTTCGACCGAAGTCTTGTCGGTGGAGTCAGAACTTTTAACTAGTTCCACAAAATATCTATCGTTACATAACTATAGCTTCACACAAAATAGGCTTAAAATAAGTGACACACAGAAGTGAACATTTAGCTAATCTGTTGTTTGAACCATATGTTATACGTAAACATGCTCTATAAGGCCTATGTTACACTCCCGCGGGAGCATCCGCGGAAGGGCGGGAATCGCGCCGAGACTCCTCACCTGGCCAATCGCCGCGCCTCGCCACGCCCGCCTCCGCCGTGCTCCATTGGTCCGCGGACGTTCCGCGGATGCTCCCGCGGGAGTATAACATATGCCTAACACACTATAGTACCCCTGCGAAAGTGCAAAACAGACGCAGTCCGCGGGATCCAAACCCTCGCCCCCTCGCTCACGAGCCCAAGCGCTTCCCTACTACGCCACGTGTGTACTGCGCTGACCCGCGATACGAGCCCTCATCCCTAGCGCGCCCGTCAGCTGTAGAGCCCGTGAATCAACAGGGCGCCAACACGCGACTTCCGTCGCCTCCAACTCTGCGCAGAGTTGTATTGGGGTCGAGATACCTGCAGTTTGTTACCTCTCAGGAAGAGGCGGTTCTGCCCGTATACAACACTTGCGCCGTTCCGACCTACCGTTGAGATAGTATCCTGGTTAGGCTAGCTTTGAAGAGTAATCAATTTAACGTTAAAAGTGTCCAATTTGATTTGAAGAATGTCCAATTCGACGTGAAAATGGTATATAACTTCGAAGGGCCGATCAATTCAATGTCAAGGTCGCAAAACCTATTCATGAGCCAACATTAGCACGAATATCTTTTTGAATGGCCAAAAATACAGGCAGAATTTATTAATATCAATCTATATTGATTGAAACCCATAGTAGGCTTTCTTTGACCTAAGAAGTTTACGATCTCGCATGATTTTGACCGAAGATGCCTTTTCTAGGAACGATCCATAACATTAATCGATAATTGTTATGGATGGGTTGATACTGTTTACTTGTCATGAACAGAGGTGTGCGTTTAATGGGTAACGATTTACGGGTTTAACGGGTTTACCGGCATTTTCTCGATAAATTCTCTTAACAAAAAGTTTCGGTAAATTCCCAAATTTTCCGGAAAATTTAACGAATTTTTTTTATACAAAACATGTTTCTATCTAACGAATGGAGAAGTAAACATACTACCGATCTCTGTTTAGAAGCGATTGCTTCTACCCTCTCAGATAACTTGCTATTATCGTTCTTGGTCTACAAAGCTAATTAAAACATTCACTACCACATTACGAGGCCGAGATAGTGCGCTCCAGCGTTAAAAACACGCTCCACTGCGATAGTATCTCGCACTGAGATTCAAACGTTCGTGCGTGTTCGATTCCTTTGGAGATTTCGAAATTTTTATAACACCTTCGCATTATTTAATAAAAGGAAATTTTGACCTCAAATGTTGATTTCTTCAGGATTGAGGGTTGAAAAATTGGTACTAATAGTACTTTCACGATTCCAGAGGTCGAGGAGAGGTCGAAAATTTTTTTCGCTCAAACTTCGTCCAGGGATGTAATTTTGAGTGCTGATCACGAATCTGCCATTCGTTTTTGAAATTTCGGCCGATAACGGTAGGCTACAGTAGGTACGGGTGACTAAAGCTGTCTAGATCATAATCATCGATTTCGTCCAACATTCGCTTAGGGGGTTATTTGGAGTGCTGAACGCGAATCTGGTATCCATTTTGCGCATTAGCTGGAGTGCGATACGTTGACTGTTAGGCCTCTGTTATACTCCCGCGGGAGCATCCGCGGAACGTCCGCGGACCAAGGGTGCACGGCGGCGATTGGTCAGGTGAGGAGTCTCGGCGCGATTCCCGCCCTTCCGCGGATGCTCCCGCGGAAGTATAACTCAGGCCTTAGCCTTAGTTTATACTTGCGTCGCTACGAGGCGCGGCACCACCATCGCTATAAATATCAATTCTTCGCGCCGCCCGATCGATATCTATCGCGACCGTGGTGCCGTGCCACATAGCGACACAAGTATAAACTAGGGCTTAGGGAAAAGGATACGTTTGGGCGAAATCGGTGATTATGACCTAGACAGCCATAGTCACCCGTACCTACCCCTACCTACCGTACCCGACATAAATGTCAAAAGCGAATGTCAGATTCGAGATCAGCACCCAAATTATCCCCTGGGCGAAGTTTGGTCGACAACTTCTCTTCGACCTCTCTTCGACCTCTGGAGTCGTGAAAGTACAATAGTGCCGAAAAGTTTTACTCGGAGCCATTGGGCGCAAGCCCTAGCCCGTTGAAGTACTCGACGAATCCTGTCACAAAATCTGTATTTCCTCGATTGGCTCAACCCATTCTAAGGTATTCTTGTGCTCCTCTGGGAACGGTCGAAACTGAAGGAGTCTTCTCGGCCGCCGGTCAAATTTTGAATGAGTTTCTTAAGACGCTCAGATTTGAAAATTTTGCAGCACCTTTTCCTCAAAGTTAACATTCCGCTGATCGGCTTTGACCTGTAAATACACACACCGGTAGGTGTGTGTATTTAAAAATGTTTTGTTGTTTTGGACGTTTCGCTTATTCAAATCTCTAAGGTGACCTAGAACCCACCTTTAACGTTGTTGTTGGAAGTTTTTGTTTTGAGAGTTTTGCTTAATCTGGTTGTTGTCAGATGCTCGTTGCTTTTAGGGCATTGCTTGTTTTAAGATGACATATGCATGGTTAAATAAAGATGATATGGTTTTTCTGAACGCGATGATGTTTTGGTGAACATTTTTCGCTTTCTTTTACATCACCGCAGCCGAAAACTGGTTAATGTGAGAGAATTTTGAATTTAAAAAATAAACGGATTTACCGAATTTGACGAAATTTACCGACGAAGTTCCGCGTTAAAAATGTGCGGTAAGAAATTTAACGGCGGCAAGTCAGCGCACACCCCTGGTCGTGAAGCAGTATATCCAGCTCAAACGTATAGCTTTTATCAGATACCGACAATGTGTTTTTGAGTCTTTGGGCCGGAATTGATTTTGTATGGACGATTCGGACGATCGAAAGTCTCGAAAGCTATTGTGCTTTGGCAAACCTGTGAGCATGTTGATACCCTCTTCTAGACGTGACGATCTCGTGAAAAAGCTCCCGCAGTGTAGCTTAAGATCCCTAAGAAACCTAGTTCCATGGAACAGAGAGGGTCATCCACTAAACTGTGCTTTTCGACATTTATCCTGCACCCGCACTGGCCAACTAAGCCTTCTATCCCCGGGGTTGTCTAGGAAGGATAAAGCGCGGGCTTGTCCATCGGTTGGCCGCTGCTAGTCAATGTATGACCAAATACGCATTCAAAACGCCTCCACGACATCTTTCAGAATTATTATAGAATGCGTGAAGCATCCCAGAAGGTATTGAATAACGCCGTCCCTTATCCTTCCTCCAAATCCAAGCTGTATACGTGCAGGCACACAAGTGCTGTGCGGAAGGAGCGTCGACAGTGCTCTTCTCGCCTTCAGTCCGGCATCGGGCGACGTTCTTTGGCGTCGATGAGTGCGGCCATAATCGAAGCGCAACAGGCCCGTCGATCGGTCGGTCGGTTGCTTGGTCGCACTTCCCGCGGGACTCGCCCCCCATCTCATTTGCAGCGGCGTTGAAGAAGAAGAAGAAGAAGAAGAAGACGGCGACACGTCGTCATCCTCACTTCAATCACGCGCCGTTACTACGCACTTCGTGCTGCAGAGTCGCCTTAGGTGATTGAAAGAAAGAATCAAAGTCGTAGCGCTTACGATAGGTTCACCGTAAATTCCTTGTAGAACGTTCTGTGGAAGAGGTGTTCTATAAACTCGGAATCCATTAAGAGCCCCTGAACGAATCTAATGACCATTTTTTCATGTGTGCCTTTGCTTTATAAACAGAAATTGTTTCTGTAAAATAACTTGTATCCCAGGAAACAGCTGGACTTTTTCGATATTAGTTTTGGACCTGTTTTAGTTATTACCCGGGCGTGATTCCTATAAGGATTAGCCAGTCCGCTGAGCAATTATCACACTCCAATCACATTTTTCTTCCAACAGCTCCATGTGGCCATTTGCCCAAGTTGCGCATGAACTGAAACCAGAAGTGAACAATCGACCTGTAGCTTCATAAAGGCGATTATGAGCCTTGAAAAAGAGCAGGGACCACAAAATCACTAAGCGTTTGGTCATTTTTAGAAACGGGACGGAGCTATACGTTACTAGTCTTTCATGTGACCTGCATGTGGAGAGAATGCGCCAACCAATCACAGCAACTGTGCACTCCTCCATTGGATGGCTAAGCGTTCGATGCCGAAGCGTCCAGGCAGAATTCTTGCTTGAACTCTCGGCGTTCGAAATCGGTGCTCCGATTGCCTGGCGCGGTTCCGCCTCCTCATGCAGGTCACATTGCAGACTAGTACCACAAGTACTTACCACCTACCACTACCAGCGGGGTTCGCAGCTCATTCCGAGAAGGGGTGGGTTAACGCCGAGATTTGTCCCTTATATTATGTCGAACTGAAAGTATCTGCTGTTTTTGACTTTCAAATTCAGGTCGTTAAAAGAAGAACAGGGCAGACATTGGTGTGATTCAATCATCCACTGGGAATGAGTCAGGCACTCGACCTCAGCAGGATATCGTAGACGCCGTTCGTGGCTGTTCTTGTGACCATACGATAGATTCTGACACGAAACTAATGATGAAGTCAGTATTATGTCACTATTAGGAACATTCTGTAGGAATTCTAGACCCTGAAAGAACAGTTAGAGGGCCTGGTTGCTTTGCGAGTGATCCAAGAGGAATCCATTCGAGGCTTCACGCACGACCACAGCGCCTGTTAACTTCTAGACTTGTGGAGCTATTCAACAGACGACATCAGCTCCAATAGCTGGCACCAGCAGAATGTGTACCGGTGAATCTGAGCGTGTAGTCGGCCGCAATTTGGACCACTTTTTCACGTCGTCTTCCGCCTCTCAACCCCTTCCTCATCCAAGGATCTCCATGGCGTTGAACGTAGGAGAAGGCCTACTTTCGCGTCGGGCGGCGCATCCCCGTAAACTCAATCAAACACTATAGAAGCTCGTATTCAATTAATAAGTCATCTACGGGACGGCCACGGCACTTGGCGAAGAGCAGGAAGTTATCGGCGGCATCGTCTGGAGTATCATCGTGTTCTTGCTGGCAAATATTATTGCTGCGAAGCTGCTTGGGGAGCTATTTAAGGGGGCAGCAGCACAGCAGCGGCAGCAAAAACATGACGACAAGAGAAGCAGTCGGCTAGGATTCTCCCAGATGTCACTAGGCGCCCTCGTCGAGGAGCAACATCGCTATTCTGGAGAGAACAGCGAAAATCCTATTAGGAAGAGGTGAGTGGCAGCAGTGCAGGTTGGAAGGCATCCCCCTTTATCAGAAGAGAAAGCTGTTCGACACGACTCCTAGCGTGGAGGCTGTTTGTGCACTTGTTCTTCAACTGATCCACACAATGCTTCGCAGAGGTGAAACGCACGTTCAAAGCTTATGCAATGCTGTAGAACAAGAACGCACACATTCTGCAGGATTGAGAACGCCTAGAATGCTCGTTTGGAAAGGAAGTGCTGATCCAACAAAAAAATCTATCAGTGGAAGCCATACACTTTTTTGGGCACATGACGAGAGTGAGAAGGGAGGGGTCTGAAGCGCATGACTGAACGGGGAAAGCGAGTCATATGGAAAGACTCTACTCCATTTCTTTTTCGCCAAGTCGTTAGCCCCAAATCGTTAAACCTAAGGAGGGGGGACCTTGAGGTTACAATGCAATACGGCGCATCGCGAATTTAGGGGCCTTGCATGCCCGCGTTGCCCCTGCCAGCAAGCGGCTCGGGGCGCAGTGAATATTTATGTTGTTTCCTGCGGGGGAGGTCGGGGGTTCGGTTCTCTTGTGTTGCAGTGTTTTTGCATTTAAACTGACAGGTTGAGATTTGAGGGGTCTTGATTTGATGATACACAGACACAAAGCACATGAAGCAGAAGGACTGGTCACAATACGGACAGCATATACCAGGGAGGCGTCTCACAAGGAAAGGTTTCCAACTCAAGAGCTTTTGCGATGCTATTTTGATAGAATGTAGGGGCCTGTGAGCGGAGTGCAGAACCACTGTTAGTTTTGCTGAATGTTTTCTTAAGGACCTGAAAAGGAGATCTGAAAGCGTGCGCGCAACTATCATCAACCCCTACTACACCCACGAGATGTGCCTCGGCGGCGCTGTAGGCAGGAGTGCCAGACCTATCCTAGTCCAGTGGGGTCACATAACTAAAAGGTATGTAATAAATCGCCTTGCAAAGTTACATGCCCTTCTCACCATGTTAGATCCTGGTTATAACATGTCAGGCGGTGGTCAGCACGCGGCATGCGGCAATATGCGGCCTCCTCACCATGTTAGACCCTGGTTATAACATGTCAGACGGCGGTAGAACACGGCGAGCCTCCATTGTGTTGCTCTTTGTCCGCCGAGACGGTTGTAAAACCGCGGCGATTTCATCTTTTGTTTGTCTGTTCGTTTTTTTTTTTGTTTCGTTTAGGTCCTATCTTCTTCTGCAGGAGCTGGTTGGTAAGTCTCAAGTCGATTTATTACATAGTTAGTTATGTCCCCCCCCCCCCCCCTCCCGGACTAGGATAGATCCGGAGTGCAGCCTCACAGGGGCACACTGGCGGGGTTTTGAGTTCGAGTCCGCGTACCGCCGGTATTTCTGCACATATTAGTTTGTTGTTATTACGCTTTCTCATGATCAGAGGAGTCAATTTTAGACCACCAGTGCTTACCACAAACCAAGACTGTCTATTTGCGCCTTCATATATGCTAGTTTTTCAACAGTGCCTATCTGCACAATATCAATTCTCTGGAAATAAGAAGTCCTGTCTTGCTCTTCCCTTTTAGTCAACAGCTATGGTACAAATCTATGAAACAATTGAAACACAAGTGCCTATCACACCAGCACCATCCCAGAGAAGTCAATGCGCCAGATATCTCCATATAGAAGTCGTCCAGGGAAGTCTTTTTATGGCATCCGCAACCGAAATTTCTCTCCTTGTCGGAGAAGTGAAATCCGGAGTGAAGGTGGAAAGTAGTCGGCCGACAACAAATTCAGGAGAGAACGACATTTTTGGCGCACTTATGTACCGATATGGCCTGGGTTCATAATATTCAACCGTGAGGTACGCGTATTTGTGCGCAATTACGGTATTATTGGTGATGCGGTATGATATGGTGGTGGTGCAGATAGGCACTGTTGAAAAACTAGCTCCTATGAAGGCGCAAATAGACATCCCCGGTTTGCTGTAAGCATTGATGGTCTAAAATTGACTCCTATTTTCATGATAAAGCGTAATAACAACAAGCTTATGTGCAAAAATGTCGGCGGCACGCAGACTCGAACTCAGAATCCCGGCAGTGTGCTCCTGTGAGGTGACACTCCTACCAACTGCGCCGCCATGGCACATCATGTGGGGTGTAGTAGGGGTTGATGATAGCTGTGCGCAAGCTTTAGACCTCTTTTTTAGGTCTTTAAAAAACGTTCAGCAAAAACTGACTGTGGTTCTGGACTTCGCTCACAAGGCACTACAATCATAGCAAAAACAGCATCGCAAAAGTTCATCATGAGCTGGGAACCTTTCCTTGTCAGTCTCAAGTGTATGTCCGAATGGCGAAAACGATCACCACTACGATAATTCCTCCCTTCATACGGGAGAAGATGATGTCCCGTTTTTACAGAATCCTTGAACCCACTGAGCTAGGGGCTTTGAAATGAGCTATCCAGGGAAGGGTCTTAAACCTATGCCTGAACGGTGTAGATGAACAAAGGATAAAGGACGGCGTTATTCAATCCCCTTTGGGAAGCGCCACACATTCTACTTCTACGGGATGTCGCAGAGGCCAGTTGAATTCGTATTTGGCCATAGAATGACTTGCGGTGGCCAGCCGATGAACAAGTCAGCGCTTTATCCTTCCCAGACAAGTCTGGTACCAATTCACCGACCCCGGAGGGATGGAAGGCTTGGTTGGCCTGGGCGGGAAATCCGAACCAGGAACCTGGTATCGAGTGCAGGCGACAGCCTGCGCCTCCTCCGACTGCGCTCTACGCGCCCGCAGATGAATACCGCTGGCAATCAAGGTTTTTACATTGCTGAGCCCATGAACCCAAAGAGCTAGGAATCCTCGAAGTTAGCAATATGGCAGCATTGTCAGCGCGTGCACACGTGTTAAACTCTCGTGATCAGCCCCCCCCCCCCCATTAACCGCCAAGGTGAAGTTGGGGCGATTTTTTTCGACCTTTTCTCGACCTCTGGCAGTGGTGCCGCTTTAGATGTACCTATGACAGCCGCGAAAAATGTCCATCTAGCTGCTAAAGTCGCTGAGGAAATCGTGTAAGCAGGCGGCTAACCCCAGAATGCTTCAGAGGCTTCAGCGCAGCTGTTGGCTACGACTTCTAGGCGATTCTTATTCATCCCCGGCGTCGCGGCGATCTGTGGTCGGCTGGGCCGACCGCCAAATCTGCGGCTGCCAACTTGCACTTCGCTAATTGTCTCCATTACATTGCCAGGAAGTCGCTTTTAAATTGACCCGACGAAGGAAAGTGATCTACGTCTGAAGGAAGCGCTTGGGAGCAGGCTGTTAATCTCTTGCTTAAAAGGACGAGTTTGCGCACTCAAGTGGCTTATTCGCTCCTTCAGGTTCTAAACTTTGCCACTATAGCCAGAATTAGACACCCCAAAAATATGGGTTTGTATCGTTTTTGGCATGTTATGAGTGCGATGAAAAGGCGGAGTCCTCTTACATTAGTGGTGGGCGGAGTATGACATAACTGAACCAACCATACAAGTTTAGACCAGGTTAAACTCCTGCTTGTCTTGATATACCATAACTCCGCCCACTGGTGGCAAAGCTCCACCCTGAGCCTGTTGGAATAAACTCAGAATGACAGTCATTTTGCATGTTTACGCATAATCCATCTGCCGGAACAAAATGACTGTCATTCTGAGTTCAATCCAACAAGCTTATATAGGGTAGAGCTTCGCCAGTGATGGGAGGAGTTATGGTACATCAAGACAGGCAGGATTTTAGAGCTATTCAGGTTGAACTCGTGAGTTGATCTATTCACATCAACGCTGAAAAGTGCAGAAAAAAGCGCTTCGATAGTTTTTTGACACTACATTTACGATGAAAGGGTGGAGCGCTGGCGGTGGAGGGCGGAGTTATGACATACCACAGCTAAGAGCATTCCTGATCTGACTAAAATGCAATCATCAAATGAATTTATAGAAACATACAAAATGAATTCATTCCAAAAAATTAAGGGCGGAGCCTAGCCGATATTGAGCGGAGCTATGGTATACCAAGACAAGAGGAATTTTGGAGCTATTTAGATTGAATTCGTGAGATGATCTACTTACATCTATGCTAGAAAGCCCAGAAATAGTGGCTTGGATGGTTTTTTGACATCACATTTGCGGTGAAAGGGCGAAGGCCTGGCAGTGATGGGCGGAGTTATGAAATACCAGAGCTAAGAGTAGTTTTGCGTTGACTAAAATGGATCCAGCAAGTGGGTTTGTGCAAGCCAACAAAAGATGTTCATTTCGACAAACTAGGGGCGGAGCCCAGTCGGACAAGCCTATCCAGAACTGTCTATTAAACTAAATATTAAGCTAAATTGTGTCCGATTAGCAGAGTACTAGAAAACCTATTTTGTTACCGCGTCGCATCCCATCCCTTAGACGCATTAGGAGATAAAGTGCCATCCGACACTTGTCCGGCGTTCGTAGGGCGGAGCCCTGTCTACAATGGGAGGAGTCCTGCCTAGAGATCACCTTTAGTGTGTCCACAGTAAATTTAGCCTTAAATTGCAGCAGTAAGAACCAGACTTCTACACAAATTTTTTGAAGTGGACAGATTTCTGGAGAAGTTACAGAATGGCAGAGAATATTGGAAGCCTTTAGAATTTTTAAATAATTTTTAAAAATTTTCATCCGTAAGTTAATGGCACTGCATTCTAAACAAGACTTTTACGATCATCAGGGTTGAATTTCTCTCCTGGGAAAACCTGTGGGAAATGTCGACAGAAGAGGAAGACCTAGGTCCCTAATAGGCACAAGAATTCTATGCTGAAAGACCACACTCGCGAAGATCGTTATCGAAGAAGAAGTCGCTCCAATGCATTAACCACGCTTCACTTGGCATCTTAGGCGCTTATTTCAAGGCTTTGTGGGACGTCCAAAGTTCAAGGCCCTTCACTAGGGTACTGTAAGACCTTTATCTTTGCATCTGTTTTTTTGTTAACGAAGTTTCAACCGAGAGAAGGACCACTATAAGGAAGTAATCTTTTTAAGTAATTCGCCCAAACGTCTGAATTCAGGGTTGAACTTTGAAGAGTACAGCCGCTAACTTTGTAGGGAAAATTTGGTGTGTATTCGAAGACGTAAAATAAAAAAAAATAAAAAATAAAAGTTTAAAATAAAAGAAATTTTGAAAAAAAAGAAATATTCAGCGTTCCAAAAATTGAAAAATTGTTATACGTTGGTGTTTTTCGCCTCGTTTTTCACTCTAACATGGAGCTCTAACGTTGTGAGCGCTAGAGTTCTAAAGCGTTTAAACGGAATACATCTCAAGGTTGCGTGCACTTTCGAGCAACCCTGGCTAAAGCTGAATGCGGTGAAATGCATGGCGCATCCATCACGCATCCATCCATCAATTGGTGATGGTTTTCAAATGTATGTTTCTAAGAAGGATGGTAAACTTCAAGAACCTGTTCATACTTCGCAATAGGAACGACCGGAACGATTGGTCGGCCGGGCAAATCATACGTATCGATTTTTGCCGAGCGATCGCCCAATAAAATCTATACATAGTATGATTTGCCTGGGTGTCCAATCGCTCCAGTCGCTCCTGTGGCGAAGTATGAACACAACATAAGACGGGATTTGTGCGTCAATCGCGCCGCGTAAGACACGATCAATATCGCTCTAATTATCAATATCGATTAGACAACGTGGGCGATCGATATCGGCACTCGGTCGTGTGGCGGATGGACTATAAATTCTTTTCTAGAACACCTTTTAAGCTGACATGGTCATAGTTCCGAGACCCTCACCATTAGACTGTTGTCTAGAACAGGCACATCTTCATAGCTTCTGGTTATTACTGGCTGCCGTCGAATCCATTCCAGCTGTCTACAAGAAGGACAGTGTTTAGCATTAATTGTTTAACGATCCTGGGTGAACTTATGAAGACGGAAGTTCATCCATCTATCCCCCGTGGCGCGTTATAGTAGGGTGATCAATATTGATTAGTCAGCTTTGACGATCAATGTCGGTGTTGCGCTTTGCACCGTTCGAACCATACACTCTATCCAAAGCAGATCGTGCTTAAACTAAAGCGAATTGTCTATAAAATAACCAACATCTCTATGCATGGCGCACTCAAACCAGCTGCTAGCAAGAAGCAGAGCTTTTAAAAGTAGTGCTTAAGAACGGACCTAAAGTCAGTCTCGAGGCAGGATTTGTGATTCTGTAGCCGCATATAGTGTGCTTTGCATGCCTGATATTGATTAGGCAGCACGATGAATCGATATCGGTATTGCTCCAAGTGGGGCGTGAACTATAAACTCTATTTGAGACTTCATGCCTAGCCTATGGTAAACAGTCCAGAAGGTCGTGCACGTCTTGGAGCGCTTCTTACTCGTTCTAAAAGTGTTAGAATGCATGGCCCACTCTGAATAAGCCACTAGTTAACCATCAAACAGGATAAATGACGCTGTTACGCAATCCGTTTTGGGATGCGCCACACATTCTACCTCTACGGGCTGTCGTGGAGGCGATTTGAATGCATGTTTGACCACACAATGACTTGCGGATAAACATGTCACTGCGGATAAACATGCCTTGTCCTTCCCAGACAAGTCTGGTACCAATTCACCAACCCCGTGGGAATGGAAGGTTTGGTTGGCCTGTGCGGTAAATCAGAACCAAGAACCTGGTATCGGGTGCACGCGACAGCCAGCACCTCCTCCAACTGCGCTACACGCGTCCTCGCGTAAACCATAGCGTGGAAAAAACTGAGGATGATCTAAATCGATTACGTAGTTAGCACGATTAATATGTGAGTTGCATCTCGCGACTGTGAAGCTATTGACTCCCTTCAAGATTGCCTCCTTTATCAAGAAGTCTTTCGCTAGCTCCTAACCGCCTTCTGCTAGTTCTGACGGCTAGAGCTTCGATCGGTAATCGATCCGATCGGACGAGATTCGGCGCAACTCGGCCGCTGCAACAGCAGCAGACCCTTGAATTCTGCTGGCGGTTCGTCGCCGCGTTCAGCGGTGTTCGTTCACCGTTGTCACCTCGTCGACGTCGCGGTGATTTAATTCTCGAACAGCATACAATTAGATGCGTTCAGGCGATATGGAAAAACTGAATGGCGCTTTCATCGAGGCGGCAACTCGCTCGGCTCTCGAGAACTCCTCGTAGACGGACTGAATTGGGCAGCGTCGACAGCTCCGAACTTCAGAAGGCAGATCGTGATCCCTCTAAAGTCCGAATGGAAGTGTCGCTGGAAAAAACCCGCTGCTGTTGCTGCTACTGCTGCTGCTGCGGTCTGCTCGCGGCGACCAACCAGCGGCGATAATTAACCGTGCCCTAATTGTCCGGGTCTTAGCGGTTTTTCACACGGTTGAAGAAGAAAATTGGCATTGAAGAATAGCCACGGGAGGTTGTCGCCGTTCGACCTCGATTCACGTAGAGTAAAGACCTAATAATTGGCAAGGAAACTGAGGCGAAAAAACAGAGAACAAGCGTATGATTTCGTGACAGTTGTGTAGAACTCTTAGAGCCTTCAAGGAAGCTCTAATCGCCCTAAAAAACAGCCGCCGGCAGTGAAGAAAATTAACTTCGACACGAACAGATGGCTTGAAGCGCTTATTGAACCTATGGACCTATTTAGGGGGAGGGCATTTTAATCAGCTTTCTTGAGTACGACGGTGAAATTGAAAACAAACGCCTATGTGTTGTTGCGATCAAAACTGTAGCGCCAGGCGAGACTCGAACCCGCACCTCCTGCAGACCGGGCGGGAATGCTCTACGCCATTACACCGGTGGCGCTGTTTGATCGAAGGCAACATCCAACAGCGCCGGTGATGTAATGGCGTAGAGCATTACCGTTCGAGTATGGCCAAATACGCATTCCCTCCACGACATCGTGTGGAAGTACATAGAATACGCGGTGCATCCCAAAACAGTTTAAGAGACGCTGTCCTTTATCCTTCAGTTTAACTCTTCCCAAATACAACTCATACCCATTCAGCGACCCGTAAGGATAAAAGGTTTGATCGCCCGGGTGGGCAACCCAAACCTAGAACCTTGATTCGGAGTTCATGCGACAGGTGGCACCTCCGACTGTGTTTCCACGAGTCTGAAACCACGATGCCACGTAGAAATGAAGTGCGTGGCGCACTCCAAGAGGATTAGCCAACGCCCATCTTAGCTCGTCACTCTGGCGTCGTGTGCGCTATTAACTACATTTCGCGCCGATGTTGCAATGTAAAAAAGTATAGAAAGTAGAAAGTATGGTGCATCCCTAGCGGGTTCGTAGGCTCCGATCTCCGTACTTTTCAACAAGTCGCCGTAGTAGTAGTAGTAGTAGTAGTAGTAGTAGTAGTAGTAGTAGTAGTAGTAGTAGTAGTAGTAGTAGTAGTAGTTGTTGTTGTTGTTGTTGTTTTTCTCATCTAAAAGCACCACCGCAGAGTGCTTATAGTGCAGTCGGAGGAGGTGCCGGCTGTCGCGTGCACCCGATATCAGGCTCCTGGTTTGGATTTCCTGCATAGACCAGCCAAGCCTTCCATCCTTCCGGTGAATTGCTACCAGAATTGTCTGGAAGGATAAAGCGCTGAGGTTCTCAACTCGAATAGCCTCTACGGCATCCCGTCGAAGTAGAATGCGTGGCGTATCCCAAAAGGAGTTGAGTAACGCCGTCCTTTATCCATTATCCTTTGAAGGCGCCACAAGTGGCCCAGAAATCTACTACGACTAGGCCTGGAATCGCTTACGCCTTTTTTAGTCTTCATTTCTGACTGTATTATCTACTATGTTTCTTCGTTGAATATCAGGCGACGAACCATGAAATTGCACCAAAAATTATTGATGGCCTGTTCTTAGCGGTAGAAAAATGTTGCTGAAGAGGGGCCAAATAGTCGCTGATGGTCGGAGCTTTTCGCCAGGAACAAGATCGCAAGGTCCAGATGGCCTTAAAGGGATGACCGAATGGTATAAACGTTGTGAGATCCGTTTTCTGACCTTGTTCGATGCCGTTATCTCAAGTTGCTGGTGCACATCCATGCATTACTGAGTGACACTGGCCCCCGCGTAATTGCCAACGGGGTTTCAGTTTCAGAAACAGACCGGAAGCGCTATGGATGTGTAGTAGTCGATGCATGCTACCCAAAAAACTGAAACCTTTTAGTGTTTCTTTCGGAGAAGCTTTCTAGATCTTAACCAGCTGCCTTTCCATAACTATGCTTGGTACATGTCGCGTAGGTGAGCAGCACTGGTAGATGAGAGCGTGCCAGCTAATGATAACCAGACAGAGCACAGACCGAACACACGCCAGGCCATCAGGGTACCGACTGAATCCGGCCCCTCTGAATGGCATGCCCATTCAATGCAGTCTGATTGGTTTAGGCGTTCCCACCTACCAATGCTGCTCACCTAAGCGACATATACCCTATGCTTTGGATATCGATGTTGAAACAGAGAGTCCCCAAAGTCTTCGTGTACTGACTTCCCCGCAGAACAGGTCTTTTAGGAAGCTTTCTTAGGCGTATTTCTGCTCAAAATCAGCCGGTAGCCACTTCTGCAGTTCATCGTTATGAGACATAACTGCAAAGGCAGCTTTCCAGCGTTAACGCACTTTGTTGACTTAGCCGGGGAACGACCGGAATGAATCGATAGCCGAGTTGTACAGAAGTAGCGCTTTTCTCCCGTCTGAGGTATCTCTGCGCGAAGCCCTAATCGAAACGAAAAGATGAAACAAAAACGAGAATGTAACAAACAAGAAGGTATTTATCAGATCCCGGATGCGTCCTACACATGTCTCTCTAGCTGAATTCCAGAGCTTTCACCAGGTTGTAGAGGTTGCGCATACTCGTCGATTCTGGCTGGCTTCGTAGAACACCATGTAAGTGAGCAGCTGTAGGTAATAGTAAGTAATAGTAAGTAAATATTAAGCAGTAAATAGAAAGTAGTAGTAGTAGTAGTAGTAATAAGCAAGTAGTAGGTATACATTGGATCCGACGCCGATTTTCCGGATAATCGGATGATTCGGATAGGCCATTTTTTCAAACACCGGATCTTCGGATGATTCAGAAGAGGGTAGTTTTAAAAACCCGGATTTTAAGATGATTCAGATAACGCCATTTTCGCCGAGCTGGATTTCGGATAATCAGAAACCGGATAAATCCGGCCGGATATCCGAAAATACATGATTTTGACCCAATCTCTGGTAGCAGGTAGTCAAGTAAGGTGAATAGCAAACGCCACATGAGCTACGTTCGCGAAGGAAAGTGTAATTAGAGTACGGGTGTCAACTGCTTTCACAGTTCGTAATCAAAGTGCAAGGCATGGCGCATCCCTGACTTTTTCCGTTGAAGTTCAAATATTCGAGAGAAAGGAAGGCTTATTCGGTAGTACATATACGCTTACATTATCTGACAGGGAAATGAACAGAATGTGTCGCTCTGACAGGAGTCGAACTCGAACTGCGTTCACCACTCCTGCGACGAGAGTTTTCGTGTTGCTCTATCAGAGCCTTTTTACAAAATTCCAGTGAACAGTTAACTAGCGCAGTGAAGATGATGACGTCAAGGGCCGCTTAGGTAACCTCTAACCCATCTTAGCGCATAGAAGATCGCTTGGTGCTTATGTAGAACGATGAAACAAGCGGTGCCAAGATGATTGCGAAATCCCTAGCGGTCAACTGCAGGTGTATGACGGTTTAAAATGATGTCATAGAGAACGTGTAATTTATATGGGAGTGAAGGAAGCATCACACTGCAAACGCGTCACGCGAAGCAAACTCAGAACACCGATTGAAGTCCTGTTGAACTACAAGAGGAAAGTAGGTCACCAGTGGGAGAGGAAGCGATCATAGCGGTATATCGATGAACTTAATACAATTTGAATTTTTGAAATTTAAATCCAAAAATAAAGGATAAAGGATGGCGCTATTCAATCCCCTTTGGGATGTGCCACGCATTCTACATCAACGGGATGTCGTGGAGGCGAGTTGAATGCGTATTTGGCCATACAATGACTTGCGGTGGCCAGCCCATGAACAAGTCAGTGCTTTACCCTTCTTAGACAAGTCTGGTACCAATTCACCGATCCCGGAGGGATGGAAGGCTTGGTTCGCCTAGGCGGGAACTCCGAACCAGGACACTTGTATCGAGTGCAGGCGACAGCCGGCGCCTCCTCCGATTGCGCTCCACGCGCCCTCCAAAAAAATATTTGGCGAAAAATCTTTATTAAGATATTATTTATTTATTTATTTATTTATTAGTTTGACTTCTTGAAAGGTCAGGAAGAGAGCTACCGAACGGTATTTGTGGCTTCCCCTGGAATGATATAGGATAAAAAACTTATTTATTTATGCATACTTCGAAATGGAGATTAATTTTGCGACAGCCTAATACTTCTCAGTGGGCGCACTAGATGCGAGAGCAACAAAACAAACAAAAATAGGCAGTGCAACTAAAAAAACCTTAAAATATAAAAAACGTTTAAAATGCAAATATTAAATAAACAAACAAGTTAAAACTACACCATCTACCTATTTCACTGAAGAACCAACGAGGAGGTAGTTATAGTAAATAAGGTTCGTTTGAAGAAGGACGACGAAACGACTATAAAAGCCTATTTTTCCTTCTTAATAGTGTTCAAGTTTATTCATTTAACGAGCAGTTAACCTTCTATTTCACCGGAAGTCCACCAGTAGTTTACCGCTAGGTGTTTTCAGAATAATCCTCTCCACGGTGGCGTTCCATCTTCGCCTTGACGCTTCTGGAGACATGGACGGCTTGCCGTTCTACACGAAGTCTCTGCGGACTCACCAGGATACTATCTCAACGGTAGGTCGGAACGGCGCAAGTGTTGTATATGGGCAGAACCGCCTCTCTCTGGGTAGTAACAAACTGCAGGTATTCGACCCCAATACAACTCTGCGCAGAGTTAGGGGCGACGGAAGTCGCCTGTTGGCGCCCTGTTGATTCACGTGCTCCACAGCTGACGGGCGCGCGCGGGATGAGGGCTCGTATCGCGGCTAAGCGCGGTGCACAGGTGGCGTAGTAGGGAAGAGCTCGGGCTCGTAAACGCGGGGTCGGGGTTTGGATCCCGCAGACTGCGTTCGTTTTGCACTTTTGCAAAATCCATGTTTATCATATAGGTAATCCACCTAGGGGTATTAGAGTGTTTTATAGAGCATGTTTAGATATAACATATGCTTCAAACTACGATTAGCTAAAATGTTCACTTCTGTGTGTCACCTATTTTAAGCCTATTTTGTGTGAAGCTATAGTTATGTAACGATAGATATTTTGTGGCACTAGTAAAAGGTTCCGACTCCACCGTCAAAAACATTTTTCGCTGAAACTTCGTCTAGGGGGTTATTTGGGGTGCTGATCACGAATATGACATCCGTTTTTCACGATGCGGTGGGAGGCCACCCATACCGTTAACAAGGGTGGTCCAGGCAGGGTCACCGATTTCGCTGAAACTTCGTCAGGGGGGTTATTTGGGGTGCTGATCACGAATCTGACATTCGTTTTTCACGATTCTGTCTCTACCTGCCGTCATCGGCAGAAACTTTAAGAATGTAATCCTGTGCCATATTGTATCTATATTATTCAGCCGAATCGTGAAAAACGGATGTCAGATTCGTGATCAGCACCCCAAATAACCCCCCCTAGACAAAGTTTCAGCGAAATCAGTGACCCTGCCTGGACCACACTTGAAAACGGTATGGGTGATATGTTATATGTAAACATGCTCAATAACACATTATAATACTCCTAGGTGGATTACCTATATGATAAACATGGATTTTGCAAAAGTGCAAAACGAACGCAGTCTGCGGGATCCAAACCATCGACCCCGCGTTTACGGGCCCGAGCTGTTCCCTACTACGCCACCTGTGCACTGCGCTTAGCCGCGATACGAGCCCTCATCCCGCGCGCGCCCGTCAGCTGTGGAGCACGTGAATCAACAGGGCGCCAACCAGCGATTTCCGTCGCCCCTAACTCTGCGCAGAGTTGTATTGGGGTCGAGATACCTGCAGTTTGTTACTTCCCAGAGAGAGGCGGTTCTGCCCATATACAACATTTGCGCCGTTCAGACCTACCGTTGAGATAGTATCCTGGTCAGACAGCTACCAGAGTTTGGATGAATGTAGTATAATGGCAGAAGAGTTTGATGAGCTATGAAGTTCAGACGGCCATATGTATAACACTTCGCGTGACATAAGGCGACATGGCGAAGTATAAACTCAACATCAGGAAGAATTTTCCGTAACAAATTTACCTCGCCAAGGTTCATCATTCAGAGATAAAGGATCAGTCAAGAAATAAACGTAACAAGAGAAAACTCCATGGAATACTCACCTGAATCTCGCCAGGAATCTCGGCCACTAGCATTCGAGCCGACTGTTGTACGGTGGTCTTGGCGACAACGTCGACCACCCGTAGCATGAGCAGCGTCACATGGCTGTAGAGCATCTTGGCTCAGAGCGGCGGCGGCGGCGGCAGGAAGGCGCTGCACGAGGCAGCGCCTCGTGCGCTGGTACGGTCTCGCTCGACGCTCAAATAGTGAGCAGATGGCGGTCAGCGACGAGCGCACAAGCGGCAACAGATCCCAGGCACCGACGACGTCGAAGAGAACGAGAATCAGCGGCAGTAGCTCGTCCAGCGTATGTGCAGGCGGGAGGACGTGGACACGGTGCCTGGAAGAAGTGACCGGCGTTACGTAATGTAAAGAAAAGGTAGGACAATGAAAAGCAGGAAATGCCGATACAACGAAAAAATTTAGAAAAAATAGAAAATAGGACCGTGAATCAAAAAGCGGACCAAGAAGACGGATATGAAAACAATAACGGTCCGAGTCGCGAATGTGGGCAGCATTGGAGGTAGGAGCGAGCAAGGCGATTATATCCAATCAGAGCATTGACCGAACACGCACCAGCCAAACAAGGTACCGCCGCTCGTGTCTTCTTCGGCTGGCATACTCATATGACGAGGCCTGATTGGCTGGTGCGTTCCCGCCTTCGAATGCTGACCATACTCGCGACTAGGACAAAAACAACCAGGAAATAGATGAGCCACAGTTCTACGTGTTTACAAGCCAAGTATGATCTTATTATTAGTTACCTTTCAAAAATGGAATGCTCGCTGAATTCTTTTTTTTTGAAATATCGATCGCTCGCTTGAAATGGTTGAGAAACCAAATCCAAAAAAATTGATTCCCACACGGTCAAGGGTAAACCTCTATCCAGTGGGCCATGTGTTCTAAAAGGCATGCTAAAGTTCGACGAATAACGATAAAGGATAAAGAAGGGGCGTTACACCATACAATGACTTGCGGTGGCCAGGCTATGAACAGGTCAGCGCTCTCTCCTTCCCAGACAAGTCTGGTACCAATTCACCGACCCCGGAGGGATGGAAGGCTTGGTTTGCCTGGGTGGGAAATCCGAACCAGGAACCTGGTATCGGGTGCACGCGACAGTCAGCGCCTCCTCCGACTGCGCTACACACGCCCTAGTTGTTTATTAGTTTGGTTTACTTAGTTTTTTTTTTAGGTTAGTTCTTAATTTGATATGCGGAAGAATGTCGCTGCCGATCGACAAACTGATATTGCCGTGTTGTCCTTTCATCCTTTTGATTTCTATACATGGCTTGATTCTCATTTCCACTTTTTTCATATCGTAGAGCACGTTCTCTTGGATGTATAAATAAATAAATAAATAAGTAAAATTCAGGTCAGATATCCGCGAGCGTAGGACGCGTGTAGCGCAGTCGGAGGAGGTGCTGGCTGTCGCGTGCATCTGACACCAGGTTTCCTGTTCGGATTTCCCGCCCAGGCCAAGCAAGCCCTCCATCCCTCCAGGGTCGGTGAATTGGTACCAGACCTGTCTGAGAAGGATAGAGCGCTGACTTGTCCGTCGATTGGCCACCAGGGATGAGCGGATTAACCGTTATCCGTTATCCGGTTTCCGGGGGGTTTTGGCCTATCCGCTTTGTTGTTCGTTATCCGGCGGTTTTGGGCCGGATAACGGACAACAAATTAGCTGAATCATAGCTTTGTACGTGGTGGTGGGCTATGTACAGGATCCTTCACGATCGTAAGAGTGGTCGTCAAAAACAACAGAAGTTTTCAAATCTAGAAGGGTTAATTGAAGTTCTTTCACTTGGGAACTGGCTACATAGTTTTAAAGATATCTAACTTCCAGCCTTCCAGAAGGCGCGCTAAGCCTGTACCATACTTATGTGAGGCCTACTCAGCATAGCATTGTTCATCCATCTCAAGTCATGTGCTGACCAAGAAGGCATACAAACTGCTACTAGCAATCGTCAAAAGTGGAGAGCCGCATCCTGGGAAGAATTTTACCGCCGATCTTTCCATCGTATCATTTGTGGTTACACAGATTGCCGTATGCTCGATTTGATTGCAGGCGGTAATGGTACCTTTTAGCCATATGCTGTTGTGAATTATCACAAAATACTGCAGTACAGCAATGAATATTAGCAAAAGAAGTAGGATTAATCCAAATACATAGAGTAAGCAACTTCTCCATTAAAAATTTTAGAGGAGCAATAAACTGCTAAACAAACTTGTCATCGTGGGTGCTGAAGACATGTAGATTTTTTTTGTGTTTTTTGCGAAACTTATCTGCAACATAGGGAACACCTCCGTTTTGAGGCTAAGTCGAATAATCTTCCTTATATCCAGAAGGTCTGGATGACATAACTCTTTGAGTGTTTGTTTGCCGTACACAACTGCTTGCAGCTACTACCCAAAAGTTAGTGTTTTA
Organism: Heligmosomoides polygyrus bakeri; assembly: GCA_947359475.1. Lineage (NCBI taxonomy): Eukaryota > Metazoa > Nematoda > Chromadorea > Rhabditida > Heligmosomidae > Heligmosomoides > Heligmosomoides polygyrus. The sequence goes on along the minus strand of OX375869.1, from coordinate 11,762,674 downwards.
TCCATCCCCGATAATTCCACGTTGAAGTACCTTGAATCTTGGGATGCTATAGAGCAGTAACAACAGTAATGGCTCATAGCATGTGTAGGACAAGATCGTTATGTGAAGTTTGTTTCGCTGGATGTCTCCTGCCTTCTTCATCTTTCTAGAGACATCAGAAGAATTGCTCTTCCAAGGAATTGCTCTTCAACTGCTCTAATTGAAAAAGAGTTAAGCGCAGTGTAAGGCTGATAAATAAGACAATCCAACCTATCCTCTGGAAAAAGGTGAAAAGCGGGTATGTTGCTGTCTGTGCGTTTGTCTACGTACGGATAGGCAGAAAACCCCATAGAGCGTCGTTAGTGTGACGACTGCAAAACGTATAAAACACAACTAAAACGTTTAGAAATAACTTATAAATTAACAGCGCTTCAAGCTCTGATCTGTTGTGGAAATTAGTGTAATTTAAAACGAGTTTTGATTTTTGTTGTTTGTTCGTTATCCGTTTTTCCGTTATCCGGCGATTTTCAGGCAAAATTATCCGTTATCCGTTATCCGGTTTCCAAAATTTCATTATCCGCTCATCCCTGCTGGCCACTGCAGACTACTGTATGGCCAAATACGCATTCAAGCCATCTCCACGACATACCGTAGAAGCAGAATGCGTGGCGCATTCCAAAAAGGGATTGGGTGACGCCGTTCTTTACCCTTCATCTTAACCCGTGAGATGTACAACAGAACACTATGAACTCTAGTTAGCTCTAATACGACCGCTTCCCCTAGAGCTTGTTGCGTTCAAGAACAAGGGAAAAATAGAGGCACCAACAATGTCCTTCGGATGCGCCGCGAATTCTACTTCTACGTGACAGTGAACAGGCTCACTGAGTGCGACCTAGACCTGTAAAATAACCTGTTGGGTCTAGCTGAAAAGCATCCAGTAGCCTAGAGACTAGAGTTCATAATAAAGACCCGAATTTTGATGCTTGAGGAGCGATTTTTTCGAACGAATTTTTATGAATAATCTTGTATGTACCTATGGCAGTAAAGAACCCTTCCCTTAGTCAGGAAGGGTGGAAGCAGTGAAGGAGATCGGCAATGTCGCTTTTTTACACACAGTGGTTTAACTCCAGTGCCACACGCCAGTTCCTGTAACGTCTTTCGCCTTTCATTCTATGGACTTGCAAGAGGTAGGGTAAATATTTACACAGTCTTTGACTGAACGGCAGTTGTATACCCGGAGAGTGGTTTTTCGACGTAACAACCAAACGCTGGTTATGTTTGATCAATCGGAGAACTCAAGAGTGTAATATGAAAGTTCGTACAGATTTCCTTAACTGAATAACAGCTGCGATCGAAGTCTAAACGAGACAGATTGGGGTTTATGATGAGCACAACATCGTGTAAAACCTACTCTGCACTCCTTTCGAAGATTTTCTCAACCCTTTAAATCAATGTTTCCCATTATTCAATGAAGTGCAGAGCTCATAGCTGCTTCAGTGCAGCATCCCAGATGCCAATGAGTCCTAATAAGCACCGAAGCACGTGCTTCTAGGCAGAATACGTCCGCGTGCTCGAGAGCTAGAGCAAAGCCGACAGCCCACGCAGTGTTTTGTGGTGCTGTGTCCTCCTCCTCCTCATCATCGTCCTCGCCTATGCGCAGCATATGAAATTGCCAATTCCATGCACACGCGTTCAAGTAGAACTCGCCCTCGAAGAGAAGACAAGCAGGTAGCGGCGAGAACTCGTCCGTACGGCTGCCACGTAGACCCCTGGGAAACACACCGGGGGGGGGGGGGGGTGCTAAGTGATCGTGACGTCGTTAGGGCCAGGAATGAAAAAGCTGACGACTGAAACTTGAGTGCTGAAAGGCAATGGAAGAAATAGACCGAGGGTGAAAAACTTAGGGTCTGAAGTACTCACTGTACACGAAGCTAAATGACAATGTAAGGTTTTTAAGATTCTAGCACATATCGACCGGATTAATCCACAACCTGGTTCTGGGTTATGAGGTGTAGAAGAGAGAAATATATCCACGATGTGGTCTCCATCATATATCCTAGCTCGGATTTATAGTTCAGTGGCGGCACCGCGTTAAGCAGGCCGCCCGTATTGATTGCTTGCGTCAACTAATCGATATTGGTAGAATTCATAACGACGCGACGCCCGGTGACCGAAAAATATACATTTTCACGTCAAACTATTCTGCACACTTTTCGAATCAAACTTTACCCTCCTCTAAGGAAGTTTGACGCTTTTGAAATAAATCTGAACTTTTCCCAAATCAAACGAGCGTCTTAAAAATAGAGCTGTTCAAGACGGTTAGAATAATTTCCTTGTCAGTAGTTACACTCCTTTGAAATTTTTTTATTTTTTTATTTTTCAAAATTTTTCTGCCCCAAAAAGTGAATGCACTGTTTCAAATTTTAATAAAAATTTATTCTTCAAAGAAACTAATGAGTTAAAACGTGTCTTAGAGCGCAGGAAGACAATAATCATCTAGTGTTTTAAAAGAAAGGATCGCGCAATGCACTCGATTTGACCGTCGCGATTTTTATTGGATTGATAGCAAAAATTCTGTTTACCTGGAGTAACACAGATGCAAATTGTACAACAAGAAGAGCTATAAAAACACACATATCCTTAGACTACTGTTTGATGTAAGCAGCATTTACACTGTAAATCAAATAAGCGATATAGACCAGTGCGTGGCGCGATCCCTTCTTTTAATGTGCCTAAAATTGCATTCTTTTTGCGCTTTTAGACAAATTTCAATCTATTATTTTCATTGAACAATATTTTTTAAAATTTTATTCAATAAAAGAGCGTGTTTACTTATCTGGGCAGGTGAATAAACAAAAATGGTAAATTTCGCGAAGACGAGCGGCATTGGGAGATGGGAACGCCCTATCCAATCAGACCGCATTGAATGGGCGTGCCATGCAGAGAGCGCGTGTACAGTCGGCAGCCTGATCAGCTGGTATGTGTTCTTTCTGTGCTCTGCTTGTTTATTATTGGCTGGCGCTCTCCCACCCACCGTGCTGCTCACTTTCGCGACATGTACCACAAAAATTTCAAGGAATTTCGTACTGAATTTTTCTTGAGCAAAACAAATATTCTAATAATCTCGGAGTGTCTCTATTTTGATGTGAAAGGAGCTCGTTTTGATTTGGAAAACGATGACTCAGATTTCAAAGCGTCAAGCTTGCTTAGAAGAGTGTCCAGTTTGACGTGAATATGGTGCAAATCCTGCTTTACCCACCGATTCGTGAGCTGCTGTGCATCTAGGTAGAGGATCTATCCAATACTCGTAGGTATCTCCACATACCCACTATGGTATCTACCTCGAGAATAATGAATTCACCTACTTCCGTACACCTCCTGGAGACGAATTCATCATTAGTTAAACTAAGGACCTGTTCATACTTCGCGACAGCAGCGACAAGAGCGACGAAAGTGCTGCGCGCGTAGAAGTATGAACAGGCGACAGCAGCGACAGGAGCGACTAGAGCGACTTAAGTGACGGTGCCGGCGCTCGGGTATGAACACTTTTCGGCAGCGCGCGTTCGGTTTTAATCGATATGCATGTTTTGCATGGGCGACGGGTCGCTCTTGTCGCGAAGTATGAAAAGGCTCTAACGGGTATGTGGGGTATAGATGGTGGAGATAAGATAAGGAGAGAGATGAAATAGAGGTGAAGCTCCATCATGGGCATCTCTACCTCTTATACCCATGAATCCGGCCCCTCGAGATTCATCCATCTCGAGGTAGAGACGATCATACCCCTATGGATGGGTAGCCATCGTGGGTACATTTTTCAGTTCCACTTCATATACCTCGGGGTTAACCATTGGTTAGTTTGGTCCCAGCTTGTGTAGAGTTAATAGGGGAGAGGTAAGAAAGCACGTAGAAAATGATAAACACTTTTACTAAAAAAAATTTTCGGTTCTAGTCATTCGGGTTCTAGTCAAAAATGTGAACAGGTGAGAGTGCGCCGGCAATCCATGGCACATCGATTTGGCGTCCCAGTCAGAGAAGGCGTATGAGGTCTTGTTCGGTTTGGATGGCTGGCGCAGTCCCACCTCCTAATGCTGCTCGCATTCGCGACATGACCGACATTTTTGTCCATTTTGGTCCGGAATCCATATATTGAATGGCTTCCTGTCGCCCCTTGGGACAACTCAAAAAGGGAGGCAGAATAGAGTTTTCTGCAGTGCACTTTCTCTGAGACGAGAGCTCATCAAGTGTTCCGCCTTTTATGGCGTCATTACTGGCCCATCTGCACTTAAAGGAATCCTTTATTAATTAGGCCGCGATGAGCGCAGACATGCAGATTCGAGGAAACCGCTATCGCAATCAAATAAAAAATGGACAAATATTGGAAAGGTCTCTCTATAAAAGGACAGAAAGACAAGCACCTAGAAAAAAACGAAGCAGCCCATGTTCCGTGGGACACGTCTGAATTGCGCTGGTAGACGTCATTGTCACAGGCCACAGCTCAATGCTGTCAGACCTTCCCACATCCAACATCGTTACGCCACTTCTCGTCGGGTTACACGGGTTTGACCCGCCTAGTTTAAGCTGTAACGTAAAATCGTAAGTCCTTTAGAAGAGTGAAAAGCACTAGAACAATTTTATACAGGTAAAGCACGGCCTTGCATATCGATTAGCCACCGGAAGTCACATTGCATCAGCCTAACAGGCATCCAAGCCGCCTCCACAACATGCGTAAGTACAGCGCATGGCGCATACTAGTCACTATTCCTCACCCGTAACCATTAGTCATCGTGGCCAGTGGCCGATTCGAAACTGGCTGGAACTTTCCTAGAAATCAATAGAAACCGATCGATCTTGTATCCGTCCTTCCCTTTGTTGTGGATTCTATTCCATTCCCATTGGCCGTAGTCATCCTACTATATATAATCGGCTAATGTCACGTGTCCGTCACGGGGAGAGGGGACTGGAGCCAAAAGATGCCTACTACAGTGCGACGTATGCGAGCCGGGTTTTCTTTGAGCTTAACCATGGGCGAATGCTGACGAACTATATCCTTGGCGACTGATCGTCCAAGTTTACGAGATATTCAAGGGGCAACGCGTCAGGATATGAATGGGGATGGAGTGCAGAGCGTAGGGAGGCGTGCCCTAGACGTCGTTCAACGTGCGTTTGGATTCAGATGACGTGCTGAAGATGTCGTCCAATTTGCGTAGGGATTCAAAAGACTCGCTGAAGACGTCGTCTAACGTGCGTAGGTATTCAGAAGACCTTCGCTAGACGTCGTGAGTCAAGATTCAGAGGACCTGCGCTAGACGTCGTCCAACGTGCGTAGGGATTCCGAGTAACGGCGACCAATATGAGAGGACCAACAAGGGGGGATCATTGGAGGGCGGAGCGTGAATAAGGGGGGGGGGGGGGAGGGACCAGCATTTTCCCTCAACATCGTTCAGTGTGTTTTTCATTTCTGAAGACGGCTTACAGAAGTCGTGGCACGTGTGTCGTGCGTCAGAGTGCAGAAAGTGTGTAATAGACGTCGTGGCAACGTAGTGGCACGTGAATCGGCACTCAGTATCACATGTGCGTGCTTGACTCTCACTCCGTTTCTTTGCCAGCACATAGGTAAGGAAGTATTTCGGGATGGGGGGAGGTGTAGAGAGAGTGACCATGGGATTCGGAGGAGCATTATTGCCGCCGGACAGTATGCGGTGTCGACCAATTTAGTTGTGATTTCGCCGGACAGTATGCGGTGTCGACTAATTTAGTTATGATTTGCTGATTAAGCACCGGATTGGAACTCTCATTACCTGTTTCTCGATACGTAGAGAACGAGCGCTTCGGAGAATAAATCGCGTACATGTGATGGAGGGTGGATGGACTTCATATGAGCAGTGAAAATTCTGCCCTACCATATCCCACTTTACTAATCTATATAGTACAACCAGTTTTTTTTAACTGTAAGAAGGCCTAAAGAAGAAATGAGGAAGATTGGGGTTGTTCTATTTTCGGAGTTTGGTGGCGAAGCCCCAACCAGACGTTTGGCGACCGCTAGGCCTACCTACCTTGACCAGAAACTGAAATCGAGATCTGTAGCTCATTGTTGGACGGAATCACCTTCAGATGGTTGGACGAGCTGCCTTTTTTAAATATAGACACCGATCCGTCTTTTAGTCTCATTGTGGAGTCTATCCGATTGGCGACCATATTCAAGTGATTTCCTCTTCAAAAGGACAACTTTAGACAAAAATCAATAACTTCGATCAATATTACTTGCATGTTGTGAACCCTGCACATCTTCCGTGTTTGCGTGATTCTCACTTTGAGCGATAATAAGTCAGAACGTGACGTACAGGTCTTCCTCAAACGGACGGAATCAAATACGGACTATCGGACGAACTTTCCTATACATATATAGTGGGATGTCTTATAATAAAAGTGACTTAAACATAAAATCAAGGTGATAAGCGGGAATAAAAAGGTGTGAACAGTCGGTGCATTAATTGCCTGGTATGTGCACGGTCGGAGTATGTAGGCCACATTAACGACTAGTTCCTGAAACGCTCTTCAGATTAAGTAGCGAAAACGGGTCTTTCCAGTTTCGGGACCATGAGAAGAAAAAAGAGTAGGAAAGAAAAATAAGAAGATAAAAAATGGTGAAGGAAAGAGGATTAATAAGACGAAGACGAATGAACGTGCTGAAATGGTGGTTGTAAAGATGAATGACAACAGCAATATGAGGTGGAAATGTAAATAGAAGAGCAAGAAACCAGAGAAAGAAAGAAAGAAAGAAAGAAAGAAAGAATAAAGGCGAGGAAGTAAAGAGGAAAAAGGACAAGAACAAGAAGAGTAAGAAAAGAAGAACCTCTGCGAGCTGACGAGAGAACATCAGACGTAATCTATCCGTTAAATCTTTTCAAAGGTCTACTGCGCTTTCAGTTTCTAAGAGCTACTCCGTCCTGTTCTAAATGTAGGGAGAGTTGTAGTGTTTGTCAATAAGAATTGGAGGACTCTCTAGAAAATATAAAATTTGGAGGGTTCTTGATGTGAAATAGGCTTCTGTCCCATGACGAATAGATGGTCCATAGCTTCAGAATGGTTCAGAAGTTCATCTGGACACGTTTAGGCCCTTAAATTTCCTGGAGGAAACCTAATAGTGCTAAGCTTCGTCTTCGTATGAAGGAATACCGAATAAAAATCAGTGCAGAGTCCCGATCAAAATCAGACATCACTCAGCCGATAACAGAGACCAGAATGAAATGATAAGAGGCCACAGGGTTCAAAGGTAAGCAGCGACGTTGTTGGAGTAGACAACAAGGTCTGGCCCCCTGCAGGACTCTATTCGAGTCCACAGATGAAACAGTCTAGAACTCACTTCTTCAGGTCCTGGGAGCGCGCCATGCCTTTGTCTTAAACAAGGTTTTGCGAGCGACCTTGAAAGGATTCACACTACTGGAATCGTAATCCTTAATCAAGTTCTATATTTATAATCTAATATAATTCGGTAAATGATATAGTTTTACCTCTCCATTCACCCATTGCCACGCACTTGTGAATGCCAGGTAATGCATCAATTTCTAGCCTATACCCACATAACCCTGGCTGAAGTCATTCCAGAATATGGTCTCAGAACTCTGCACGGCAGCTCCAGTGCAAATATGCTTAATAGTGCTTCACAATGCGACTTATAAGCTACCTAGATTTACTGATGATGGGGAGTACATATAGCGCAGCCGGACGAGGTAGCCGCTCACTCGCACACTTCGAACTGATTCATAGTTTGTATGTCACTCAGTCCAACAGATCTCACCATAATAGTCGAGTGGAGTCGAAGATTTGTACCCAGACTTGTTTAGAAAGAAAAAACCCTTGCTTGTCATCACGTGCCGCTGAATAAAGGATAAAGGCCGGCGTTACTCAATCTCTTTTAGAATGCGCCACGCATCCTACTTCTAAATCAGGATACCGTGGAGGCAATTTGTATATGTCTTTGGTCCTTACAATGACTTGCGGTGACGATAGACAAGTCAGTGTCTCATTCGTCGCCGACAAGTGCCACTGACCAAGGAGGGATGGAATGTTTGGTTGGCCTGCAGAAACCACCGAACCATGCGTCGATTCGGGGTGCATACGAGAGCCGGTGCCTCTTTCGACTGCGCTATATATGCCCATGTCGATGTATAAACCGTAGAGGTTGCAGCGGAAGTATAATGCCTGGCGCACCCCAAATAGAGAATGATTAACGCCAAACTTAACCATCAATACCATAACGTTCAATTCAATATGTCTTTATATCTCTTTAGCATATAGCACGAGCAAACAGTAAAGAAAAAATAGAAGATAGAATTTGATCAGATAAGGAAATGAAAGGTTTTTTTCGCAACTTTTCTTAGACGTTGTTTTATATTGTTTCATGCTCTGCTCGTCTCTAATCTTTCATTTGTTTCATGCTCTGATTTTTTAAAATAATAAATGCCGGTCACACAAAACGTAAGAATTCTCAACAAAAAAAAGAAAGCAAACTGATCTAAGCTCGCACAGTCGAAGCCTTAGCTTAAGGGCTCACCCTCTCTCCCCCAAGTCATGCTTTTCGTAGCTTGCTGCTGTAAAATAGCGAAAAAATCATGCAATAACATAGAATTAGACAAAACAATTCTGTTTCTTTGAGCTTCAAGTGACTGGTACCGAAGATGTAAGCTGTTACAACAATGTTTTGTTGCGATCAAAACTTCTAGCGCCAGGCGGCACTCGAACCTGCACCTCCCTCTGACCGGGCGGGAATGCTCTACGCCATTACACCACCGGCGCTGTCTGATCTAACGCAACATCCACCCTTCGTGAGATCAAATAGTGCCGGCGGTGTAATGGAGCATTTATGCCCGGTCAGCAGGGAGTGTGGATTCTAGTCCCGCCTGGCGCTAGAGTTTTGATCGCAACAGAACATCTTTGTAATAGCCACAAACACATTCATTTCCTGACCCATGTTAGAGTAAGGCAAGACAGTAGGACATAACAGCTTATGTGGGCGCGCGGCAAAGCAGTGAGAGTTGCAGACGCTCGTGCTCGGCTTTCGTTCTGGCCAAGCCGGCATTCCATCCCTCCGGGATCAGTGAATTGATACCAGACTTATTTGGGGACGATAAAACAACGACTTGTTCATCGGATGGCCACAGCAAGTTACTGAAGAAGGTGATAAAGGCACTGAATTGCCTTCTCGACAGCACATGGAAATAGAGTGCATGGCGCATCCCACGAAGCGAATGATTGATGCCGAACATTATTGTTATCTTCTAACGGCTTGGGCGCGTGTAGCGCAGTCGGAAGAGGCTCGGCTGTCGCGTGCACCCGATACCAGGTTCCTGGTTCAGATTTCCCGCCCAGGCCAACCAAACCTTCCATCCCTCCGGGGTCGGTGAATTGGTACCATACTTGTCCAGGAAGGATAGAGCGCTGACTTGTTCATCGGCTGGCCACCGCAAGTCATTGTATGGCCAAATACGCTTTCAAGTCGCCTCCACAACGTCCCGTAGAAGTAGAATACGTGGCGCATCCCAAAAGGGATTGAGTAACGCCGTCCTTTGTCCTTATCCTTAAGGGCTTGCGATTTGTGGTTAGCAGCATAATTGTGCACAAATAACTTATTCGAATAGGTATTCTAATGATATTCTAATGATTTCCATTCGAATAATCAAAAAAACGCGTTTTTCCAATGTATTCGAATTTGAATATTCGAAATGTGTGGGCATTCGAAACCCTTCGAATACTCGAAAAAAATTGGAGGGCATAACTATAGTAGGTAATAGAAAACGAACGTCGGTGTTAATCGATTCCTATGAAAGGAATGCGGCACTCATTCTATTTCCGCCGCGTATCGAGGAGACAGTTTGTAAGCTGCAGCTATAAATCGATCCCAGGTGCGAGCGAGATCAGGCGCCCACACAGCCTTTGTCCTTCGTAGGAAGTAACCCTTAGAAGATGCGACAAGACCACCATAGGAGCTCGTTTTATCTCATAGGAAGATCCTGACAACTTTGAGGCAGGAGAACACTGCTACCTTGGGCGGAGTTCGAACCAACTTCCAGTAGGGTCTGTAGTAGTAACGGTAGCAGCTTGAGTGGGATTCAGGAAAAGTTATTCCGCCTCAGGCGTCCCTCGTGATCAGCGCAGCTCAAAGGAGCTCAAAATAGACTCTTCCAGACTCTACCGTATCCCATGCAGGTTGCTGTAATTTCACAGGTTGTCATCATGCGAATCAGGGACTTTGCAATTGGGAATAGGTGCCTCAGCATGGCGTTGAGATTCCGAAGCCGACGACTCCGAGAAGTGCACCGCGAAGCGAGTGAGTGAGTGGGTAGAAGGAACTGAGGAGGGATGTCGCTCTCGCTTTTCGAGGCGGGGCAATGGCCGTCGTCGCCCTCCGCTGCGGCGGTCCTCCTAAACAAATCAACGCATATGCGGGCGGGCGGGCGGAGCGACGGCCTGCGACGGCGACGGGGCGACCACGACCACGACGGTCGGGCTGCGACGACGACGACGGCAACGACGACACATAACTAGCTAGGCAAAAATTGGATTTCGAGATAAAAATTCGCGCGGGACCCTTCTCTCGCCACCCCGCCTCCCTTCCGAGTACCCAGCGCGCCCTTCCCCTTTTCGCTCGTCGTCGTCGTCGTCGTCGTTGTCGTCGTCGAATACGAGGACGATGTCGTCGACGTCGTCCTCGACCTCGACTCCTAATCAGGGCGAAACGCGCCGAGAGGAAGGGAAGTGAAGTACGCTGTTTCAGAATCGGGGGAGACATTGCTCGAGGTCATCAAGCTGAAGCTGAAGAGCAGGCAGCGCTTACTTCGAAAGCAGACAACCCCCATAGGGATGGTCATCTACCCATGTAGGCTTCACTATATAGGTGAAGGTATGGATAGCGTCTGTCTCCACATAACTCAAGTCGTCGAAAATTAGGTGGGTCACATATTGCGTTTCGCTGGCTCCTGATGGACGTCTTCCGTTTTCAACTGCGTTGTGGTAGACATTGGATCCGTCGCCGATCCCATAATTGGAACCCGTCATTCTCTTCAAACCCTTGTTGGAAAGATAAAGTCGAATATGGCCTCGGATCTAAGGGCGATTCAGATAGGGGTGATCTTCACCATTTTCAGAAAATTCAGATAACTAATTTTGATCAGAAATTTGGTGTCTTACCGATTCGAATATCCGATGTGAGATCCGAAGGTAGGTCAGCTATTTGGATCATTCGAAAATCCTTCATGTTAAAGCAACTTTTATCTGAAACAGTTCAAAATCTGAGGCTTTTCAATAATTTCATTTTAATTGGGTGAGAAAAAATAGCGAATTAGAACTATCCGAGTCGGTGTTGGATCCAATGTCGACTGCGTGGTAGCGGACTCCCGGCACATGTCAAAGGCATGGCGCGACCCGAAGGAATTGCTAACAGCCAACACATAGCCTTGGCAATGTCAAACTGGTTTGTATAATAGGCCAGAAGCTCGCCGAGGTAAAAACCGAGCTTCATGAACCCCATTCAGTCGAGTACGCGTCATGCACTTACCCTTGAAAGGAATGGCGACTCATGGCGCAAATTCGATTAAAGGAATCTCGTGAGCTAAGTTTTTATCCCCCAATTTCGTAAAAGAGACTGATGGTCAATTTAGCTTTGAGCTTCCTCGAAATTCATGAATCAGAGATCTCAGTTCGTCCAAAATTAGGTGGGCCACCTGCCAGACTTATTCCGCGCTGGTTCAAGGAGAACACCAGAATATTTACCAATGGAAGCTCGGTGCAAGATATGACAACAGCTCGTCACATTCAAGCAAGAAGAACCCACTGGGCTACTATGGCACGCGACAGGGCTGGCGGTGTCTCAGGCGGTGTCCGCTCGAGTAAGTCGATAAATAGAACACGCTACTACTTCTTGAAAGGTACCATGTTAGTTATTCCTATGTTTTCCGAAACCTATCAAAAATATAGTAAAGGAAAACTGGGATCTATCCTAGTCGGGAGGAGGCAACCGTAAAGTGTCAGATGCGTACGTCATCCTATAGCACACAACCAGATCCCCTGAATTTAAATAAAAACCTTCGCATGATAGGAAAAGAGCTGAAGGTGTCGTTGAAAGCTTAGCAAGGGGTTAGAGAGGAGGGGTTTTTTTGTTAATCACTACATGTCTCCCCCTATTAGGATAGATCCGAAAACTGGTTAATAATATGTTGTTACATGTCAGCACCCACCCGTGATACGGGATGGGCCGGTCGCTGATATCAGCATGGAGCCGGTTAAGCTGAAGACCTTACTAGTAATAATGTTCTGACACATTTGCTTAAGCCTGGAGCGGCTGGTAGAGAGGCTATATGTTGTTACAATGGCTATATGTTGTATGTTGCTATATGTTGGTTAATAATAGAATTAAAATATTAAAATAAGTAACTGATAGGCTCCGAAAAACGAGAAAAGCATTCTAGTTCGGCTTTGCGCAAGAGTTTCTCAATATCCCTTTAATAGCTCCATAAATGCAAACTTTATATTGACAGCTTTACGAGATCACAGCCTCATTATAGAGCTTATTTCAACATTTTTTGCGTTTCCGCAGAAATTGCAGCTGAATTTAGACGAAGCACACAATCAATAAGCTTCCGCCCTATTTGGAAGAACGAGAAAAGGTCTCTTCAAAATGTGCACATTTCCATTCTAATGCGTTCGCCCTAGAGATGACTTCTGCTGGGTTGGTTCACTAGGGCAGTTAAAAGGGGAAATCCGCGTGAACATCCATGCATCCAGGGAAAACGTCTATTTGTGAGCTTCTTAACCTTTTAAGTAACTAACCGTAAGGCGGGGTTCATAGTCAGCCATTGGTCGGCGCTATACTAATATCGATCGTCTGTGTCGCGCCCCGGGTGAGTCCGCTGCACCGGTGGTATAACTCATGCGGCCCTCAACCCGAGGCCACGTGTGAGGCACAACTGAAGTCGAGGTCTTACCCATGGGCGCTAGCTCTTACATCACCTGCCACGTTAGGGTGAGACCCTTGCTGCCTCGACTTAACACACCTCATACCAGTGCGAATGTTATTTAGGATCTCCTGCGCAAACTGCACCTGCGCTGGCCCCCCGGTGACTCTCTCCCGTTTTCACATCACTCGCGTGATACAATTGAACCAACTGACCTTCTGCAATATTTACCACTGCGCTCAGAATAAACCTTCTCCCACTCTCGAGTCACATGACAATGCGCATCAGACATCAGACTTCATGGCAACCCAATATACACACACAATGCGCATCAGTATGGAGCACAATTGCCTACGAGTTAAGGCTGAGCCCCGCCACGTCACCTACGGGTCAGCTCCAAGCGCAAGCCGCAGATCCTTCCTCGCTTCTACCCTGGAGCCTGCGCTCACGAGGGCGGTGGCTCGGTCGGTCTCTGCGGTTACCTCTGATTGTCGTCCCTGCGCGTCTTGTCCTGTCGTCCTGGAGTCCTGCACGGCTGGTCGAGTCGATGTCCTGGTGGAGTGGACACTGCGCTGACGATGAAGTATCGGAGCGGAAAGCGGACCGACCGCTCGGTGCGACGACGAAGCCGGAGACTGCTGGGTGCGCGCGGGAAGGCGTTTATAGTGCGTCGCGGCGCGTACGCGCGACCGTAAGCCCTCCGCGTCGGGACCAGGGCGCCTCCCAGCGTGTGTGCCCTTGAAGAGTCGTGATGGAGCGTGGCGAACGTCACGACAGTCTGTGCCATCTAATCGATACTGGCAGCTTTCGTGACGTCGCGCCGACGAGCGACTAAAGTATAAGCCCTGCCTAACAGCTCTATTGTTGTGCGGCAAGAATTGCGTCATGCATCATTTTTGAGATTGGAGAAGAGAAGCGAATCGACATCTACGATCGACATATAGCACGTTTGAGCGGTATCACTTATTTGAATGTAAATAGTTTTCTATCCGCGGATTCTCAAATATCTGTGGAATGAGCCATGCATTGAATGTTAAGAAATGTCCTTGTGGATCTGAATATGTACTGTGCCTCAAAAGACTCAGTAAAGCTCGCTGCAAGCGCGAAGACACCTCCGGAGAGTAGAAACTAATCAAACAAATCAGAATCCTTTATATGCAATACTCTTTTGGTAGGCTTCCAAAGATAAAGTGGAGGGTTGGTCTAGTACGGAAATGGACCCAAACATAACATGGACGCATCATAGCGAGCACTATGTACTGCTGCCTGTATAGGTTCTGACCTCTATAGGGTTCGGTTCGGAACCGGCTCCTAATTTCGCAACTCCCGCCAGTGCAAAGGTGTTTAGAATAATCTATCATAGTCGGGAGGGGGCAGCGCTACAGTGACAGCTTCGCCCAGAACTCCACGAGACACCCAGTTCTTACTTATTCTGCATCACAATACGCCTGATCCTAGACAATCCAGTTCACCTGTCAGCAGTTTGTACGTTCTTTTTCTGTGAAACGCGACATGAAACCTAAGGACGAACTCTCCACGAACACTTATGTCATGTTCCGACCTGCGTCTCACCCCAACAAGAACGTCGCGAGGGCTCGAGGCTCTCAAATGGAGGAGATGAGGGATAGCTACGAACTTTAGACAGAAATTGCACATGGAAAGTCTGGTTCTAGAAGAATTCATCCACCTGCCGAGATTTTCGATTTTTAGGTGCTTTCACTGAATTATAGAGGAAGCAGCAATATGTAGAGTTTGAGAATCGATCTCAAATTCAGCTACTATGGCCAATGGATTGCTTGCTTATCCAGACAACTTGGTAGACAGAATATGGCTAGAATGTTCGAGGAGGACTTAAAGCTCCGAGCCGCATACTATAGCGATGTTTTGTTGCGATCAAAACTCTAGCGCCAGGCCGGACTCGAACCCGCACCTGCTGCTGACCGGGTGCTCTACGCCATCACAACACCGGTGTTGTTTGATTTTTTGTCGCAACAAGCATCGTTATGGGAGACATGAGGACGTTCTCGTTTTTCAATTAACAGCCACTTTAAAAGATGCTTAAAGCATGCATTAAATGTTAAATTCAACACCTAAAATTCGTAAAGTTCTATAGCTACTGGCATGTTTAGCACTGGACAAGTGCCTGAAGAAGAACAATATTCGAAGCTATGGGAGACCAAGCACCCAACTATAGCTCGCTACAAAGACATGGCTAGCCGAAGACGGATCCAGGTATTGATCTCCTTCCGAATATCAAGATCCTGAAGTCTACGCGAAAACGGGAAGCACTGACGAGCCTTTGACTGCAAGAAAGGAAGGAAGTACTTCAGCGAGGTGATCCCAAGCTCTCAAAGAATTCGGAGAGCTACTTGAAAGAACAGCTAGATAAAAACCAGGAGGGGATGCATGGACCGCTTCGGGGTCCTAGAAGGGAACCAGAGATCACCTGACGCGCCTCATTTTTTTAAAACCAATTGGTGTCCACACTATCAATGTTCTGCGACGGGATCTAAAGGTAGACACGTACGCTGAAGATACATCAACGACGAGGAGGGCCATTGGAGCAATGAAGTTAATCAGCTTCGATCTCTTCTGGAAACGTGGGTACAGTTCGGCTACCAAGATAAGATGTCTCAACCTGACCAGAACGAATACTGTTGATGTCACTGGTTATTTCTTCAGCTGGAAAGACAAAACGCCAAGAATTTCCTCTCAAAAGTTGGTTCATACGGTGAAGGTGTTTTCATGTTTATATTTGCATCGACTCTGGTCGCGAATGCAGGCAGCTAGGGAGGTGGGAGCGCGTCAACCAATCAGGACGCATCAAATGGGCATGCCAATCATAGAAGACCTCGACGGTCGGCGCCTTGATTAGTCGGCGCATGTTCGGTTGGAGCCCTGACTGGTTATGATTGGCGGGCGTTGTCCCATCTCCCAATGCTGCTCGCATTCGCGACATGGACCTAATACTTACCGTAGGCAGAGCTTATCTGACACATACATATGTATTCGACTCCTAGCACTGGCTCTGTCGCCTGTCATTCGCCACTCAGTTATTTACGTAGAGCGAATAATATTATAGAAGGGCCAGTAAAAGGATAAAGGATAAAAGACGCCGTTACTAAATCCATTTTGAGATGTGCCATGCACTCTACTTCTACTAGATGTCGTTGAGGAGATTTCAATGCGTATTTGGCCATACAATGACCCACGGTGGCTAGTCGTTGAGCAAAGCAGTGTTTTATCCCTCTGGCAACATTCACCGACATCGAATGGATAGAAGGCTTGGTTGGCCTGGGCAAGAAATCGAACCAGGAACTTGGTATCGGGTTCACTCGACAGCTAACACCTCCTCCAACTGCGCTACAAAGGTCCTTGGTAAGCCAGTGTTAGTCGTAATCGTTTACTTTAGAATCGGCGAATGATACTGGAAAATGCTTTCGACGACTGTCATTCAAAATATACAACTGAGGCCACGCAAAGCGATAAAGGATGGTTGGAATGAAAAGCCGTGGCAATCAGAAAGTAGGGGCGACAACTCGAGGTGAATTTTTTCCAGTAAAAAACTACATTTATTTGTTTATTTACTCGTAAATCATAAAGGGATACCACAACGCAGCACAAATGGTATGTAAGGGCCTGTTCGTACTTCGCGACAACTTGTCGCCCGTGCAAAACATGCATATCGATTAAAACCGAGGGCTCGCTGCCGAAAAGTGTTCATACTCGGGCGCCGGCGTTGTCGCTCCAGCCACTCTTGTCACTCTAGTCGCTCTAGTCGCTCTAGTCGCTCTAGTCGCTTGTTCAAACTTCCGCGCGCTCGCTCTTGTCGCTGCTGTCACGAAGTATGAACAGGCCCTAAAATGTCATAAATTGGAATCAATTTAGTGACCAAATTTCCAAATTGGATTGAAATTTTTGGCTCAATCACGTGGCACAAGAAAATCACAAGAAGACATGTTGTATTGTCGAACTAAGAATACGCATAGAAGACATCTGAATGAATAGAGGTGGGTCAAGGGAGACCGCATTCATCCAGGAATTTGGTAAACAACCGTTAACTTTGGCTTCGTCCACTCTAGAGAGGCTGTCCAGAAATGTCCCTCAGTCTAGAAAACACTTCATCCAAAACTCTATTGAGGTCAGTGGCTGGATAGTTCCAAACTGGAATAAAATTCAGAATTTTTGGCTCAATCACACGGGACCCGGAAGCGTGAACCCATGCGAAGCTGCTGCATCGGTCGTACGAAGGCACCTTAACACAGGTAGCTGACGTCGTCCATAACAATGAACAGCGTCGGGCTTGTTTTGAAGGAGTGGGGCGTTGAAAGAAACTCGTGCGCTCACCTCGGTTTACATGAGGATAAGCCACACGTCGGCCTGAGTAAGTTCGGAAAAACACTTGAGCGGCCAGCAGTGTTTTCACTGCGAAATCCCCATGGCCTAAACTTACTCCTATAATAGAATTTCTAGGTTCGTAGAACGACAGCGGGGACAACCAGGGTGATTAGAATGAAAAGGCATCGAATTTTGAGATGCAAAAGGGCAAAAATCACACTACAATACCAGCCCTATACATATTTTGTCCATTCGGCGCCAAACGAGTCTTTTGCGCTGTTTTGTGAAAAAGCACTGTTTTCTTATAACTTGCTTCAGAATGGTTGTTTTTGATGAGGCTTCATGTTTAGAACGGGGATCATATTCCCTATAGAATGCTGCAAGAAATTTTCAGAAGTTTTGAAGACGAAAACCTGGTGATTGGTGAGGGGGGGGGGCTACAGTATAGGTCTAAAAAGCACAGTAGGCTTACGACCTCTCTCTCCTCCATCGAAATACAAGGTGCGCCAAAATTATGGCGACAACGTATTCAAATCGCCGAAAGCGAAAATGCAGTACTTTCGAGAAACCAACGATGCGATAATGTTTATTAGTCTATTGTGAACTATACACTACATTGAGATTCAAAAATGTCTCCATCGGCGTTGATACAGGCGGCGGCGGCACGCAAGTATGTGACGTCGAGCTTATCCCACGCTTTCTGAAGAGCCTCCTTCAAAGAATCCACAGAGCGGTGCGGTTTCCTGCAGGATTTTGTTTCCAGAACTGACCAGACGGTGTGATCCATTGGGTTCAAACCCGGAGAGTTGGCTGCTCAGTCGTGGAAACTGATGAAGTCCGAGAGGTTGTCCTTGCACCAGACCTGCACCATTCTTGCCCTGTGAGCGTGAGCTCCATCCTGTTGGAAGGTCCAGGAGCAGCTTCCAAAGTGAGCACTAGACCAGGGTAACAATTCACTCTTCAGAAGGTCTAGATAGTTCTGACTGTTCACTTTCACTCCTTGAGGAACGAACCACAGCGCCGTCTTTCCGTCTGCCGTTACACCTGCAAAAACCATAACAGATGCAGGGCGTGAAGAGCAGCTCACAGTCACATGTGGGTTCGAAACAGCGTACGCACGGTCATTTTGCTTGTTGACCACTTCTTCAGCTGTGAGCAACTTTTCATCCGTGAAAAGAATCAAGCGGTGTCTTTGGTTTCTGAATCTTCTGAGCAGCTGTTTCGATCACTCCTTTCATTCTCTTATTCTTCTGGACTTTCGTCAATTTTTGGCATGTGGCCTTCTTGTAGGCCTTAAGACCCATCTTATAAAAGATTCGTCTCAGTGACGTCCCTTTGATATCCATTTCCCGCGACATCCGGCGGACCGAGCGCGCCGAGTTTCTGCGAACTCGTTTACGTACCTTTCTGATGTTGTCCGTAGCAGTGACATTATTATTATTATTTATTACATGGGTCAAATCCATGTGAAGAACAATGTAATTAGAAACGGTATAGAACGACATCCACATCAAATTGGCTAACGATCCAGATCAAAGTGTTATAGAATGATTAGAAAGTACATTCGACAACAAATGTCCAGAGAAAGAAGAATGGAAGGGAGAACAGATCAAGAGGGGCTTTGCCACAAGATCTCATTATGTCCTAGAATTATTCATGAATTGACTTGCATAAATGGCTTCAGCTGTACGGAATAACTGAGTTTTCGGAAAGTTTTATATAATCCGAACCTGCTCTATTAACGAAAAAATTATGTCGAATAGAAGATTTTGCAGTACTTAGTGAAAGTTTCTCTCCTCCACAACGGATTCTAGATGACCTCACTATGAAGAAGTCCACATAAAACATGGGGAATTTTGTGAACCATTACGAGGTCGTATATTCTTCGTCTGGATGAAAGTGTCTGTAGTCCGAGTTGTTTGTTTCTTACTTCACTGCTGGGAATAGCATGGTAATCAAAGCCACATTTCCTGATAAACAGTTTTCTAGTGAAGCTATTTTGGACTTTTTCAAGCCTAAGTATATTCTTCTTCTTAACTGGGTAAAAAATTGTTGTTCCATACTCAAGTATTGGCCTAACGTAAGTCTTATAGGCTTTGACGAGGACAGAGTGGTTTTTTGTGGAAAGACTTCTAAAGAGATTGTGTACTACAGTCACTGCTTTGTTTGCAATTTGTTCACAATGCGCGTCCAAAGTCAAATTTGCATCGAGGAGAAATCCAAGATCTGTCGTTTGATCAGTGCTGGTAATCACATTTTCACCTAACTTGTATGTGTAGCGGGGATTTGTCCTTCCTAAATGGAGCACCTTAGTTTTTTCTTTTGACAAAGGGAGCCGCCACTCGTGGGACCAGCGATCAACAGCATCTATGGCTCGCTGCAGAAGGTTTTGATCATGGATTGGTGAGCTATGGTAAATTTTCAAATCATCAGCAAAAGCTATGCATTTCACTCCTGAGCTCATTATTAGTGACGGTAGTTCGTGGGTATAGATATTGAATAGAATAGGGGATAGAACGCAACCTTGTGGAATGCCACTAAGAGTCGGTTGAGGTGCTGAATAATTGGAATTGACGCGTACAGTAAAAGTTCTGCGATTTAAAAACTCAACTGTCCAAGAAATTATTCGAGGATGTATGTCCACCATGGTTAGTTTAGCTTTTAGTCTCTTATGACATACCCTATCGAAGGCTTTTGCAAAATCAAAATAAATCACATCAAGCCATCCTATGTTATCTATGTCATTGGTCCAATCATTCAAGGCCTGTAGCATAGCTGTCTCAGTGGATCTTTTTTTCTGAAAACCATGTTGATTTGAAGAGATTATGTTGTGTTGATCCAAATGTGCAGCAATTCTCTTTTTAAGAATTTTTTCGAAAATGTCTCCCTCGTCTGGACCTATCACCCTCGGTTCCCAGTTCCTCGCAGGGTTTGGTGGTCCTATATATGATACTTTGATGAACTCCAAGACGGCGGTGAATGTCGCGTGCCGAGATGTCTTGACGGTAAAGCTCAATGGTCGAAGCACGATGGCAAGAACGTTTCACCATCCCGAAAAACAATTTATGTTTATGCTTGGTTGAGATAAGCATAAAAAATTGACGCAATGAAAACATCGAAACACAGAAAAAACAGACACTCCAAGTAGGAGGTCAAATTGTTCGCGAGTGTGCTGTCGCCATAATTTTGGCAAACCCTGTAATTACCTCCTGCGAACCTTTTTCCTTTTTCGTAGGTGCTGACAGCGTGCTGAACGGTTACAAGACTATGAAAGCACAGTCGTGTGGCATTGTTTAGTCTCACAAGAACTGTCTCGAATTTGTCTGTACTGTCGGTGGAAAGACGTTTACTGGGTGCTTACATAGTCTTGTAGTCGTAAATGAAACTGTCAGCACCTACGAAAAAGGAGAAATATCCTCAAGAGGTAATTATCTCGAAGGAGGAGGGAGAGGACGTAAGCTGACCGTAGTTTCTAGACCTGTACCGTAGCCTCCTAATCACCAGATTTTCATCTTCAAATTTTTTGAAAATTTCTTGTATCATTCTATAGGGACACCTTATCCCCATTCTAAATATGAAAGCCTTACCAAAACGAACCGTTCCAAAGCAAATTGCTAGAAAACGACGCTTTCTCGACCAAAACGGCCCAAAAGACGCGGTTTTACGCCAAATGGACAAAAGATAGCGCATCTGAACTGCAAGATGCTATGATCTGGACGTCTTTGCTCAGTGGGCGTAGAATTGTAACTGTAACTGTGGGCGGAGTTCTACATGCGATTTACATAGCCAGAGATTTCTACTATCTACCCAGATTATGTTTGGTCAGCTTTAATGCGGGGAGAATTGGCCTCATTTTCCAAAGAAAGATGATTCAGTGACGATTCCGGCCAACTTGTTATTTCAATAACGGCTGCCAGAGGTCACTCCACACTTAGCAATTACCTCTAGCGAAGTGTGGTGACAGAAAAAAGTCGAAAAGTCCTCCATATAAATCATTCCCTTATCAGCAGGAGGTCTGTTTCCTTCCTGGTGTGGTCGATCGATGAATCCATCTAAGGACGACTTATATGGAGGAGAAGATGGGACAAGACAGAGAGCCAGACGTTCGTCAACAACGATGTTTGCTCGAAACTGCTATAGGAGGCTAATAAATTTCGGATAGGCGCACGCATACTACATGGGAAGACACGAAGGAAGAGCTCGAGCATAAAGGTGGGAACATTCGTTTAGGAACGGCAATGACTATACCTACTAGCCATTTTTCCTCGTCTTAGGCTGCAAACCGTAACAGGGACAAACTTCGAAAAACATTGTTCAGGCCAGTTTGGGATGCGCCCTGCGTTCTGCTTCCGTTGGGAATAGAAGCACGAGGAAAAGAGAGTCTCTTGGAACCATATATCATTATCGAAAAGCCTAGCGTGCAACAACATAGATGGGATCTACTTTTAGAGGATTGTATTGAGCCAGACATGCTCTTCCCTCCGACTCGGACCTTTCTGACTCCAGTCCCACCTTTATCATAAAAAATAGTAGATTTCACAATTTACCAATGTTATATCTGAACATGACGGCTTTCTGTGCTGGAACTCCCAAAGTTTTCTGATAGAGACAAAATCTAGGAAAACTATCTCCTTCTTCTTCTTCTTCTTCTCCTGAGCGTTTAGTCCCGCGCAGTCGCAGGGTCCGCTGTTCTTGTGATCTGTCGCCACCTCATCCTATCAAGGGCGTCATCTGCCGTAGCGCCGACTTCGGCTAGATCTCTCTTGATGACGTCCTTCCATCTTTTCCTTGGGGCTCCTCTTGGACGCTTTCCTGGTGCCTCGAAATCTAGGGCCAACCTTGTGGGGTGATCCTCTGGTCTTCTGAGGACGTGTCCATACCACCTAAGGCGCTGCTCTCTCATCTTCAGCTGGATCGGGGCTGTCTTCATCACTGCCCTAACATCCTCGTTTCGCACCCTGTCCCGACGGGTCCATCCACATGCCCACCTCAGCATCCTCATCTCCGCCGCGTGCAGTTGCCGCTCCTGCGCCTTACCTAGGGCCCAGCACTCACTGCCGTAGAGGAGGGCAGGTCTCACAACTGTTCTATAGAGCTTGCCTTTGAGCGTCCTGGAGCATCTACGGTCGCAGAGGATCCCTGTGGACTCCCTCCACTTGAGCCAGGCTGCGTTTATCCGTCCCCTGACCGCCTGGTCCACACTTCCTTCCTCGGATAGGTCACTTCCGAGGTAGCGGAATTCTTCCACCTTCTCGATCTTTTCCCCTTGGCAGTCTAGGATCGATCCAGCGCACTGCTCAGAGCTGATGAACTTCGTCTTCTTCACGTTCAGCCGTAGGCCGTTGTCTGCGAGGGCTCTCTGCCACAGCTGCACCTTCTCCTCCAGCTCCTCCTGGTTGTCGGCTACTAGAGCGATGTCGTCCGCGTAGAGGATCGTTCTGAGAGGGCCTTCCTCAAGGTGGTTCACTATAGAGTCAAGTGTGAGCAGGAAGAGGAACGGGCTCAGAGCCGACCCTTGGTGTACCCCCACAGTGATGTCCACTTTCCTTGTCACCCCGTGTGGAGTTCGTATCGCCGCTTTCGAGCCCTCGTACATGTCCCTTATGACCGTGATCAGACGTTCCGGGACACCCCTCCCTCGAAGGGCATTCCAGATTACGGCCCGAGCTAGCCTGTCGTAGGCCTTCTCCAGGTCCAGGAATGCTAGGTAGCAGGGTTTTCGTTTCTCCCGATATTTCTCCATCATCTGACGAGCGATGAAGATGGCGTCTGTGGTGGACCTCTCAGGCATGAAGCCCCACTGCACCTGGGAGATGGGTACCATCTCCCTCAGCCTTGAGTCGACCAGTCGTTCGTAGATCTTCATCGTGTGTGAGATCAGTTTGATCCCTCGGTAGTTGGAGCATTCGGAAGCGTCTCCCTTCTGCTTGAAGATGGGGACTATGGTGCTGTTCCTCCAGTCATCCGGCATCTTACCTTCTTTCGTGATTCTGTTGAGGAACTGCGTCAACCAGTTGACTCCGAGGTCCCCGAGCACCTTCCAAGCCTCTACTGGCACACCGTCAGGCCCTGCTGCCTTTCCGAGTTTCATCTTCCCTATGGCCTTGCGAACCTCTTCTTGCGTCCAGGGTGGGATGGGTCCTTTCGTTGGTTGTTCTTCCTCGGCTTCCTGACGAGGGAACTCCTCGTTCAGGAGTTCCTTGAAGTACTCCTCCCATCTCTGTCTGACCTCGACCGGCTTCCGTAGCACCCTACCGTCAGCACTCTTCACAGTCTTCACTATTCGAATGTCGAGGCTAGCTCTATGACGCGCCTTGGCCAGGCGGATGGCGAACTTCTCTCCCTCTGGCCCGTCTAGTTTCTCGTACAGGGCATCCATTTCCGCGTTCTTTGCCTTCGCTACAGCTGTTTTTGCCAGCCTCTTCAGCTTCCTGTAGGCTGTGAGATGCTCGGGTGCCCTCGTCTGCTGCCACAGGTTGTAGGCCTCCTTCTTCCTCTTCACTGCAGCCTGCACCTCTTCGTTCCAGAACCATGCCGATTTATCCCCTCTGGTTCCTCCCTTTGTTTCTCCCAGGGTTTCCTTGGCACATCTCAGGATAGTTTGGGCTACCCTCCTCCAGGTCTCGTTCACGGGACCAGCTGGATCTGGAAGGCCTGCTTCGAGCACTGCCCTTCGTAGCTCGTTCCGCTCTGAACCCCGCAGTCTCCACCATCGGATCCTGGGTTCCGTCCTCACTTTGGGCCTGGTGGGTAGAGGTATGCTAAGGTCGGCTACCAAGGGTCTATGCTGTGATGCCACGTCTTCTCCCGGAATGACCTTCACATCCCGGACTGTTTTCAGGGCAGCCCTTCGAACCAAGATGTGGTCGACTTCCGTCCTTCTTCCTCCGCTAGCATAGGTCACCTTCTGGCTCTCCCTCTTCGCGAAGAAGGTGCTACAGACAGCCAGGTCGTGGGCGATAGCCAGATCCAGAATTCGTTCTCCATCCGAGTTTATCAGGCCGATCCCTTTACCTCCATGAACCCTTTCCACTCCTCTTCTGCCACTCCCCACATGCCCGTTCATGTCCCCTGCTATGGAGAGGTAGTCGCCTTCTGGTACGGACCTTATGGCTTCTTCGAGCGAGATGTAGAAGTCATCCTTGTCGTGCTCGGAGCATCCGGTCTGCGGAGCGTAGACAGACATGATGGTCCAGTAACCCTCCTTCGTGTCCAGCCGCAGTGACATGATGCGGTCGTTTATTCTTTGGACAGCCGTTACTGAATCCTTGAGGGACTCCGCGACAGCTATCCCTACCCCGTTCCTCTTGGTGTCCTCTCCGTTGTAGTACAGCTTGACCCCTTCTCCGATCTCCCTGGCTTTCGCCCCTTTCCATCGCGTTTCCTGCAGACACAGGACTTGTATCCTTCTGCGCTTCATCAGGTCAGCCACTTCCCTAGATCTTCCGGTCAGCGTTCCCACATTCAGAGTCCCCAGTCGAACTAGCTTCTTTAGCCGAGGTCGTTCGGCCCTCGGTAGCCCTCGCATACTGACCACAGAACTCGGGCGGGGGTTCTGTGCGCCACTTCCGGGTGACGTCCTAGCCTTTACACTGATTCTATTGCGACTTGTGATCATGGTTTTGTGACGAGGTTTCTCCATCAGCCGGCCTGTCAACCTGGGCCTGACGCTGGAACCGTTGCCATTTTTGCAATTTTTGCAGGGCATGGCGTGCCGGAGCCGGGAGTCGAACCTGTGACCGTTTGTGCATGAAACTACACCACTAACCACTAGGCTAACTCGGCTCAGGAAAAAAAAAAAAGGAAAAGGAAAACTATCTCCTTAAAGCCATCAAATCAAACGGCGGATCCAACCCTCCATTTTTCAATAGCTTGACAGCTGATGGAGAAAAAATAAACTTATCCTAGTCGTAGGAGCCACCGTTGGAAAAGCGAAACAAATACAAACTGGGTGGTCTCTCCTAGCTAGGAATTTGCCCAAAAAGGTCATCTTGTAGGTTAGTTCAAAGTACTGTTTTCGTAAAATAGTTCGCTCACAACTTTACAGTTGTCTTCAAAAAGACTGAGGGGTTCTTTTTTCCACAATCCTTCCATTTGTAAACGCAGAATGAACTGTATACATAAATTAATACTTTCATTGATACTTTGACGGTCCTTTTGTCGGCTTGAGGTCTTCTCAGCGGAGACCACAACTCTTCCAGACCGCTCGATCTCTGGCAGCTTGCATCCAGTGAGGCAGACTCCGCTCTCTGAAAGATCTTGAAAATAAGTCTGCCCATCGCGTTGGCGGTCATACCAGTGGTCTCTTGTGGTCTTTGGGAGCCATTCTGTGCCACAGAGACTCCATCTACGTCCTTTCTTCAAAGCAGGTGTCCGGCAGCGATATTGGGACTTCTTCATGTACTGCAGCGGATCTACCAATTGTGACTTCTCCCTTAGCTCCGAGCTTCGTAGGCCTTCTTGCCATTGCTGACGAAGGCTTGTCCTCAGAAGACTCTCTCCAGTGCACGATGCGTAGTTTGCATTGCTCTGGCGATTGCCTTGTTGTCGGGCCAGGTTTCCGTCGCGTAACACATCGCAGGCAGTACAGAGGCGTTGAATATCGAGGCCCTGAGGCCGTGATCCTTGACCTCATCGGTGACTTCGCGAATCGAACTGAATGATGCCCATGCTGCGCGTCTTCTGCGGGCGATTTCAGGAGCGAGGTCGTTATCCATGTTCAGCTCTCTTCCCAGATAGACGTAGGAGCCGACCTGTTGTAGAGCGACTCCATTTAACCTTACGAGTCCCATGTCACACCACTGGTTGACCATAAACTGCGTTTTGGACATATTCATGTCCAATCCAATCTTCATACCTGCCACATTGAGCTCGTTCAGCATGTCCTCGACTTCTGCCGTGCTGGTAGAGATCAGAACAATATCGTCGGAGAGGCGGAGGTTGCTGTTCCGTTTACCGTCGACAAGGTAGCCTTTATCGTCCCAGTTTAAGTCCTTCATGGCATCTTGGAGTGCCGCTGTGAATAGCTTAGGAGAAATCGTGTCTCCTGCCGTACTCCTTTCCCGATAGGAATTTTAAGGTTTCTATCGAACAACTAGATGGTTGTCGATGTGTTCGAGAAGCATTCGTCGAGAATTCGGATGTAGGGCGATGGTATACCAGTATGCACAAGCGCGTTCAGAATGGCGTTGATTTCCACAGAGTCAAACGCTTTCCGATAATCCACGAAGACAAGGACAAGTGGGAGGTGGTGTTCGCGGCTCCTTTCGATGAGCTGTGAGACAGTCTGAATATGGTCCATGCAGGAGAAATCCTTGTGAAACCCTGCTTGCTCCATTGGCTGATATTCATCCAAGCAACGCTCCATGCGGCTAAGCAGTATCTTGGTGAAGATCTTGTACACAACCGAGAGAAGGCTGATGGGTCGATAGTTGTTGATATTCTCCTGCTGACCTTTTTTGAAGATTAAAACTGTTTTCGACTGCTTCCATGAGTCCGGAATCCTACCAAGTCGAAGGAAGTGGTTGAAGTGCTTGGCAAGAAATGAATATAAATTAATAACGGTTTTAAAAATGTACCTATTATAAGAAGCTGCTGATAGTATAACATCTCCTCTGGTCTCAGTCACCAATAGATTTTTTTTCAGTGAATGAACTGCTAGAACTAGTTATGAATAAAACTAGTAGTTCTAGTGTTTCAATACAATTATTCTCAATATTTTGGAAACAAGCAGAAGCTAATCCGGTAGTAAAATAGAGATATTCGTATTGTTTTATTTATGCAAAACAGTGCCTAAGTTTTTGACAAATTAATATTGCGTTCGTTTCGGCCGAATGAATATTTGTATTTGCAAAAAAAAAATCGTGGCCTCTGTCAAATGCAAAACCGCCATAAAAAGTTTCACGAATTTTTCCTTCGACTCGTGTTCTTACAACTTTAAGCAAACAATTCTTTGCCAAAAACCATTAACTACAAGACAAAAAACTTTCGTAAACAGAAAAGAAATTTAATAAGTTAACTACAAACTATTTATTGATTTTTCCTACAAAGCTCGAAACAATTCTACGATTTCAGATTGACTGAAATTAGTTTTAAAACGAATGGACGATATTTTGATGAAATATATAATACTTTTTCAACAAACGAACTACTAAATCGAGAGAAAGCAATCACTTTTCAAATGAAATTCATGGACAAAATCGCTTTTGCTAATCTTTCTTTAAACTTTTGCTTCGATAAATCCTATATCTTCTATTAGGTTGTAACGAAATAAATGGCACTGAACCACTGTAAATTTAAACAGTTAATATCTCGGTTTGTAGGCAAGTTTATTAATCGAAATAAAAACCTTCTGATTCTACACATCTTTGCCAACGTGACACAAGCTTTTTTATCCCAGTAGCATAAAAATAGGAAGTTCTGGAATTGACGAAATCTTCGAAGGCACTTTGGCATCCTGTTGGTATTTGAATATTTTCCCTACCAAGAAGTCGCCAAGATGCTTGAAGAAATGGTAGTCTGTTGGGGAGAGGTCGGGAGAAAACGGAGGATGTGGTAGAGTTTCAATGCTCAGCTCATTCAATTTCTGCAACGTCATTCGTGCTACATGGGGGCGAGCATTGTCGTGCAGAAGGAGAACTCGCCTTCGGTTTACCAAGGCCGGCCGGATATCCTTCAACTTTTTCATCATTTCTTCAACTTCAATGCAGTACTTCTCTGCCGTGATGGATTCACCGGGAGGGAGGAAGCTGTGGTGAATAATTCCCAGCGAACACCACCATACTGTCACCATTACTTTCTTTTGGTGCAATTCCGGCTTCGCAAAAACCTTGGGGCTCTCATCGCTGTCCACCCACTGTGCCGATCGTCGCCTGTTGTCGTACATTATCCATTTCTCGTCACAGGTTACGATGCGATCAAGGAATGGTCGTTCCGTAGAAGCAGTGCGGACCAGATTTTCCTTCAGATGCCGGGCAGCTGTGTTGTGACTGACGCCAAGAACCTTCGCTATCTCCCTGGTACCTTTGTGTGGATCCTCCACTACCACATCTCTCAGCTTGTCCTCATCAACATCACTATGCCTCCCACGACCTTCATGTTCTTCCAAGCTCTCATCTCCATTCCGGAACTTCTGATACCAACGATACGCCGTCCGAAGTGTGGAACATCCTTGACCGAATGCGGCGTTGATCTTCTCGTCCGCCTCCTTAGCTGTAGTGCCCAGCTTGAATTCATACAAGTAAATGCCTCGGATTACCCTTTTGTCCATCTGCAAAAAAGTCAATAAAACTCTAAAGTTTTCCCACTTTTACATAGAAAGTTTGGTACTCTCCGGTAGAGCAAAGTTTGCGCTTCTAAACGATGTGCCACATGTTACGGTTTGTTCTTGATCAAACGCGTAAAGACGCACCAAAAAATGGCGCGAGCCAGTGCCATTTAATTCGTTACAACCTAATATGTTCCCAACTAAGATATATCCAGAGAAAAGAACGCGAAAAAACGGCAAATAGACGGTTTCCAAAGTGGTGAGAGGTCTTTCTGAAAGGATGGGACTGAACTATCCTTGCTGCAGCCACGCGGCAAACGTACTGTTGAGTCACTTTGTCCACATTATAACCCTGTGGACACCAAGACGACCAACAGACAATCCATGTTGTGCTCACATTTCTATTCGTACCTTGTGATGACATTAGGCCAAAAACATCTTCATGTTGGAATCTAACAAAAGTTGAGTGTGTGGCGCGTCCTCCAGGCTGGGTATGTTTATTCCTAGGGTGAATCTTTTAATAAAAGACTTTTAATAAATGATAAGCAACAGAGGTCGGTGACAGTTACTCCCTCCTCGAATGCGCCACGCATTCTATCGATCTGAAGGGATAATGGCTTGCTTTTTCTGGGTCGGACTCGATCTAATGCAGTATGAAATTTCGTTTCAGGGAGCCCACCACAAGAGACACCCATCCCGCTTGCGCTACTAGGCGCCCATTCATTCATTTTTTGTTAGTTTTTAGAGCACTAAAAAGGAGCTTCCAGAAGACACAAAATGTTTACTTTACCAACAGCGCCGACTTTTTGCTTAATTTTTTGGACAGCGTTAAATGTCGTTCGAAAGAGAATGTTTTTCCTATCAAAAATGTCTGCTACGTTTATATGTTTATGCCGATTTTTTGTCAATTTTGTCAAAAAAGAAGAAAAAATAACCTTTACGAACACTGCTCTCTTTGCTCAATTTTTTCACATAGTGTCATATGTAGCTTGAAAGAGAATTTTTCGTTCTGTCCTAATGTATGTTTTGTTCAATGGTCATTGTTAATATTGCTAATTCTCAGGTCATCAAAAAAAAAGAAAAAAGTAACCAAAAAGTAGATGTTGGTAAAAATAATTGTTGTCTTCTGAGCACTCACTTCCATCTCCTGAAAATTAATGAAAATCAAAACGAATGAAAAAACCAATATATGTACATTGTCCAAGAGCTAATCATGCTCTTTTTAGTGGTATATCAACTTGTGCAAAAAAATTTAAACAAATTTTAGAATAAAATGTTGAAAAACAGCGGGCTTAGTTTCCAACCTACTGTTGGGTTGATCGAAAAGTCTTGCAACACTAGCACAACAATATTACAATACAACACAATATAATATAATATACAAAAACTCAGTCCACGATATATTCCGCATCCAAGTCTGAGAACCTGAACAATCTTTCAGGCAGTCTTTCAATTCCTTTCTGCCAGAATTCTGAGGGCTGTGAGGAAAAGAATTTAGAAATCTCCATTTCCCTTTGACGTCGATCATCGAACTCTCTAACTCGAAGATGCCACTTCAGAGCTCTGAACAGGTGATAGTCAAAAGGTGCGAGGTCTGGAGAGCACGGTGGATGGGGCAGAACTTCCCAGCCTAACTCCTGGATTTTCTCGCGACTCGCTTTTGCGGCCTGAGGAGGACGCGTTGTCGTGCAGCAGGTAGACGTTCTCCCGTTCTGGACGTTTTTGGCGCATGGCGTCGGCCAAGCTCTGGAGCTGGGTAGCGTAGACAGATGCTGCGACTGTGGTCTAACCATCCAGCAACTCCCAGTAAAGCATGCCTTCTGAGTCCCACCATCAACGCAGAAGAACCTCTTTTCGTGGTGTTCACGTTTCGGTTGTCTTGGAGCCCGTTCTTCGCGTGGGAGCCACTGGCTCTTGCGGGTGTGGTTAACATAAAGAACCCAGATTTCATCACCAGCAACAATGTCCTTCAGAAAGTCCTTTCTGTGCGGGCGAAGAAGCAGCGACTCAGCAACACTGATTCGGCATGCCTTGTCAGAGTCTCGCAGCTCATTTGGTACCCAAGACGACAAAACTTTGCGGCACCCAATGATCTCCAGCTGCCTCACGACGGTGCTTTGCGTACATCCAGGTGTCGCCGCCAATTCGCGAGTGGCTGAATTTGGCTTCACCTTGAAGGCTTCCCACAAGCTGTCTTCTTCCACAACAAAGGAGCGTCAGGAACGAGGATGATCTTCGAAAGAGATATCTCCAGCCCTTAAGCGCTGATGCCAACGAGCCACTGTGGGATAATGAATGACTTCCTCCTTGAGTGCAGCGCAGATGTTGGAGGCAGCAGTCCGTGCGGAATGGCCTTGCAGAAATTCGTAGTAGACCATAGGTCGTAGGATGACGATAGGTCCTTATCGTGCTGTATTCGTACTCGAAGAGGCCTTATATAATATGCTTGAAAAAGCGTCGAGAATGTACTGTGACGTCACCACACAAGTTCTATACTGTAAGAGCTCTAACAAATTTAACAGGCAGTAGAGTAAAGTGTTGCAAGTCTCTTCGTTCAGCCTAATATTTCTAGGAAATATCGTGGAAGTAGTAGAAATGCGTGTTTGGCCCGGAAAATGATTTGCAGAGGCCAGCCAAAAGACGATTCTGATAAATTTCCCTTCGAATAGAAATCCGACGACATCAATTCACCGAGCTCGGAAGGAGTGGTAAGCTTGATTGCCCTGGGCAAGATCTAAACCTCGATTTAAATCGCAGCGCAAGCGAAAGCACCGCCTCCTACAATAGTACTACTAGAACTTAATAATAAACATAAAATATACCTTAGCTATGTAGGTTCGCATAGTTTTGAATACGCCAGGCTTCACGAAGAAGAGGTTACTTAATAGTGAGAAACTCTCAGCGAACCTGTCTGTTACAATGATGTTTCGTTGCGATCAAAATTACCACCAAGCGGTTCGATCAAACAGCGCCGGTAGTGTAATCGAGTAGAGCATTCCGGCCCGGTCAACAGGAGGTGCGAGTTCGAGTTCCGTCTGGCGCTAGAGTTTTGGTCGCAGCAAAACATCGCTTTAGCAGCTTACAACCTCGATGCCAGCCACTAGTGGCTTAACGAAGCTGACTTAAACTTTATAGTCGTGCAAAGGAGCAACTTAAGGAAAGCATGAAGGAAGCCATCAGTCGGAATCCCTCAAGCCGACGTCCAGCAGAAAGTTCACTCATAGTACATACAAATTATACATGATGACATACATTCGACACTTAAATAAAAGAATGAGATGTCTCTGGAACTGTGAGCCAGGCGCTGCACTACGTGGATCAAGTAAACATGTCTGAGGGACGGCAGAGAACGTTCTCTGGCGCTGAATAGGCTCAATTATTCCAAAGATGGGAAAAGGAAGGAGGGGCGCATGACCGAGTTTGAAATTTCTCTGCAGGAGTCGTGAGTCTGAGCGATGCTTCCTGCAATGAAAAAGGAATCGGCTTAATGGGGCGGGAATGCTTTTCGCCCTTACACCAGAGCTTTGGTCGCAACGAAACATCGTTATGAGAGCTTAATATAAGTGTCTTTGAATTTTTAAACTCACCTGCCAGAATAAGTGAAATCACTGTATGAAATAAATTTAAAAAAGGTAAATTAAAATATTCAAAGAAAGTCATACCAAATTTTCCTCTTACAAAAATAATTTTTATTAGGTTGTAACGAATTAAATGGCACTGGCTCGCGTCATTTTTTGGCGCGTCTTTACGCGTTTGATCAAGAACAAACCGTAACATGTGGCACATCGTTTAGAAGCGCAAACTTTGCTCTACCGGTGCGTACCAAATTTTCTATGTAAAAGTGGGAAATCTTTAGAGTTTTATTGACTTTTTTGCAGATGGACAGAAGGGTAATCCGAGGCATTTACTTGTATGAATTCAAGCTGGGCACTAAAGCTAAGGAGGCGGACGAGAAGATCAACGCCGCATTCGGTCAAGGATGTTCCACAATTCGGACGGCGTGTCGTTGGTATCAGAAGTTCCGGAATGGAGATGAGAGCTTGGAAGAACACGAAGGTCGTGGGAGGCATAGTGATGTTGATGAGGACAAGCTGAGAGATGTGGTAGAGGAGGATCCACACAAAGGTACCAGGGAGATAGCGAAGGTTCTTGGCGTCAGTCACAACACAGCTGCCCGGCATCTGAAGGAAATTGGAAAGACCAAAAAACTGGAAAGGTGGGTGCCTCACGAGCTGTCTGAGGAGCAAAGAAACCGACGATATGAGATCTCGTCCGCAGTGCTTCTACGGAACGAAACGGACCCATTCCTTGATCGCATCGTAACCTGTGACGAGAAATGGATAATGAACGACAACAGGCGACGATCGGCACAGTGGGTGGACAGCGATGAGAGCCCCAAGGTTTTTGCGAAGCCGAAATTGCACCAAAAGAAAGTAATGGTGACAGTATGGTGGTGTTCGCTGGGAATTATTCACCACAGCTTCCTCCCTCCCGGTGAATCCATCACGGCAGAGAAGTACTGCATTGAAATTGAAGAAATGATGAAAAAGTTGAAGGATATCCGGCCGGCCTTGGTAAACCGAAGGCGAGCTCTCCTTCTGCACGACAATGCTCGCCCCCATGTAGCACGAATGACGTTGCAGAAATTGAATGAGCTGAGCATTGAAACTCTACCACATCCTCCGTTTTCTCCCGACCTCTCCCCAACAGACTACCATTTCTTCAAGCATCTTAGCGACTTCTTGGTAGGGAAAATATTCAAATACCAACAGGATGCCGAAAGTGCCTTCGAAGATTTCGTCAATTCCAGAACTTCTGATCTTTAGGCTACTGGGATAAAAAAGCTTGTGTCACGTTGGCAAAGATGTTTAGAATCAGAAGGTTTTTATTTCGATTAATAAACTTGCCTACAAGCCGAGATATTAACCGTTTAAATTTACAGTGGTTTAGTGCCATTTATTTCGTTACAACCTAATATCTTCTTGGAAAGTGTCTAGACCTATCTGGAAGACGCTCGCTTCAATTTGAAGGAGGCTCAGTCTGATTTTAGAAGCGTCAAGAGCTGCTTGGAAAACTGCCAATTTGCCTTTAAAAGGGTCCAGTTTGCATATAAAGGTGCCCAAGCTATGTAGCCTAAAAACGGTATAACACGGTTCAACTGGAACAGAGCTGTAACCACTTGAATTTAGTAGCGAACTCTGGATCACCTTCTTAAGATGGAGAAGCTCTAAAGGGCGCAAGAAGAACTCTGTCGAAGTGGAAGAAATGTGTTTACTTCGGAGGAGACATTGGAAGCATGCATAACTTATGCCTTGCAAGACGCGAATTCTCCATGAGTCACCGATGAGGTGGAAAGAAAGAAAAACAGGCCCAAAGCTCCTAAACGGCCCGACAAGACAGTGACAAAATGAGCCATGATAAGCAGTTCGCCGCCTGTCTGACAGCCGCCTCAAAAGCGACTCCTGAGCAGTCTTCATCATTTACGCCGCCACGAACAACAACAGCCAAACGTACGGAGATTAAGCTTATTAGAGGCGATAAGGCTGCTTGGACGAGAGCGTGTTTTCCTTCTCCTGTGCAATGCCTTTCGTGTGTTCACCGACCCAACGAGTTTAACCGCTAGAAGTACAAACTTTACCACAGACTCTGGGCCTTGTAGATTCTTTAAGATGAAGCCTTCACACACAAGAGGTGGCTCCGCTAAGCTACAGTTACCTCGGCCAAGAACCAATTTACGAGCAATGTCTTTCTTATAGGGCAGCTAGTTTATACCTGAAATTCTCTAAGCACCTTCAGTTTCACACCGAGATAATTCAGAAGCCGAGTTGAAAATTGTTGCTCAGATCTGGAGTTGGTTGAATAGTATGATTGTTTATAAGTATTGTCTCACTGTTTGTTTGTTTTCGTCCCTGTGCTCTTTTTTGTGATTGTTTCTATGTTTGTTTCTAAAGCATTGCCTTATGCAGTCGTAATAAAACAATAACAATGCTCTGGTGACCACTAGATGAAAATCAGTGAAAATGAAATGTGTGGTATATATGTATATCGTGCAACAAGCTCCATATCCCTTTTGAATCCTTCACAAGGATCTGTGACCTGCGGATACGGAGCCGGCTGACCCAGGGTCGTAAACTGGTATCCGGGGGAGACACCGTAGCAGCGCATGTAGGCGTGCCACCATCGACTCTCCTGGAGAGTCGATGGTGGCACGGCTACATGCGCTGCTACGGTGTCTCCCCCGGATACCAGTTTACGACCCTGGGTCAGCCGGCTCCGTATCCGCCGGTCACAGATCCCTGAAAAGGATTCAAAAGGGATATGGAGCTGGGTTGCACGATATACATATATACTACAAATGAAATGATCAAAATCAAGGCACTACTGTTCTTCCAGGACTTGCTTGAGGAGAGGTCAAAAAAAATTTGCCCAAACTTCTTCCAGGGAGGTTATTTAAGATGCTGGTCACAAATTTCACATCTGTTTTTAAAACTTTTGCCGATTACGGTAGGTAGGAGTGGCTAAGGATGTCGAGGTTATAATCTTCGACCTCGCCCAAACCTCAGCTAGTGGAATTATTTGGGGTTCTGATCACGAATACAACGTCCATTTTTCGTATTACGCTAAAGTATGGTACGGGTGACTAAGGTGATGGCCACTTAAAGGTAAGATACTTCTTCAGTATTTTAAAGAGTTCCTTACCCGTAGCTACTCTACCTCAGCGTAATAACAAAAACGGATGCCAGATTCGTGATCAGCAGCATAGATATCCCCTCTAGTCGCAGTTTGAATAAAATCGGTGATTATGTATAACCTCGACAGCCCTAGCCACCATCTCTACCTACCGCAATCGGCCGATATGTCAAAAACGGATTTCATATTCGTGGTCTTGTTCTTCTTCTCCTCCTGAGCGTTTAGCTCCGCGCAGTCGCAGGGTCCGCTGTTTTTGTGATCTGTCGCCACCTCATCCTATCAAGGGCGTCTTCGGCCGTGGCACCGACTTCGGCGAGATCTCCCTTGATACGTCTTTCCACCTTTTCCTTGGGGCTCCTCTCGGACTATTTCCGGGTGCCTCGAAATCTAGGGCCAACCTTATAGGTGACTCTTTAGTAAATCAAAGCTTCTCCCTTCGTAAAACCTCGGCATTTCAAGTTCTTCAAGTGTTAGTATTGTGCCAAAACGAGGTTATTATGGTGAATCTTCTTTATTTACCCACCTGGGCCCTCTTTGCTTTCGGAAATGCTGGAGGGCTACGGGGTAGAGTGCAACTTCAATCTTGCACTACGTTCAGGCCTCTGAAGACAACGATCTCGTCGAAACGTTGGGCCACGCATAAATAAAGAAGATTCACCATAATAACCTCGTTTTGGCACAATACTAACACTTGACTCTTTAGTCTTCTGAGGACGTGTCCGTACTATCTTAGGCGCTGCACCCTCATCTTCAAGATCGGGGCTATCTTCATCACTGCCCTAACATCGTCGTTTCCGTTTCGCCCCCTGTCCCGACGGGTCCATCCACATGCCCACCTCAACATCTTCATTTCCGCAGCGTGCAGTTGCCGCTCCTGCGCCTTACCCAGGGCCAAGCACTCACTGCCGTAGAGGAGGGCAGGCCTCACAACTGTTCTATAGAGCTTGCCTTTGAGCGTCCTGGATCATCTACGGTCGCAGAGGATCCCCGTGGACTTCCTCCACTTGAGCCAAGCTGCGTTTATCCGTCCCCTGACTGCTTGGTCCACACTTCCTTCCTCGGATAGGTCACTTCCGAGGTAGCGGAATTCTTCCACCTTCTCGATCGCTTTCCCTTGGAAGTCTAGGATCGATCCAGCGCACTGCTCAGAGCTGATGAACTTCGTCTTCTTCACGTTCAGCCGTAGGCCGTTGTCTGCGAGGGCTCTCTGCCACAGCTGCACCTTCTCCTCCAGCTCCTCTTGGTTGTCGGCTACTAGGGCGATGTCGTCCGCGTAGAGGATCGTCCTGAGAGGGCCTTCCTCAAGGCGGTTTACTATAGAGTCAAGCGTCAGCAGGAAGAGGAACGGACTCAGAGCCGACCCTTGGTGTACCCCACTGTGATGTCCACTTTCCTTGTCACCCCGTGTGGAGTTCGAGCCTTCGTACATGTCCCTTATGACCGTGATCAGACGTTCCGGGACACCACTCCCTTGAAGGGCTTTCCAGAGTACGGCCCGACGTAGCCTGTCGTAGGCCTTCTCCAGGTTCAGAAATGCCAAGTAGCAAGGTTTTTGTTTCTCGTGATATTTCTCCATCACCTGACGAGCGATGAAGATGGCGTATGTGGTGGACCTCTCGGGCATGAAGCCCCACTGCATCTTGGAGATGGGTACCATCTCCCTCAGCCTCGAGTCGACCAGTCGTTCGTAGATCTTCATCGTGTGTGAGATCAGTTTGATCCCTCGGTAGTTGAAGCATTCGGAAGCGTCTCCCTTATGCTTGAAGATGGGGACTATGGTGCTGTTCCTCTATGATCCGCCGTCTTACCTTCTTTCGTGATTCTGTTGAGGAACTGCGTCAGCCAGTTGATTCCGAGGTCCCCGAGCACCTTCCAATGCATTTTAATAATTTGAAGAACCAAGATAATAACTCCCATGGTTCGTTTCGCCACCTTCCTTCAGACGAACGTTGTAAATTATAACACCTCCCCGGTGGCTCATCAGTGAAGAAAGAGGTGTTATAATTTATTTTAAAATTTATTTATTTATTGTTAATATAATAATTTTGTATTTTTATTTTTTAATTTTTTTATATTTTTAACTATTTATTTATTTATTTATTCTATTTTTTTGACAACATTATTTTTTAAATTTTTAACTATAAAATGTTAAAACGAAGATATTTATTGAATTGTACACATATTTAATTTTAGAAAAGATTTTATTACAATTCGTTTAAATTTGAAACAATTTTAAAACATTTTTTGCTAAAGATTGTCAGTAAAAAATAATAAACTTACAAAATTCTGTTGCTACGGCCACACTCCTTCTTCTTTCTATATAAAGTAATTCATACTGTGCTCTATTGTACGGTATCAGGACAGATATTGTGATATATGTTATCATTACGGTATTCATTTCATTCTTCACACGCTGGGAATGGAGGTGCTACTTGCAAGTGATTCTATTAGAAAATCACTACTTTTTTTTAAACGCAATTACGATGTTTATTTATTTATTTGTTTATTCAGAATAAATTTGTAAGTTCAATGGAAGGAGATGGAAAACTACTTCGAACTATTTGAGTGTTTTTATAAAGTTTATTGCTTTATTATAGTTGTCTAACATGCTGTACTTATATAGTATTTGCCTGTTTTTATTCAGACACTTTCTTATATTTTCGGCAATAAATTCTGTGCTATATCCATTATGTGTAAGTATTCTGTGAAGTTCTCTTATCTTAGTGCAAAAATATTGAAATGTTGAACAGACAGTAGCTATTCTAAGTGTTTCTGTGTAAATGACATTATGTTTAATTCTGATTGAAATCTGTGAGTCTACGTGTGGAAACCTATTTACTTTAAAATTGAAAGAATCTGTTTTGTTGTATAGGTTGTTTTCAATTTTATTATTTACGACTTCAATAGTTATGTCGAGATAGTTACATTTGTATTCACTTTCGTGTGTTTTTTTAAATTCCAATGTGTTTTTATAAACTAAAGTAAGTATGTAATCAATGTGGCTTTCTTTGTAATTATGAACTATAAGTATGTCGTCCATATATCTAAATGGCTTAAACAATTGGTTTCTATTTAAAATTGTATTCTTAGAGTATTCAAATTCAAACATAGACATGGTTAAGTCAGCGAGTAAAGGGCTGAAGTTACCTCCTTGAGGAACTCCTTTATTTTGTTTAAATACTATACTGGCGAATATGCAGTAACTATTTTTCAATAAGTAGTCTATTAAATATAAAAGATCCGTTATATTATAATACCTATATTTATTATTTTGAGTTGAGTTATCAGTATAGAAAGTTTTATATCCATTACATGCTATGAAATTTTTTCCAGAATTTTTGAAGCAAAGAATAATAAGATTTTTCATTTTTTCTAATATAACAGTATGAGGCATGCTAGTGAACATGTCTGTAAAATCAGCGGAATACAATTTAACATTATCTGCGTTAATACTTGCTAGTTCTGGTGTTATGTTAGAATTTTTGATAGCCCAATATGTTTTAATAGACCTTGTATTACTAGCTACAATATTGGTGTAATTAATAAAGTGTGTTTTTAGAAAAGTAAATATACAACAAAGTTCTAGGGCCAAGGGCTTAACACTGCTATTATAAGCCCCGGTAATGAATCTAAATTTCACAGGGTCTTTATGAAGTTTAGGCAGTGAATAAATAATTGGTA
The DNA here is from genome assembly GCA_947359475.1 of Heligmosomoides polygyrus bakeri. NCBI lineage: Eukaryota > Metazoa > Nematoda > Chromadorea > Rhabditida > Heligmosomidae > Heligmosomoides > Heligmosomoides polygyrus. The sequence goes on along the minus strand of OX375869.1, from coordinate 11,723,770 downwards.
AATCTGCATTTGAATCTACGCTTAATTTATTTCTTATTTGGAATTGTTGATGCTTTTCTATTATGGGCAGCTTATTAGAAACGTTCAAATTAACATATGTATTATTAGTGTTACTGTTGTTAAAGACATCATTTTCGTTATCATATGTAATTCCCATTTCTTTCATTAGGTTAAGTATGTAAAATTTTTTGCAAATAATACCATAATTATTGCTTGCTTTATCCAATGGACAAAATATAAAATCTTTTTGTAGTCTTCGTATTGTATGGTACGGTATATAAACTTTATTACTAATGTTGATATGACTTAGCAATGGTTTTATTTTGTTTCTGTATTCTATTGCAAAGAAATTGTTCAATTGGTTCATTTGGTCTGTCGAAATTCCATGGAATCTACTTATGTGATTAATAACTTTTTCGACAGTGGATTTATATGTGTTATGCACTATATCTCTGGTGTAACCTATTACTGGTCTATATTTTGTGCCTTTTACCATAATTTCTTTCAAGTGTTGGTGTTCTATAATGTTTAGATTACCTGTGATAATATGACAGTGAGTAGTGTCAATGAATGAGCTGTATTTACTTTTTTCTGTTTTACATATGCATTCTCTATTGAGTATATCTTTATAACTTTCAAGATTGGCGTTTTTTAGAAATTGATTATAGTTGAAAATAGTAGTAGATATAGGTCGCTTATAGGTATACACTACTCTGAAAGGAATAAATTCTTTTGTGGAGGTACTTCTGATTATTTCTTTAACTTTGCTGCTGTTGAATATTTTATTAAAGTTAATACGGTCAAAAATATCACCTTTATATTCCATGTCTACATAATTGAATGATTTCTTTTCTACTTGTTTGATGTTATTGTTTGTATTGTATTTTATATGTGTCAGCAAGCATAGAACAATAAGCTTAGTTTTATGATTAACATTGCTAAGGAAGTCTTTACTTAAACTGAGATTAACAAGTGTATCCAAATTTTGTTTATTTAGCATCTTGATTTTGTTATAAACTTCAAAGACTTTAATGTTTTCTTCGTTACTGAGATATTGTATAAATTGGTTTGTATTATAACAGTTTTTGTTTTTACTTCTTCTTTTATTTCCTCTATTTGTTCTTTCTTTTACAATCTGAAGTGAGTAAAATGGATGATTTGTTTTATAATCAAGTGGATTAATTATAGAAGATATATTTCCATAGCCTTTTATGTTGTCATTAAGACCAAATGGATAAGCACTATTTAGAAGTTTAATCCAAAATAATTCTTTGTTAAATAATTTGTTTTTATCTATGTTTTCTTCTAAGGCGTCTAATACTGTAAACTTTGGAATTGACCCACATTGATGAAAATGTTCATAGAGTGGAGTGTATTTCTTTTTGTTGTTAGTGTAATAAATGTGCTCTCTGATTCTTTCTTTTAATGATCTAGTAGTTAATCCGACATATTGAAGCTTACAAGAGTCGCAGTTAATACAGTAAACTACAGATTTAGTTTTACAATTAGTATCTTCCTTTTTATAGGTATTTATATAAACTTTAGTAACATAAGAAATAATGTGGTTTTCAAAATTGATTTGTTTACAGTACCTACAGTCAGAACTGCACATTGACCCTTTACTGGAGTTTCCAAAATTTTTAATGGAATATTGATTGCTCCCATTTTTATATTTTATAAATTTGTTTAGGGTATGATAGTTAGCTATGTTATAGTTAAATTCATTTGCAGACCTAGTATCAAAGTACCTGGGAGGTCCAGCCCAAGTACAGTGAGCAGTTTCCCATAATGGGTTTTAGGGGGCTGCCCTACGGGGTTGTCGAACCCGTTTTGTACCATATGGGTACGGTTAGTACTGGAGGCGCCAAAATAAACTGCTCACGACTATTTTAACTTTTATAAACCCCATCAGTACTAACCCCTATTTTTAGTAAGAAGGTAGGTCCTCTTTTTTGTAGTTAATGAGTTGAAAGCGGGATGTCAAAGTTCCCTTTAAAAACAATAACCAAAACGTAAATAACAACAACAAAAATAAACGGGGGAGGGGGATACTGTATTGTAATTAGATATGGAGCAAATCAGTAACCATATATAAGGTCTTATGTGTTAGACTATAAGTTATTAGCTACATGATATTAGTGTTTAGAGTTTTTGTTGATAAAATACAGGATTGGATTAGTGCTTTGAGCATTTTTGCCTTTATTTAATAAAAATACAGAACTAGAAAGAGTAGAAAGGTATAATGTATGCTTAGTCAATAAACAAATTATCGGTTAGCAAATAAGTAATCAGAATAAATTTAAAAGCGTCAACTTGACGCACAGACCACTGGTCCATTAAATCACCACTGGTGACTGAGGCAAATTTCCTCCATAATTTGTGTTAATAAAAGATATTAAGTAAAACCCGAAAATCGGTGCTGAATAATATGTGTCCTCGGGTTACCCTCGAAGGTACACACTTATTCAGTACATTCAAATGCATTTTAATAATTTGAAGAACCAAGATAATAACTCCCATGGTTCGTTTCGCCACCTTCCTTCAGACGAACCTTGTAAATTATAACACCTCCCCGGTGGCTCATCAGTGAAGAAAGAGGTGTTATAATTTATTTTAAAATTTATTTATTTATTGTTAATATAATAATTTTGTATTTTTATTTTTTAATTTTTTTTATATTTTTAACTATTTATTTATTTATTTATTCTATTTTTTTGACAACATTATTTTTTAAATTTTTAACTATAAAATGTTAAAACGAAGATATTTATTGAATTGTACACATATTTAATTTTAGAAAAGATTTTATTACAATTCGTTTAAATTTGAAACAATTTTAAAACATTTTTTGCTAAAGATTGTCAGTAAAAAATAATAAACTTACAAAATTCTGTTGCTACGGCCACACTCCTTCTTCTTTCTATATAAAGTAATTCATACTGTGCTCTATTGTACGGTATCAGGACAGATATTGTGATATATGTTATCATTACGGTATTCATTTCATTCTTCACACGCTGGGAATGGAGGTGCTACTTGCAAGTGATTCTATTAGAAAATCACTACTTTTTTTTAAACGCAATTACGATGTTTATTTATTTATTTGTTTATTCAGAATAAATTTGTAAGTTCAATGGAAGGAGATGGAAAACTACTTCGAACTATTTGAGTGTTTTTATAAAGTTTATTGCTTTATTATAGTTGTCTAACATGCTGTACTTATATAGTATTTGCCTGTTTTTATTCAGACACTTTCTTATATTTTCGGCAATAAATTCTGTGCTATATCCATTATGTGTAAGTATTCTGTGAAGCCTCTAGTGGCACACCGTCAGGCCCTGCTGCCTTTCCGAGTTTCATCTTCAGTATGGCCTTGCGAACCTCTTCTTGCGTTCAGGGTGGGATGGGTCCTTCCGTTGGTTGTTCTTCCTGGGCCTCCCAACGAGGGAGCTCCTCGATCAGGAGTTGAACTACTCCTCCCATCTCTCTGACCTCGACCGGCTTCCATAGTACCCTACCGTCAGCACTCTTCACAGTCTTCACTACTCGAATGTCAAGGCTAGCTCTATGACGTGCCTTGGCCAGGCGGATGTAATATTCGTGGTCATCACCCCCAGATAATCCCCCAGGCGAAGTTTGCGCGAAATTTTTTTCGACCTTTCCTCGACCTCTGGAGTCCTGAAAGTATAATAGTGTTGCAAATCAATGGGAAATGCTGCTCGACTCCTAGGCTGTGTAATCCTTTGGAAGTATTGTGTGTGGTCAATATCAACAAAGTACAGCGTGCGTAAAAAGTATTGACGCACCTACTTTTTGTTTCAGCTCCAGCTTTCTCTTTCTACCCTCTAGGTTTTTGTGTGTTATTTTTGTTGTCTGTATTGTGCTCAAAAAACACTCACAAAAAAACTGAAGAAACATGATCGTCATCGCTACGGTGGCCCTTTTTTTGTCTGTTACCCAGACAGCTGAATACTTCCTTAACAAGAGAATCAGGCGCTGTTCGAAACGGTTGGTGAGGAAAGAGGCCAGCAACCCAAACGTCAGCCACGGCTCTGTCATAACAGATGATGATTACAATATGTTCAAGCACGATAACGTTCAAATCCAAGATTATCAATCTTTGTCCGATAACGGCAAACGGATAAGGCGCACAGGTGTGGACAGCTTCTCAGACGAGCACAGCTTAAACTTGAATCCGCTGGATTACTCTTTTTCGGCGATTTTGGAGAACGAGGTCTGGGCTACTTTCAACAGAAGTGACCATTCGCAGAAGGCTACCCTTTTAAAAGCACGGAACGAAATCCAAGCGAGTACTTGCGGCGCGTGCTCATGAATTTTTCCGTCGTTTTCGTTCCCGTATTCTCAGTAAAGGAGCCAATGTCGATTACAAGTTATTCTATCGTGTTTGCAAGATCATTTTCCATATTTCCCAAGTGAATATTTTAAAACTTACTGCGCAATACTATTTCCACAGCCGTCATTTACTGCGTCAACACTTTTTACGCACCCTGTACATGACGCGTTCTATGAAAGGTTCAAGAAGGGAATTTGTTGAATCCGTGAATACGGAATACCATTATTGGCTGCGTATATGAAGTCTTGTGGCACCACCTCGTCCTTTTCCTCCCATCGTGGTGGGACCCACGCTCTTACTGTGGTCGTAGTGCCGCATTCTGCTCCGTGTCTCGCAATGTTGCCGCAGGTATCGGTGGCAGAGTGCCGAGACACAGTCGGGCTCATGGCATCGTTCATCAATGCCAATTTGTTCGAACCCGGTTTGGATGAAACGAACAGAAGGTTTCGCTAACATTTCGTCATACTATTATATATCGCACAGATCTCATCGTTCTTCTTGCAGAAACTAGACTGGAGTCACTCACGAGCTATCCATCCAGTATTTTGTCTTGAAGTACGACACGGTTGTGAGGGCGAACCCGACCACATATCCGACTATGTTGACGCCATAGATGAACGATGCATAGCTGTTACCAAAAGTGGCTTTCCGGCCGCAGTAGTACTTGACCTGAAATATAACGTTGTTCAAGGCGACAGTGCCGGAATGGAGATTTTGAGAAATCAAAACCTACTACGAAATGCGGCCTGTCGGCCCAAGTAATGCGCATCAAAATGGATTCATCATTCTTTACTCCGTTTCAGGCGAATGAGAAGCCGGTAAATCGCATTTACTTAAGTAGCACCTGAAACGACGAAATCAACAGGGCCATTTTTGTCCACTTTGTACTGCAAAGGCCTTGCCGACAAGAAGTTGTACCAGCGTTTTAAAAAAGGTTAACTTATAGCGCAAGAAGGATTGGGTGCCGTCTCTCTGCCAGTAATTTGAAGAGCTGCAGTTAGCTGACTATGATGTGTGAAACAGAAGTGGGCAATAGATTTCTACCTGTAAATTTTTAACGACGTTCAGAACGAGAATTTTTTGCTGTAAATGCGGCAAATCCTTGAATTAAATTTCCATAAGCTGTAAACAGTTTGGCGGCATTATCCTTCTTTTTCTTCAGCGTTTGTCCCCTTTCGAGGCGGGGTGCGCCCTTTTGTTATGGTGACGCTACTTTGTGTGAGCAAATGCTTGATCGGGATGTTGGCCTGCGACAAAGGAAACGGAAAGTCGCCTCAGCGTAATGGAAACGAAAATGCTGCGCTGGATGGCTGGAGTCACGCGCCTGGACCGCATCCGAAACGAGGCTATCCGGCAGAAGTTCGGTGTCGCGCCGATAGCGGACAAGATGCGTGAAGCTCGCTTACGATGGTACGGCCACGTTCTGCGTGGAAAGGAAGACAGCGTCCGTAAGATAGGCCTTAACTTCGTAGTGTCTGGAAAACGGCCTAGAGGGCGCCCGAAGCAGCGCTGGGCTGATACGTTACACAAGGACCTTAAAGTAGCTGGTGTCCACCCTGATCTAGCACGGGATCGGGAAAGATGGCGACATGGCACCAGAAAAGCGGACCCCGTCATGAAGCGGGACAAACGCTGAAGAAGAAGAGAAATGCTTGATCGGGATGGATACCAGCAACCCTCAGGTCCACATGCAACGTATCAAGCCAACGCTGCTTCGGGCCCCCTTTAGGCCGTTTTCGGGCACATATATGTTAAGGCCAATCTTCCGAACAGTGTCCCCACTAGCTTCGAAGGAACTGGCCATACCTCCGAAGACGAGCTTTACGTAACTTGTCAGCAATTGGAGCGGTACCAAATCTCTGACGTATTGCATCGTTGCGAAGTTATAACTAACTAGTTGCGTAATTTGTTGCTTAAAGAAGCTTCAAGTTCGTGACGCGTGTTTGAAAAAAAGAGTTTACGAACCATATACACCCTAAGCACACCTATATGTCAGTGATATTTACTTCAAGATCGATTTAAACTGATAAGCTTGGTCTCGACGATAACGTAATTTCCGAATGGGTAGGAATCAGTCAGCTCTTTCCATCCACAAAAGAACATTGCCCACGAAGCAATTGTTGTTCCCACGAAATAGTTATCTCTATTTGAAGGGATCGAGGCCGATGAGCCATAGTTGAGGTGCGTGGCTCTAACTGCAAGCGTTACTTTGAAGGACGTAACGGAAGGACTTTTCAGGGTTATGCTTAGGTCCATTATACTACTGATAGCAGCCGTAAGTCTTCACCATACACTGGAGTGCCTAGAGGACGATTCAGAGGTAAACATTCGGGTTACAGCAATCTGCGATTACAGAGGATCATCAAGAATCTCCACAGTATTCGCTAAAACTTCTGCTAAATCAAGTCTGTAAGAAATTCCTCATTAAGAAGAACCACCTTGTATCGGTTTCAAAGTTGACAGTTTTACTTAGCTGCAAGAAACTTCAGTGTGCCTCTACAGTTGCTGTTCGTATTTAGCTTAAGGCTTTTATCCTGAAAGATTTCAGAGAAATTTTCTGGATGTAGGGGAAAGTAGTGGGTTCTTGCCGAAAGAAACATGGCTGCGACGACAAGCCGATACCAGTCTATCCTATCTCTTAAATCAAAACATAGAGGACGGCGTTATTCAATCTCTTTTGGGATGCGCCACGCATTCTACTTCCACGAGATGTCGTGGAGGCGATTTGAATGCGATGCGTGTTTGACCATATAATCATACCTGCGGTGGCCAGCCGATGAACAGGTCAGAGCTTTATCCTTCCGGGACAAGTCTGGTACTAATTTAAAGATTCCGAAGGGGTGGAAGGCTTGGTTGACCTGGGCGGTAAATCCGAACCAAGACCTTGATAGCGAGTGTACGTGACAGCAGGCGCTACGCTCGCATCTCTCAAACTACGAAATGGTAAAGCAGATCTGGGTGGTTTTCGATCTGAGGCCGGATTCATCAACAACTCACAGCAATTTAACAGAGAAAATTGCAGCAGAAATCCCTGATAGCGCGTCTTATCAAGCGATATGGTGAGCGATAAGCCGCGTTATCTGCGTTTTCCGCTGTGAATTCTCTGTTCAAGTGAGCTGCACCCGGATCTGATCCAGTCAATTCGGTACATTCCGGAGATAGACCAAGGGACGGACCTATAGTTGTAGCGCCACCAACCACTCCGAGTAGGTTAAAGATGTAGGCGAAGAAGACATATATGCTCAGTAAGGACTATGTTATACTTCGGCGACGCGTCGGCGAAGTACAACATAGTCCTTACTGAGCATATATGTCTTCTTCGCCTACATCTTTAACCTACTCGGAGTGGTTGGTGGCGCTACAACTATAGGTCCGTCCCGACGCGTCGCCGAAGTACAACATAGCCTAAGGCGAGGTCACAACTGCAGCGAAGGCTTCTATATGCCGGTGCCGCCCCAGCACTTGGTCCCCCCCCCCCCGTGTTGGACAGCAGAAGTCTGGTACCTCTTGGGAACACAAGCAAAAAGAAGAGAAAATCACCTCCACTACGCGGCGTTCCCTTGAATCACTCAAATGAGCACAAACGACGTCCTTAATTCGTTCCTGCCGACTGCCAGTACAGCCAAGTGGGTCGTCTTCGCTCGATCGACACGAAGAACGTCATATCGTTTCACAAGCTGAAAAAAATGTGGATAAAAGAAGCAAGAACAAACACGGATAAGGCTATATTTACCGGCACCAAACAGGCGAAAAATACTGTTGTGAGTAAATAGATATACAAATATTAAATGGCAGCCTAGTGTGACAACCAGCCACAGACTGATTGGGGGGGGGGGGGTGAGCGAGGGTATTCTAGGAACCTCACCACGGTAACAATGGCGGATAAAAATGCCCAGAGGGTTAATTGAGGTGCTGGTGACAAATGTGATATCCGTTTTTCGTATTACGTTGGAGGACGGTAGGGTACGATAGATGACTAAGGACACGACTACCGATTTTGCCCAAACTTCGGCGAAAAACGGATGTCAGATTCGTGATTAGCACCACGAATAACCTAGCTGGGCGAGGTTTTGGCCAAATCGGTGATTATGAGCTGGACAGAGTTAACTACCCGTACCTACCGTAACCTACCGTAGTCGGTCGAAATTTTAACAACGAATATCAGATTCGTGATCAACACCTCAAACCACCCCTGTGCGAATTTTCGGCGAAATTTTTTTTCGACCACTCGTCGACTTCTCGTAATACAATAGTGCCTGCTTTTCTTGTAAACTGCGCAAGCAGGCGCATCTCATATAGAACAGTACACACGAAGCCTTATTTATATATTTCAAATTAGCCAATGAGGACGCCAAACAATACATGGATATGTACACTTTCAGAGACCTTGTCTACGACAGCTCACCATCGATTTCGATACCTGCCAAGGAAACATGACTCTTCATAGAACAATGGAATGCAAAGGTAGTAAATTTCACTTGTTGAATGAATCGAGTGATATTCTACAAGCTTCTCATCTGACACCACTTGTTCCAGGTGCCTATCCTTAAACTCAATTCGAACACATCAGATTCAGGTCTAGCATCCCACGATTCCGTCTTGTCTACATCGGTTGCTTAACCTATCTTTTGCTAAGTGACGCTTACCATTTTCTACACATTCTACTAGTATTGCAAGTTATCGCTATCGCAGTCGCTTCATCTCTCCAAATGGCCCATTGCAGCACGGTGCACATCAGGGGTGTGCGTAAATGAAATCCGAAATGTCGTAAATCGTAAATCGTAATTACGAAAAAATCGTCGTAAATCGTAAATCGTAAACCGTAAATCGTAAGAGGCGCCTGACTTATAATGCATCTAATTTCCTTGTTTTTTTCTATTATGTTAAAGCTAACCGAAGCTAGTTATGTTTTATTGAAACGTTTTCAGCTTGAGCTGGATACTTTTCTAATTAAGATGGAAGCCATTGAAATCAACTAACACCTTTCAAATCAAGCTGGACAAGTCTTTGGAGAACCAAGATAAAGTGCTTGTTCAAAACGCTATCTTAAACGGCTCCTATACAGTGTACCCAAATAAGAAGCTTACACTGCTTGGACGACCAAAAAATGATTATTATTCTAGTAGCCATTGGCTTGCATATAAAACTACGACTTTGTAGAAGCAACCGCAACAACTCCGAATAAACCAACAAAAACCGTTCCATCCAAAACCAAAAGATAATAATTTGATCGCTGGCCAACTCGACGAAAACTGTATTTGCACAAATAATCCAATAAGCATCCCTACTGAGTGAGCGCATGGCACATTTCTATGGAATACTCCTAAAGTTCTAAGCCTTCCCACATTTTGAATTGTACGCAACAGCATTATTGTAGTAGACTGGAAGGAATTGTGTGACGATTGAAAGAGTATGATCACATTTTTGGACACTTATCATAGTCGGATTTTTGACTTAAAATTATAAAAGAAGATATTTTTGTGGCGTTCTTTAGAAGTAAAGTAGAGAAGCAAGATGCAGCTTGTACTGAAAGCGGTTTAACTGAATCGTACAAGGTGCATTTCAAACAATTAGGGGAAACCCATGGCAGAGAAGTCGGAGGAGGATGGCTATCGCGTGCTCCAGAATAGTTCACGATTAGGATCCTACCACGGGCAATCAAATCTTCCATACCTGCTGAGTTGTGAAATGGTACCTGATTTGCTTGCGAAGGATAAAACACTGACCTTTACATCGGCGGCAGCCGCAACTTATTCTGTAAGGCAAACCCACACTTAAGTGACCTCTACGGCACCTACAGAGGTAGAAAGAATGGATGGCGCATCTCATACGATACCAGGCAATTACTTTCGACATTTATTTCGCTCGCAAGTTTGCTTGCACTTGTTAACTTTCGGAAACTCCAAAATATTACATTACTAATTATTGACTGCTTGCATTCGCCAGTCCTGCTCTCCTCTACCTTTATAACTTACGCTATCTTTCAGTTTTCAGCATTCTGAACGGATCGCATAGGGCGAACGCAGCAGCCCCAGACCACTGAAAACAAGACCAAAGTGTCAAATTTTTTCACTTTTATCATGAAAATGTCGGACGTTTTGCTTAATGCGCACCTCATACGTAAAGAGACTCCGCGCCATGACGTGCAGTCATAATCAGATTGAGACTTGATTGTTTTACTCTTTCCAACAGTTCAGCTGTTATTCCACAGCCTCCAATCAAGCCCAATATTCCTTGATGGCTTCCCATGAGTTCTACCCGTGTGCATTGGAAAGAGTCGTCTATGTGGTGAACAAATGGTGAAAAATTAACAAGTTGACTACGCGGTGGTTGCAGCATAGAATATGGTTCAGCAGGTGATCATCTTCATTCCAGTGCAAGGAGAATTCTTATGTCTTTCTGTGAACTGGAACTCAGGTCACTCGAATGTGAGATGCTGTGCTAGAGTGCGACCAGAAAATTAGGCTAGCCCAGTTCCATTGCCAGGAATTAACTCGAGCGGCCTATCCACAAAGCGGCGTTGTTCTATCACAGCGCCACAGCAGAACATAGAAAAGTAATTAGGTAATAGCAACGAGCTATGAGGAAAGTCTTTAAAAGTGGGTACATCGTCATAATCCAAATTTATCACGTTATGTGGATGTTTGTCATCCGTGAGCCGAAGACCACATTTACGAAAATTTACGATTTACGACCCAAAATGTCGTAAATCGTAAATCGTAAAAATTTGCCAAAAATCACCGTAAATCGTAAAATCGTAAATTCGTAATCGTAATTACGCACACCCCTGGTGCACATACAATACCGCTCAAATTCTTTGCAAAAAAGACGCTTTGCGACGGATTAATCCGTCACAAAGCGTCTTTTTTGCAAAGAATTTGAGCGGTATTGTACTACACAGCGAGAGCGACTCGTCACCCGTGCAAAACTTGCAAACCGATTAAAACTGAGCGATCGCCGCCGAAATGTTTTCATACTGAAGCGTTAGCGCTGTCGCTCCCATCGCTCCAGTCGCTCTCGTCGCTTCTGTCATCTGCCCATACTTCGTGTGGGCGACGGGAGCAACGGGCGCGACTGGGACGACGGATGGAGTGTGGTGTACGTAGTTACACCATAGCGCTAGTGTTCGAAGTAAATGATCCCTATTCTGCCATTCTTCAGATCAATGTAGTGCAAGGTATTACACTTTTAGTGCCAGACTGGTAATGTAGATTGACTGACTGGCAAGGAATGGGCGTTATGGTGTATGCTACGCTAAAGGCCTGTTCATACTTCAGGACAGGAGCGACTCGTCGCCTGTGCAAAATATGCATATCGATTGAAACCGAGCGCGCCGCCGAAGAGTGTTCATACTCAAGCGCCGACGCTGTCGCTCCAGCCGCTGCTGTCGCCTGTTCATACTTCCGCACGCTGCGCTCTCGTCGCTCTTGTAGCTGCTGTCGCGAAGTACGAACAGATCCTAAGCCCGTTGCCCCAGTTGCTCCCGTCGATCTTGTCGCTCTTGTTGCCTGTTCATGACTTTTCTCTCTATGAGCAGGTCCTAAGTCCATTCCCCCAGTCGCTCCCGTCGCTCTAGTCTCTCTTGTCGCTGCCGTCGCGAAGTATGAACAGGGCCAAAGGTGTGAAATTCGAATACGCGCGTACAAGCAAGAAAGTAGGGGATCGAACTGCAGCGTATCGTCGTTGCTGCGCCAATGCAGAGTCCATGCCACAACCAAAACTTCCAACTAGGACAAACTTTATAACGTTTCAATATTGGACTATTGGACCATCCCAATATGCACCGTAGAACAGTGCGCTGGCCTGCATCAGGCTTGTGCACTGTGCTGCGATGGTTGCCCTGATGGGCACGAATGGCGCCGTAGTGGTCGCTCAATTGGAAATTCTGCCGGACGGCACTGGCAGAGCCATGCGGCAATAAGGCCTTGAATCATTATTGCAGCTACCGCGTTTGCTGCACCGCCAAGGTGGCATATCAGCGGCAAGTTTTGCCGCCGGCATCGATCTCGGCGTCTCTGACCTATGCTTAAAGATAGGGCTGCCACGTTGCCGCAAAAGTGTGCGAAGGCCTTAACAGTGAAACTTTCGGAATAGTGGGATATGCTCTTTCGTCCCCAATGCTTTGACGCTGATACTGCAGGCCGCCCTAGTCGCAATTCTGCTTTTGCTGTGCACCATACCCTATGTAAGTGCGATGTAGCTCTCCAAACTTTTGCGAGCTGGTTAGGTGGCTAACGCCTCACCACTGCGCTACCAGTGCTTAGTCAGATGCATCTTAAGCATTCATAAGTCAAAAAAACCCTTAAGATTTCGTTCAACCCTGGCTTCTCACCCTCATCGCCCTGCTGCAAGGAAATCGAATAACATTTCAATTTGAAACACCACCTCTTACTGTTGCGCACCCGGTATATTTAAATGTTTCATGCTCCCCCACACATGTTGAAGGCTATGTCTCTTTACGTTGCCAGATTCAGGACAATCGGTCTCCATATCTGAATCGGACCTTGTGATAAGCTGTTCATCACCTAGATGTCTAAATATTATCAAGTCGTTTTCGGTGAGAATACACTTGAAAGATACTATTTTTTCATGGTTTGAGAGCTTCGCTTCGGTTCAGAAAGAAACAAACGAAGGCGCCTCAGGACCAGAGCAGAGGGCGCTAAACTGTTTGGAGGAACTGGTCAAAGGTAGGTTAACATCGACCGCCATCTATCTAGGAGCACGCAATTGAGTTGGCTGCCGGGGCTGTAGATTATGAGGCGTCTATCACGCAGTTTATATGCCCGGGTGAGATACGCCTCATCGAACTCCGCGCGGACAAAATATTCCGTTCAACATGGAGCGCTGCTGCAGCCGAGGAAGTCCAGCCACCTACTGCTTGACACAGCGGTATCTGCTAGCGTTTCTGAGCGTTTGGATCCAGAAGACGGGTCCCCTACCTCGCGCAACAAGCGTCTGGAGTCAGAAGAGGTGACACCGTCGTCGCACGACGAGCGGCTGCATTCAGAATTCAACATGGGGTCCTGCTGCAGCCGAGGAAGCGCAACATCTTCCTGCTTGACACAGCGGCAATTGCCCGTGTTTCTGATTGTCCTGATTCCGAATACGTGTCACCGACGTCTGCCGTGAGCATGGGAGGCCCATGAAGAGGTGGTCGAGAAGGGAGGTAAGGGGGCCTCTAAGGAACTAGGAAGGAAAGGAACAACCTGGAGGAGTGAACAGGACGGAGAAACGAGGAAACCAGCAAGAAAAGACCAGTAAGGGGGGAGGGTCAATAGTGGACACAAAGAAATGGGTCAGGAGTTGAGGTATGGGAGGGAAGGGGGGAGAGACCAGTAAAGGCGGGCCAGCAATTAGATTAGTGAGAAGAAACGAGTGAAGGGAAACCTGGCGTCCGGATTCGAAAGGCGTGTGAACGACATCCGAAAACACAATATGATGAGCATGGGAACGGTTTCGGAGGAGCCACCTGAGGGCAGAAGTACTGTGCAGCACAAACCAATGACATTACTGGGCCGGTCAGGAAGGAATGTCTATGATGAAGGTACCGAAGTGGTAAACGGCTTGATGCCGATAAAGTACGCAACAGATTCTAGATGCCAGCGAATTTTGTGTTTTACAAAAACTACTTCCCTAGGTCAATGATGCTGCAATGTCGCGCGAAGCGCGCAAGTGCGAGGCACGCCGTTACGCGCGTCGGAGCACTTGTTTATAGTAAATAAAGTAAGCAATAGCAAATAAAGAGAGCAACAAACCTAGGGTGACGAAAGTTTACCAATAAGCTGCGCAGCATTCAATCTTAAAGATAAGGCAGGAGAATTCTACTCTCGCTTGACGTGTGAATGGAAACAAGATGTTAGTCCGACATGTTCACTTCTTGATACGGCTAATGTTTCGGCCGTTTTGCCAAACGTGAGCAATCCATCCCGAAGGACTTTTTTATTTCATAGTAACCACTCACGATCAGATAGGAAGTAAGCCATTATAGAAGATGCAGTGAACCACTGAGACGAAAGTGATACTCATCTGATGGATAAGAAGCGAGATAGTCGCAGACCTCTACCTCGTTGTGCATGTAGCGGCCAGTATGATAGTCTGATGAGGGCCTCCTTGACGAGAAGATCAAAGACTACAGAGGTCAAGGAAATGAGCGAACTCATTGGCGATGGCAACGTACTCTTTTTTTCTGATAATTTTCGAGCTTTTTGACTCTGATCAAAAAGTCTATAACATTTTACATGGCAAAGTAGTAAATTCACGGGCAATAGCTTGATAAATCCTCCGAACACTTCATCACCACGAACCACTACTCTATGGGCACCCAGCCGGGTTGTATTTCTTACGGGGTAACCTTGGTAGACTTAGGTCAGACGTTACTATCTCGTTCGGTGCCCATAGAAGCGGGGGCTCATAGTGGCGAAGAGCTTCAGGTTCCTACCAAGATACTGACTCGTGAACCTTATACTTCGGCGCGCAAAGCGCTAAATGTTTTTTGGGTTACAGCCAAAAATCCAAAAAGCATGAGCAAGGAAGGATGCGTTGCCCAACGAGCTCTCCGCCTTCCTTGACCTTTGTAGGTGTCGATCTCAACGTATTCACGTCAAGAAGGCCCTCAAGAGACTATGTATGACTCTGTGCGATGCATGCACAAGGAGACGACCTGCCAGTAAATGGTTTCTTAGCCATCGCTTTTCGTTCCGTGGATGACATCTCATGATACCATACTTCCTAGCTGACTTATCACTGTGAAGCGAAAAATTCCTTTCAGAAGGACGGCTCACATTTGACTTTGACTTTCCACCTCTGACGGGGGCGAAGCCCAAACAAAGGCGCTGACATCTCTTGTCCGGCTTGGCTGTAAAAGGATAAAGATAAAGGACGGCGTTATTCCATCCCCTTTGGGATGCGCCAAGCATACTACTTTTACGGGATGTTGTAGAGGCGAGTTGAATGCGTATTTGGCCATACAATGACTTGCGGTGGCCAGCCGATGAACAAATCAGCGCTCTATCCTTCCCAGACAAGCCTGGTACCAATTCACCGACCCCAGAGGGATGGAAGGCTTGTTTGGCCTGGGCGGGAAATCCGAACCAGGAACCTGGTATCGGGTGCAGGCGGCAGCCGGCGCCTCCTCCGACTGCGCTCGACGCGCCCTGTGGCTTGGCTGTGTTCACACAAAAAGCAACAGTGCCGAAATTCACCGAAGATTGATCGCGGTCAGTGTGGAGATTCGACTCTACCATTAGTATGATGGTGCCCCTCCATGAACAGAATGCATTTTGCGTGATTAAGTGATAATACCGATGCAAAGCTACTGTGGATAAACTACTATTAGGTCGTTGCATATGAAATGGCCGATTTTGACTGAAAACCTTGACAGATCAAAATTTCGCTTGAAAGCAATTCTATTAATCGAAATAAGCAGCATTTCAATTAGTGCACTTTTTCCCAACACGATAATAGCTTAGACATTCCATCTCTGCAAAAATGAGAACTACGAGAATTAATGAAACATAAGAAGTCATTTTCGACATTATCTTAGTTGCTGAATTTTCTATCCTTCACATGATGATGTAAGTGCTTAATCGGTAGGGGCAGATCTGGAGCCGGACTCAATAACGACATACATAACTTTAACGGAGAATTGTAAGCGAAAAGCTCAGTGGCCGGATTCATCAACGACTTACATAACTTTAACGGAGAATTGTAAGCTTATCAAGCGATATGGTGAGCGATAAGCCATGTTATCTGGGCTTTTAACGCGGCTTATCGCTCACCATATCGCTTTATAAGCCGCGCTATCTGAGTTTTGATGTGCTGTGATGTGAAATCGCTGTTAAAAGTTACCGTTGTAACCTTGATGAATCCGGCCCCAGATAACACGGCTTACCGCTCACCATTCGCTTGATAAGTTCCGTTATGTGAGCTTTTCGCTTACAATTCTCTGTTAAAGTACGTAAGTCGTTGATGAATCCGGCCTCTGGTGAATGTGCTGGATGTGGCAGAGTTTCGTATCCCACTCCATTCAGTTTCTGGACAACAATTTTTTTCAACTAACTTCTGGTGCATCACTTCAATTTCGACACAGTACTGTCTCCGCTGTGATAATCTCCCCACTCTTCAAGAACTTGTCCACCATACGGCCACCATGGTCTTCTTTGGATGGAGACTTGCTTTCGGCATCTCCTTGCAACTCCCAGTCTTGTCCAGCCATTGTGCAGAGCGACGACGATACCCACTTTTCGTCGCATATCACGATCCTGTCCAAGAAAGACTCCCTTAGATTGCGTTGCCTTAACGAAACACAGGTGTCGTGGCGGTCAGTTCGTGCCGGATCCATTTATCCAATTTCTTTACTTTTCCGACCGCATTTAAGTGACAACCGATAGTGCTGCCGTCAATGGCGAAATACTGTGCTGGCTCTCTCACAGTTTGACGCAAATCCGCTTCCACTATGGCTTTGAGTTGGTCGTCGTTAAGGAGTGATGGCGGCCTACCTCGGTCTTCATCGTCGGAACTTTCATCACCAGATCGAAGCCGTTCGAACCAGTGGTGAATCGTGCATTCCTTAGCGAAGTCCTCCCTAAATGCAGCGTTGATGTTACGAGCTGCGGCCGCGGCGTTGTGTCCATCTTATCATTCATATAGGTACAGCACCTGAATATCACGTTGATTCGTACTGTAAAAACGATGTCAAGAAGTGGCGTCGTTTTTACAGTAGTTATGTCATAAAGCTATAAATTGCAAGAAAGCAGAGATTCTGCGCTTTCAGAAACTATACACAGTGCCCGAAACAAGAACATTCGTAGCCACGAAAAATCGACCAGAAATTGAGGTAGCAAAATCGGCCATTTCATATGCAACAGCCCAGTACAATTAGTGTCAACAGATAGATATTCTCTACATACGTCTTGTTACAGACGGACGGTTGTACGAGGCGCTGAGGAAGGCCTTCCGGAAAGAATTACCAGCTCAGGCCGGCTACTCAGTTACTGCACCGCCACCGCACCCCGGCAATAGTTCAAGCAACGTTGCAGAGGAGCACGAAGCACGACGTGGACTCAACGGGCCTGTTACTCCTCCACTTGATGCTCCTAGAGTTACAGCGCTGAGAACGCGCTTCAAAAGAAACGAACAGAAAGGTGTTCGATATCACACCCTAGTGAAGCTTCCGCAATGGGTGACGATTCTGCATACATCCTCTTCCCCTCGATACC
This sequence comes from Heligmosomoides polygyrus bakeri, assembly GCA_947359475.1. Classification (NCBI taxonomy): domain Eukaryota; kingdom Metazoa; phylum Nematoda; class Chromadorea; order Rhabditida; family Heligmosomidae; genus Heligmosomoides; species Heligmosomoides polygyrus. The sequence continues at coordinate 11,706,199 of OX375869.1, read as the reverse complement.
GCCTCCATCCTAGCACGGATGAAGTACTGACCATAAGTTCAAAGGAGTAAGTTTTGTCTCTTCGTCATCAGCGCATACATTATCAGTGATATACAGGATGTCTCAAAAATATATACGTTGTTTGAAAGGTGACAACTTTGCTCACAGTAAAAGTACAGAAGCCGCTGAGGGCCCTATGATAGCCTAAGAGCCTAGAAATTCTCTGACATATGAGCGATATAGATTGCGTCACGCACTCTCGTCTGAAATCCTGCATTTTACACTCGATTGGTTGCTTTTGCTTGAGTACTTGTAGTGTTCCATATTTTTCTGGGCTCTCATACCGTTTTTAATTTATATAATTATAATTTATATAATAAAATTAAAATTTATATAATTATAATTTATTACAACAACATAAGGACAAACGGTAGTCGATCGATATATTCTCCATCTGTGGCCACAACTTTTCTCCAATAATTTGATAAAGAGTTTATTGCATTCTCACAGAAAGAAGCTGGCGTGCTGCCGATCCCTTCGTCAACTGCGTACTGGACTTCTTGACGTTGCGAGCATTGTTGGATCATGAAAAGTGTGCAAGACTTCTGAATGCTACATAGTTACGAGGGCTGATATTTGCTTTATTTTACTTTATTTATTTGCACTGTATAGTGCGCAATAATCAGCAATTGAACGACTTGGACACGGCGTAAACGAAACAGTTGTGTTAAAAAAAACTAAATCCATCAACAACACAACCTAGCAGTTTATGATGATAAGCTATGAATTTAGCTAACAAGGAGGAGCCAATACAAATAAGTTACGATAAAAATGCAGAGGTAGGGGTTTGTGGAGTGGGTAGTTCAATGGGAAACGAGCAGTGACCCGCCAACACTGCAAGCTTCCAGAGATTACGGCCCTGGATACCATCTCAGTAGGTCCGCCGCTTCCACTGAAGCGCACACCACGGCTGCCAGGGGAAGCAGTAGAAAAGGGACAAAATGAGAAGCTTACAACGGCGGCAAGACTGATATTGATTCAAAAAGGAAGAAAGAACGAAGGAAAACAAGGGAAAGAATTGGGGAGTTAAGTAAACACCAACACGGAAGTTGAGTTAAAGTTGAAACTCAATAGTAGAGTATGTATGTTACTGAACTAGACACCAAGCGAATAAAATATTTAAAAAAGGGCAGCAGTTGCAATAAAATTTACGACGTAAAGTGTGGCAACAGAGAAGCAATGCTACATATAATCAAGAAATGTCCTCCAAGTGCAGAGTTGAGAGTAGGTCTATTTCCTCCAACCTTCAAAAAATTTGCATTCGGAGCATCTAATATGCTCGCAGGCAGCATTTGCAGCCAGCGAGCACCACGATAGAAAAGCGAATTAAAGAATTTCTCACGATATTCAGCATCAGGCAAAAGTGCTGTCTCACACTCATACAGCTGGCATACGGATAGTCATCTTCGTAGGCACTATATAGCACTTATTGCTCACAAGGGAAGGGTTTGAAGCATATGTCTGAACGGGGGAGCGAGTCATATAGGGAGAATCCTCATCCCTCAACGGGTTTGAAAATGTGTTTATTTTTTGCCAAGTCGTTAAACCCAAGGAGTAGAGGATCACAATGGGATACAGCGCAGCACGCGTTTCGGGGTCTTGTACGCCCGCGATGCTTCTGCAGCCAGTGGCTCGGAGCGCAGGTGGGTAGAGGGTTGACTCATGCGAGAGAGGTCAGAGGTGCTCCTCTGCGTTGCTGTACTTTTACATTTCAACTGATTGGTAGAGATTTGGGGGATTCTGACATCTATACCATTTTCAGAATTTTCTGCGCATTTTTCCGCGGTACGTTGTGCATCCAACATGGTGTATAAATGTTCAACAACAGTGACACACAGGTACAAAGTGCATGAAGCACCACTGGGCACATTACGGGTAGCGTATAAAGGCTACAGACACCTCATAGTCTGTTTCCATACATGGACCAAAGGCCTTGGTAAAAACCATCCTGCTCGGATTTTCAAAGGAGACCACGTTGTAAAGTTGGAGGTGGTTCAAATGAGAAACGAGGTGTACGGATCCCGCAAATTAAGCTAAACATCATCGATACACTCTTTCCCTCATGTCTGCCTGTCACCTGGAAATCAGAGAACTGCTGAAGGTTTTCTAGAACCTAACACCAACAATGCCCGCCGGCGGTGGAGTGGTGATCCACCTGCTCACGCTGAAGTGAGGCCCACCTTTAGACAAGGAATCTTCGGGGTAAGAAATCAAGCTGACCTAACGGATGGCCAGCAAACTCAAGGACTTTGAAGCACGTCAACTTGAAGTTGACGGAGACGAACAGCTGGAAATGGTGGAAGAAGAAGAGGAACATTGGGGTCCGCAAGATGTACTGATAAACGTGGAGAGGCAAGCAAGCAGTGGGCATATGATGACGTTTTCGGGTGGAACTCTTGTTTCGGAGGGAAGGGTAGGTCTTCAATTGGATTTCGGTTGCGTGCTCATAACCATGGAGGAAGACACCGCGATTCACTACACGGGCACCTTGTACCTGTGTATTGCTGGTGCAGAACATTTATCACCATGTTGAATACCACAGCAGCAGGAAAAATGCGCAGAAAACCTCTGAAAATGGTATAGACGTCAGAATTTGCCAAATCTCAACCAATCAGTTGAAATGCAAAAATGCAGCAACGCAAAGGAACCAAACCCCTGACCTCTCTCGCACGAGCCCACCTCTATCCACCTGCGCTCCGAGCCACTGGCTACAGATGCATCGCGGGCGTACCAGACCCCCAAATGTGAGCTGCGCCGTATCCCACTGTGTTTAACGACTTGGCAAAAAATGAAAGAAACACCTTTTCAAACCTATTGAGGGTGAGGATTCTATGAGTCGCTCCCCCTTTCAGACACACGCGTCAGACCCTTCCGTTGTCAGTTACGTTTCCTATATTGCGGTGCATTGTGACACCATAGCTTACCATGGACAACCTGACCTGATTCTCTGTAGTGAGCCTGTTACTTATGGGTTGGTTGTCCTACCCTTCCTTTTTTCCCATTTATAGCGCAGGTTCATAGATGATAAGCCTTCTCCCCAATGCTCTCGATAGCCTTCTTTTTAATGTTTTTCGCTAAATGAAATTGAGTTCTGAGTTCTTTTCTGTTCCTGTGTTTCTTGGCAATATGTCGCGGCTTTATTACGATCAATGTTGGCGCATCCTTATGGATGTATTATTATTAAATAAATAAATAATATTGTTCACGTTACGGTATTAAAAACGGTAACGATTACGATAACCTAGCGTTGGCAAAAAATCTAGTATTTTCTAGCTCTGAATCTTGATTCACTTTTTAAAACTTTGAGGCAGAAAACTAGGTCGCTGAATACTCGTCTATAGAAAATGCTCTTGAGGTTGAAATGCCTGAGCCTTTCCTCATAACAAGGTATCATTCGCGTATCACTTGGACTACGTACACACCTAAGGATAAGGATAAAGGACGGCGTTACTCAATCCCTTCTGGGATGCGCCAGCGCATTCTACTTCTACGAGATGTCGTGGAGGCGACATGAATGCGTATTTGGCCATACAATGACTTGCGGTGGCCAGCCGATGAACAAGTCAGCGCTCTATCCTTCCCAGACAAGTCTGGTACCAATTCACCGACCCCGGAGGGATGGAAGGCTTGGTTGGCCTGGGCGGGAAATCCGAACCAGGAACCTGGTATCGGGTGCACGCGACAGTCGCGCCTCTTCCGACTGCGCTACACGCGCCCAACGTACACACCTATATAATAAAATTTTTGTGAACGTCTTTTGCATATTTTCAATTTTGGATTGAGACTTTTTTGCAAAAGGACTCCAAAGATTATAGCAGTACTGTAGAATAGGGATGACCTACGACTTATATAAACTAATCAATATGGAGATGTCGTCGCATTTGATATTTCTGCAAATCAAAAAAGAGTAGTAAATGCTTTCTGCATTAATAGTGTTAATGTGATTCTCAAACGTTAATCCACGATCTAAAACAACTCCAAGATCGCGAACCTCGGAAATGGAGGTCAGAATGCAGTTATTGAAACTGTACTCGTCCTTGTTCGAATTCCCAATATGGAAATCTGATGTTTTTGAAAGATTTACATGTAGCTCCCAAGCGTTGGCCCATTCCGTGATATTGATGGACTGAGATAAAGCTTGGTAAACCTGAGCCTTATCTGTTGAACACGCTGGATGTGCCACAATTTCGATAGCCTCCTTCCTCATCGTCTCCTGCGTTAGGCGCCTTTTATACTTGCGCCGCAGCGCGGCGCGGCGTAATGGTCGGCATGGCTATCGATTTTTCGCGCCGCGAGGCGGCGCCGCATCGCTTTTATACTCCGCCGCCGCAAAACACCACACATGACGGAATTTTGGGTTACGGTATTCGGCGAATCGCGCCGCTGAGGAGAAGGGCGCGGCGCGGCACGATCAGCCGCGGCAGACTCGGCGTTGGGTGGGAGATTTCACCTCTTCGACCAAACTTCTCCTATTGGGAAGGAGGGGGGGGGGGGGGGGTTTAGGGTGCTGGTCACGAATCTGACATCGTTTTTTGATGTTACGGGCGATTACGGTAGGTTCGGTTGATTAGGGAGTTTAGGCGAAATCGGTGACCATGACCATAGCCTGTACCTTCTGTAACCTAGGAACAGAATAGGGATCTGTAGACATTCACGAAGCTTCATATATCACGCTAAAGATATGCTTAGTGCACAGTGACCCTAGAATGGCCATATGAGAAAGAATTTTGAGTGATTCTCGACGATGAGCACCTTCCAGCAGTTTTACTTTTGGACCCGCACATGTCGCAAAATAAAGAGTGGTTTAGTGCCGTTTGCATTGCAGGGGATTCGACTCAATACCACACTCGCCAGTTTCAACCGTAGGTTGAGCGAACGACTTCGACTCCAGGCTTAAGAGAGGATTCGTCGCTCCCCACAGGAATCCCACGACAAACATTGACAAGATGCATTGCGCTGATCAGCCAAAAAATCCTTTCTGTTTTGGTCCCTCAATGACTCGTGGACCGTTTCCGGAGCACGGGCCGTAGTGCGCAAATGCTCGTGGCCGCGCGTCGCTAACGCTCCCCTTTCTAACTGCAATCGCGTAGCGGCGCGTCAAAATCGGGGCGCGGCGCGACTGGCCGCGCCGCTCCCCAAATTGACGCGTCGCGCCGCGGCGGGAGTATAAAAGGCGCCTTAGTGTATTATCCATTAACACACAAATAGCACCGAATCTCGGGTACTTTTTAAGCAGCTTACGCCTCATTTCTAGCACATCAAAATGAACCAGTCTGCTGTAATCGTATGTCCGTGCTATAAAAGCGAGTAGTGCACGACTGCTATTCGACCGCTCTTCCACTACGCTTCTTGTCCGCTGTACACTCCCTTCTGGAAACGATTGGACCACGATTCACACGTTGACTTGCTGCAGGTGTTTGGACCTCACAAAGCAACGATAGCTGTGTGAGCAACGTACTCATCTGATGTTTTTGAACGATTCACAGGTAGCTACCAGGAGTTGGCCCACTCCGTCATGTTGGACTGAAAAAAAAACCTGAGCCTTTCTGTTGAATATGCTGGATGTGCCACAATTTCGATAGCTGTTGAATACGCTGGATGTGCCACAATTTCGATAGCTGTTGAATACGCTGGATGTGCCACAATTTCTGTGTAGCTGTGTGAGCAGCGTTCGCAGACAGTCGAACGAAAGTGATGAAGAAGTAAGTCGCGATTGCGGCAGTCGGCAATTTCATTTTCATGAAATTTTCAAAGCGCGGGCAGTAGGACGATAGAGGTAATCGATATGCCATTGCGAAATATATCCGAATCGCCTTGTTCTGCCAAGAGAACATCCCGTTAGGACCTTGTATATAGAAGTTGTAACGCGTCAAACACTCATGGTTCAAATAGCCCAGAAAATTATGGGACACCTTAATTATTTCTACACAAAAGTGGCCTATCGATTGATTTGTGCTTCTTTTAATGCTTAATACTTAAAAACACACGACGGCTTGCGAAAAGTGTTTTTTTCGCAAGCCCGAGTACTGTCTGAAAAGTTCTAGCATTGCTGCTAGTGAAGCTTTTAAAGATGTTCGAGAGTGAAAACACAGGGTAACGAGGAGACCAGATAGTCAAGATTGCGCCATGCCCGCCTGAAACCTTGCATTTTGGACTCGACTGATTGTACATTCAAAGCTTTTTACAGTCTTGTTTCACTGGCCACATTGACATGCTGTACTTCTGTTAACGTAGTCATTTCAGCATGTACAACATCATCTTCATATCGCTCTCGGTCGTTCTCGGCCTGACACTGCTAGGACAGCTGTTTCTGGCAATCTATCTGAATCGAGTACAGAACCACTATGTACTGATGGAACTGAACGCCCTCGACGCGTTGCACGTAGAATTTGTCTCAGAAGAAGAGGACGAAGAAGGGGAGCCGGAACAAAAATCCGAGTTGCGCTCAGACTTGTCGGGTCTAAAGGGGGCGAAGACAGAAACTGTACCAGAGGAACTTCTATCGCAAAAATCGCTCGTCATGCTGAAGTCTGAACAAATACGACAGCTTTCTTTCAGACTTCCAGGGATGTGAGTACTTGTCTCTCTCGATCCTCTAGAGAGAGATTCTCAAAGCTTGTTCATAGTTCGAGCTTCACATTTGTTCAATATACGTATTGTTTGCTTTCCTGCAATGAACCTGAATTAAGTGAATATGTCGCATTGTAAAGTATAAATGGCGGTGCGGTTAGAAGAAACGAGTACAACATAAAGAGTGTCCCAAAATATGTCATCAGTGTTTCTTATTGACCGTGATATTCCTTACCCTTCGAATACAGCAAAACTTTCTAGCACATTTTGAAGGGCAGTAAATACAAAAATCGTATGACTCAATTTAGTTTCTTTAAGCTACAAGTGGCTGGTGTCGAGGAGTGAATCTATGGCCGCTAAAATCAGGTCGGAATATATTTTTTGTGTCGGGGCGCAACTTTGGCATTCGAGCACGTTTGTATCAATATGACCGCTCTGTTTAAGCGAGGGGGAGTCCGCAGCTGATCGCACCCACCCTGTAGTTCCTGCTCGTCGAGCGCAGAACCAGGCTAGGGCAGGGACTCCAGGGTGGGTGCGATCCGAGCTGCTCGTGTGGAAACCGCTTTCGTAGCTCAGGGAAGTCCGCAGCTGGAGGGAAGGGACTACAGGATGTAACGCAGGGGAACCAAGTCCGCAACCTCACCCGTATGAAGGAACCCCCGGGGGCAGACATAACTCCAACGCCGCGCGAACCTACCTGGCGTCGCGCACGGTGCGCGGCGAAATTGGGCGAGTTGTCGCGGTCCGATGCTTCCGACGGCTAGAAACGTTTCCTACAGGGACATGCGGCACGCCTTTTCCTTATTTCAACGTTTCTTCGACCCTGGTGATGGTATATGAATGTGGTTTCAACAGGACGATCAGCGACAGTTTATACAGGAATCCTGGTCATGTGGATGGCTTCTGGCGTCAGTATTTGCCATCTACAACTTCTTCGGCTAATTTTTACCCGTGATTATGGTTATACTACAGAGAAAAGGTCACTATTACCCATTCTCGGATCAATTGTCCTACTGCAGACTGTTGCCTACCACATTCTGTGTGATTTTAAGTTCCTTGCTAGAAATGTGGTCTGGGAGACACTGAGAACATTTCGTGCCCCGCGGCTAACCATGTGTCACCGAGCGCACGTCCGCGTTTCAGCGCCGCGACGTCGCGTTGGAGTTAGGTCCTGGAGCCAGGAACCCCACCACCCAGTGATCCTCTTGCCAGCGGTGCCATCGCAGACGTACAAGAGACGTGGACGCGAGCCACGACGGCTGCAGGCGCACGCTACAATATCCCGCAAACCTGCGCATCAACCAGCGCGCGCCAATTTGATGCCTCTATTCCGATCTGGTTCTAGTGGTCTCAGCAATTCCCGGTATCGAGTTGCTGGTATTGTAAGCTGTCATAACGATGTTTTGTTGCGATCAAAGTCTAACGCCAGGCGGGCCTCGAACCCGCACGTCCTGCTGATCGGGTGCGAATGCTTTACGCCATTACATCACCGGCGCTGTTTGATCGAATGCAACATCCACACCTCCTGGGACCGAGCAGCACTCTCCGGTATATCGAGATGAACCGGCCGCTGATACAAGCATGGAAATAGTTACGCTGATGCTGATGGTTATGGTGAGTGTAAGGCCCCGTTTATACTTCGTCGCGGCGCGACGCGATGGTTATAATTGAGGCCAAATTGATTGATCGCGTCGCTCGATCAATATGGCCACAGTACGAGGTATCGCGTCGCTCGGCGTCGAAGATAAACGGGCCCTAATGGCCTAGAGCATTCGCGTCCGGCCAGCAGGAGGTGCGAGTTCGATTCCCGTCCCACGCTAGAGTTTTAATCGCAACAAAACATCGTTATGAAAAATCGTATGGTGACCTCAAGGTCGGGATCCCACCATGCTCATGTCTAACATATCGCCGATATTGTTAGCACTGGAGAATACCGGACATACGAAGAACCAGCGTCAGGAGTGCTAGACTCATGCCTTGCGGCATGTGGTTAGTGATGTCTCCCTATCTAAAATAAGATTTACCTTCAGGTGAATAATCTCCGTGTATTCTATGACGATTGAGCCTTAAACCCCCCGGTCTTATCTTCGACGCCGCGCTGCAACTTGTGATGGTTCGATATGTGAATGTTCTGGCGATCATGGCGCAATACATTGCTTCCTAACGGCAAAAAATCGAAGCTGTCGCAAAGAAATCTATTTTGGTTGAAAAATAGTTTGACAACCTGAGGCCGCATTCATGAATGACTTTACCCAGGGTTACGTGGGAAGAGGGTGACGACAAATCGTCTTGACCACGCGTGATCACGGTTTCGGCGCCCCAATCGAACAGTTTGTCTGGGTACTCTTTCTTGCGCGTAGTCTTTGTTCGTGAGTATCTGTCATCACTCCCGCCTTGGGACAGGGCTCGGACTCATGGACATCGCCTCACCTCTACTTCGCCCTGGGAAGATTGTCGCTTTAGCCGCTATCTATTTCTAAGTTGCTCCGGGTCACATCGTTAGCGCGTAGTAGTCTTTCGTTCGTCGCTCCCGCTTGGATCAGGATCTCGGTTTCAGTGAAGTCACCTCAATTCCCACTTCGCCTTGAAGGATCGTAGTTTAACCGGTATATGTTCTCTGGGTCTCTCCGGGTCATCAGCGCGTAGTCATCCATCGTCTATCATCACTCCCTCCTGGGTCAGGGTTACGGACTCAGTTAAATCGCCCAATTTTCCTACTCGTGTTGCTAGTATTAGTTCAGTGTATGTGCTGTTAGTGTTGTTGTACTAATTTGTTGCTGTTTACGTCGTTCGTGTTCTATGTTAATTGCAATAAACGTTTAATTACCCAAGTTTGAGTTTGAGGATTGGAGTGGTCTATCCACCCGAACTATCTATTCTCCGCGTGGCTATCGTTTCGATATTGGGCGAGCAGAGTGCGCGTGGTAACCACTTCAGAGGGTAGAAATTCAAGCATTGCCAGGGGCCAGATACGTCAACGATACCACCGGCATCGTTTCACTGCGGATTCACCACACCGCCCTCCGTGCATCTCTATGAAACTACATTTGCACCACACCGCTTAATGATGAATCGCGGTATCACGAAGTTTGGCGGAACTTTTCACCGTGAACCGGTAAGCGGTTGATGAATCTGCCCCCAAGAATTCACAAGAGCGTGGAAGTGCGTGAATGGTGGGGTAGAACTGTATCGTTCGCCGAATTATTTCATATCATGAATTCCAAACTTGCAGTCTGCCCGCTTTCCTCTGTTGGAAACTGGTTATGCTTTACCATTAATCCATTACCTTATTCATCGTGAATCCGGTATCTGATTTTTATAATTCATCTCCAAGGACAACTCCTAGTTGTTTGCGTGAATAAAATGCAATTAAATTTTTCATTTAAAAATAAGATTTATCAGGGAATGGCACAAAAGTTCATCATTAGTCTGTTGACATGACTGGTACCCGATCTATTATTCCCCGTCTTAAATCATGTCAACTTCAGGAACTGTATTGAATTATAAATATAAATAAAAAATAAATAAAAAATAAAAATAATAATATAAAAATAATAAAATCAATAATATAAAAATTATAAATATAAGTAAATAATTGTATTGAATAAATAAATAAATAAACAGGCTAAACAGAGCTTTCTGGTCTGCCCAGTCCTTATTACTCAAGTAGTGGTTACACTGACGGTGAGTCAAGTACGACATGAGCATCAGCCATCGCTCCTTCATGTTTACAGACCAATTACACCCGTACTAATCCAATGTGGAGCCTGAGAAAAGCCGTCGGACTTCTGAGAAAGCTGCCTCAAAGATTTGATAGATCATATATCAAGAACTGATACTCTAATGGTCGACATCGTCTGACAGTCAGAGTATGTCGACCATTCGAAATCGATTTGGATCCTCTGGGGCCGGATTCATCAAAGTTACTGCAGTAACTTTAACGGAGAATTGTAAGCGAAAAACTCAGATAACGCGGCTTATCGTTCACCATATCGCTTGATAAGCCGCGTTATCTGAGCTTTTCGCTTACAATCCTCCGTTAAAGTTACTGCAGTAACTTTGATGAATCCGGCCCCTGGTCGCTAAGCATTGGATCCGACGCCGTTTCGGATAATTCGGATCCGTCATTTTTTCTTCAAATCCTGGTTAAAAATATTGTGTAAAAAGATTGTGTTTTCGGAAAGCCCGGATGTTATTACAAGGGAAGGATACTAGGTGACCATGGGACTTTGCGATGAGACTTAGATCACTGGATACGGCTTCGAACGCTGATGCCAAATATGTGTTTCGCTTCTGCTTTGCGCATCTGTGAACGGAGTTATTGACCATTTTCAGCATGGCTCCCAACTCAAATTGCCTGAAAACTTCGCTGCTGGCCGAGCAGTGGTGGCCCAGGGGGTGGAGAAGCGGCGTGGTGAGACGGGGTGGTTTATGGTTCGAGTCCCCTGTGGTGTAGGTTTTTTGTACTTCCTAAAAAAGATCTGCCACGATCAGCCAAAGCTCTATGTAAATGGCGAAGATTGGGCGAAGTCGATTACCATGATCCAACCACCCATACTTACAAGCGATCTACAAGAGATCAGAGTCTTAGATAACACTTTTTTTTTCGACACGGGCCGGTTAGGACAATACTGCCGACTTATCTTCCAAACTATGTTCTCACCTAATAAATTTTTTGATCCTTGTGTTCTCACCAGCTGTTGTGTTGGCGTGCCTTTTGGAAGGTTCGGTCCTTCCGATACTTCACGCGTTCCTACAAGGCAAGAGAGGAAGATGGCCAGCGGTTTCGTATCCATCTTGCGAGATGCGCAATCGAGGTAAAGGATGAAGAAGGTATCAGTGTGGAATCAGAAGAGGAGGCTCCTACGTGATCAGTGGAGGAACATGATGAGGAGAACACTAGCCAGCAGCATGGGTCTTTTCGTTTCGGTGAAATGGAGGTGGAACTTTTCTTATGTATTCATGGTGCGCTGTAGGATCACCCTGAGGCGATTGATACACCAATTCAATATTGTTTCCCTACTGACATCGTAGAGCATTGCTCTTACAGCTGCAGCATTGATGCATTTTTTATCCACTGCGGTGATTGCCAACAGGTGCCATATTTTGAACATTTCGTAGTGTTATTTCACAGTTGCCAGTGTATCGCATTGCTTGTCGTCTCACCATGTTTTCAGCAACTATTCATGATAAATTGTACCTTTATGCGAGCATGAAGTCGTCAGTATGAAGGCGACTCCTTTCTAGTGAGCTTTTCCGTTGCAATTTGACATAGAGAGCTTTGCTTGATCGTGGCAGATCTTTATTAGGAAGTACAAGGATCCTGCACCACAGGGGAGTCGAAGCATAGACGACCCCGTCTCACCATGCCACTTCTCTACCCCTGCGCCACCACTGCTCGGCCAGCAGAGCAGTTTTCAGGCAATTTGAGTTGGGAGCCCTGCTGAAAATGGTCCATAACTCCATTCACAGATGCGCAAAGCAGAAATGTAACACATATTTGGCACCAGCGTTCGAAGCCGCATCCAGTGATCTACGTCTCGTCTCAAAGTCCCATGGTCACCTAGTATCCTTCCCTTGCAATAAGATCCGGGTTTTCCAAAAACACATTCTTTTTATCCTGCACCTTGGTTAAAATGATTGCGTGAACAATGGAATTGCTGAAAAGCCTTGGATCTTAAGGCAATTCAGGTTGGGGTGACTTTCACAAGATCGAATTTTCGGATAATTCAGAGAACTGATTTTAATCAGAAATCTGATGCCATGTCCGATCTGGGTATCCGATACGAGATCCGAAGATTAATCAGTGATTTCGATCATCTGAAAAGCCTTCCTGTTACAGTTGCCGTTATTTGAATCATCCCAAGATTCGCAGCTTTTCAAAGACTCCATTACTCGCAAAATTAACCGGGTTTGAAAAAATGACGGATTCAAATTTTTCGATTCAGCGTCGGATCCGATGTCTACAGAGCAAGCAAGCCCTGCTGATCTGCCGTCGATGAATTGGCGTCCGACTTCTGTGAAGGATGAAACGCTGACCAATACATTGGCTAGCCACCGCAAGTCATTGTATGGGCCAAACCCATACTCAAATCCTCTCCGTGAAATACGGTAAAGTAGGATGCGTGGCGCATCCCGCAAAGGTATGGAAACTGGGGTTGTCCTGGACGAGACCCGAATGATCAGTCCTTTCAGAGTAGATGCTATATTGGAAACCTCACCGGACATCGCCACCCGCCGATAACATTTCAATTGTGTAGTTCATATTGAAGCAAGAGTTTAGGGGTCGACTTCAGCCCTTTACTCGCTGACTTAACCATGTCTATGTTTGAATTTGAATACTTTAAGAATACAATTTTAAATAGAAACCAATTTTTAAGCCATCTAGATATATGGACGACATACTTATAGTTCATAATTACAAAGAAAGCCACATTAATTACATACTTACTTTGGTTTATACAAACACATTGGAATTAAAAAAGACACACGAAAGTGAATACAAATGGAACCATCTAGACATAAGTATTGAAGTCGTAAATAATAAAATTAAAAACAACCTATACAACAAAACAGATTCTTTCATTTTTAAAGTAAATAGGTTTCCACACGTAGACTCACAGGTTTCAATCAGAATTAAACAAAACGTCATTTACACAGAAACGCTTAGAATAGCTGCTGTCTGTTCAACATTTCAATATTTTGGCACTAAGATAAGAGAACTTCACAGAACACTTACACATAATGATATAGCACAGAATTTATTGCCGAAATGTAAGAACGTGTCTGAAAAAAACAGGCAAATACTATATAAGTACAGCATGTTAGACAACTATAATAAAGCAATAAACTTTATAAAACACTCAAATAGTTCGAAGTAGTTTTCCATCTCCTTCCATTGATCTTATAAATCTATTCTTAATAAACAAATGAATATCGTAATTGCGTTGAAAAAAGTAGTACTGTTCTAATAGAATCACTTGTAATTAGCACCTCCATTCCCAGTGTGTGAAGAATAAAATGAATACCGTAATGATAACATGTATCACAATATCTATCCTGATACCGTACAATAGAGCACGGTATGAATTACTTTATATAGAAAGAAGAAGGAGTGTGGCATTAGCAACAGAGCTTTGTAAGTTTATTATTTTTCACTAACAATCTTTAGCAAACAAAAAAAATGTTTTAAAATGTTTTCAAATTTAAACGAATTGTAATAAAATCTTTTCTAAAATTAAATATATATATATATATATATATATATACAATTCAATAAATATCTTTGTTCAAACATTTTATATTAAAGAATTTTTAAAAAATAATACTGACAAACATTAGAATAAATAAACAAATAAATAAATAGTAAAAAATATAAAAAATAAAATACAATTTTATTATATTAACAATAAATAAATAAATATTAAAATAAATTATAACACCTCTCTCTTCACTGATGAGCCACCGGGGAGGTGTTATAATGTACAAGGTTCGTCTGAAAGAAGATGGCGAAACGAACCATAAAAGTTATTGTCTTGGTTCTTCAAGTTATTAAAATGTATTTCATCATCGACTAAACCGCGGCATAAAGGGTGGAGATACCCACGATGAAGCATTCATCTCTACCCTTTATCTTACTTGAACCGCTTATACCCTGCATACCCGTGGGCTATTGATGATGAATCCTACCCCAGTACACATTTCCATGTTTCAACTTCCTGGGGATCAATTGTTAGAGAGAACAAGCAGTTCTATTCCTCGGGCAGGTTCTTTCTTCAGCAACACGGGGAACGCTAGGTTCCCCCTATTACTATTACTTCACGGTATTCCGTAGAAGTTGTGTGCGTGGCGCATCCCGACCAGGGATTGATAAACGCGGTCCTTTATCTCTGCCCTTAAGTAAGAATTTCAAGCAATCAGCTATCAACCCGAAAAACTGCAAATTGCATTCTTCATCATTAAAGCCTCTGCGCCGACCCCTTTCTGTCCGCAATCCTCTGGTGTTGAATGGAGAGCCAGCGGGTGGGGCGAAGAAGGCGCTGTGTGTATGTGTGTGGCCGGGTTCTTATCCGGACCGGCGAGAGAAAAAACGACGGGCGCGAGTTCGCCTGACGACGTTGGTGTGTCGCCGAGGTGGGGGATGCCGGTCAAGGACAGATGGATAGTGGCGATAGGCGCGTCGCCTTATATCGTACAACTGAGCAGCCCGCTACGCTATGTTGGTGTATAGAACGCTCACGCTCGGCTGAATGATTCCTTCGCACCTGCTTGAGAGGATTACGGAAGGGTTTTTTCGGTGACGCATGATCGGACAAGTCTAGGGAATTCGGGACATTTACGCCGCATAGCAGATGGAGCTCTTCGGCTTACTCCCACTATGGAGTCTGGGCGAAATTGCTCCAACAGCCCATGGGTACAGTGAAATTACGGTATGAGAGAAAGGAATCTTGCCCTTCAAAAAGATGAGGGGTGGTAGCGCAATCAGAGGGGGCCCGGCAGCTGCATGCAGCTGAATCATGGTTTCTTGGGTCCGATTTAACACCCAATACGTATTCAGATTGCTTTCAAAACATCCCGTACAAGTAGAAGTCGTGGCGCACCCCAAAAAGGATTGAATAGCGTCCATTAACGTCCTTTATCCTCTATCCTTCAAGGACATGGATAGCCTAACTGCCAAGGGCAGCTCAGAAAGTGTAAAACCACCTGGGTTCAACCCCGTACGGGATGAAATGTGACTTCAATAATGTCTAACAAGCCTTCGGAAACCTGGCTCGAAGTCGAACTCTATTGAAGCAAGTGCGTGGCGCATTCCATAGAGACTGTTAACTCTCACTTTCTACCACAACATAAAGTCAGTTCTACCTATTAAGATTCCATCTCGTGGAGTCGTGCATCTATGTAATTCATGGCGGAAATTTCCATGAACAATTCAATAATTTTGCTCCACTTCGCGGAGCAAAAATCTGTAAAACAAGACAAAACGCAAGGTCTAAGAAGAACAGGTTGTTGGTTGAAGAACATCTCTGACCTCTCTTCTTTTTGGAATACGCCATGCGTTGCATATTCAACGATACTGAAGGCATTGTAATGCCTAGAACTTCATCTAATGAAGCTGTTCTCATCTAGCTTTTTCTGGTTCCAGACACGCACTAAAGACATGAACTACCTAGAAAGCGAGCCGGATCTTTTGCCGAGCATACTATTTGAGATTTAAAACATAGAAACTTATCACCTTGCCACGCCACCGCCCGTATAACCTGTTTTTCAACCTGTTATTTGCTCAAGGAATGTCTCCGCACAACTGTCTAGCGTGCCAAAATGGTTCAGTAGATCAACCTCGTTATACAGGGCGTCTCAAGAAAATGTATACACTGCTTGAAAGGTGATAACTTTGTTCATAGAAAAGGTACTGAAGAAGTTGAAGGCTTAAATAAAAGCTTAAAGAAATAAAAAAAATTTCTGACGTATGAGAGGCACGGAATGCGCCATGCACTCCTTGAAATTTTCTATTTTACACTCGATTGATTGTGTTTCGCTTAAACACAAGTTATAATTTAGTCGAAAAATGACCGTTTGGATTGATTTGTGCTTATTTTAGAGTTTAAAACTTAATTACACATAGCTTGCGAAAAATGGAGGGTCTTCTAAAAAAAAGGTACTACGTTAAGGGTTGTAACATTGTTGCTAGTAGAGCATTTGGAGATATTTGAGACTCACATGAAAGCGCAAAGCAACGGGGTAACTGTGGCGTGCAAATAGTCAAGACTGCGTCATGCATCCGCATGAAACCATGCACTTCAGACTAGATTGATTATGGATGGGCTGAATGCTTGGTTGCTACAATCTGGTTGCTACTTGGTCACCTGTGCCGTGCTTCTTTTAAGGTTTTCCGTCGTCTAGTAGCTGCAGTTATGTCAATTAACCTCTCCATTCAGCTTAACTGTTGCTTCATTCGTCCACAGAATGCGTCTTGTAAAATGCGGCTCATGCCCACATTTAAATCGTGTAATCAATAAACTCGCATGTAACGTGTCTTTCACGAGGTTGTCAAGTTCAAAACGTTAAAAGAAGCATAGGCACAGGTTAATGTGACCAAATAGCAACAAGATTGTAACGAGCATTCAGCCCATGCACAATCAATCGAGTCTGGAATGCAAGGTTTCAGGCAGGAGCATGGCGCAGTCTTGACTATTTACACGCCACAGAAATTTCGTAACCCTGCGCTTTTATGTGGGTCTCAAATATCTCCAAATGCTTTACAAGCAGCAATGTTATAGCTCTTCACATAGTACCTTTATTTTTTAAAATACCCTCCATTCTTCGCAAGCTATAATGTGTAATTAAGTTTTAAACTCTAAGTAAGTAAAAATCAGTCAAAACCGCCACTTTGAGAAGAAATTAAAACATGTATTCAAGCGAAACACAATCAGTGTAAAGTGGAAAACTTCAGACGAGTGCATGGCGCATTTCGTACCACGCACGTGTTAGAACATTTCTATTTTCTTTAGCTTTCATAGACTTTTAACTTCTTCAGTACCTTTACTATGAACAAAGTTGTCACCTTCCAAACAGTGTATACATTTTTTGAGACACCCTGTTGAATATAGACTGCTCCATAGAAATCTGTCAGGCTCCACCAAAGGGCCTAGTTTTGGTGTAGGCTTAGATCTTGATTCTCTTCTGACGTTTTTGAGTATCAGATTAATCACGTAGTGTTAAGATGGCACTAAAAGGCAATTCGATCCGATATTTTGAGATGTAACACCTACGACGAGATAAAATTCAAATGTCGATGGATGGCCAAAGTAAGAAACTCTCACACACAGGAACTTTTTCTTATGGAGTTGAATTAAATGCGAAATTAACCTTTAGCAGCAATTAAAGCTTTATGTAACTGTAAATAGATCAGCATCGATTTCTCTAGTAGACGATGACTGGGATTTTCCAGTCGTTTGCCAAATGAATAAATGCTGTAGCTGGTTCACAGCAGGCATATGGCTCCAAATAAAACATCTGTTTCGATGTTCACAGCACGCTCAAGCACTGCTTCAATAGCACAAGTATGATTTTCAAAGTTCTCGAAGCTATGCAGCTAAATAGAAAGGGTCCATGTAACGCAATCGGAGGAGGTGCCTGCTGTAACGTGCACCCGATACCAGGTTCCTGGTTCGGATTTCCCGCCTAGGCCAACCAAGCCTTCCATCCTTCCGGGGTAGGTGAATTGGCACCAGACTTGTCTGGGAGGATAAAGCGCTGACGTCTTCATCGGCTGGTCACCGCAGGTCATTGTACGGCGAAATACGCATTCAAACCGCCTCAATGACATCCCGTAGAAGTAGAATTCGTGGCGTCTCCCAAAGGGGATTGAGTAGCGCCGTCCTTTATCACTATCATTTATGTAGCTAGAACGCATGACTCATCCCAAAAAAGAGGAGCACAGATCTACGAAGGATGAAAGGATGAAGAATGGCCTTACTCAATCCCTTTGTGGGATGCACCACGGAAGGCTTGGCATGGTTAGCCTGGGCGAGACGCGAACCATCAACCTCGATTAAGGGCGCACGCGACAGCCGGCGCCTTCTCCGACTGCGCTACCTGCTATTAACCCTAAGTTGCGCCACACATTTTCACACGTTGTCCTTCCATAGAGATTCAATACCGTTCCAGTAACACCAGAGAAATAGAGCCAAGAATAAGCAGTTCACCACGCACAGTTCTCTGTGTATCATAGTGGAAGAGTAATTCAAAACTCTTGCTGCAAGCAGGACTTGAACTCGCATCTTCTATTATATGTACTTTTCCATTAAGCTGCTTACTCCTTCATGCCATCGGCATTGTTTGATCAATGCGTGAACAATTTTCGCTTAAACAGGTAAACAAGGTAGTCGAAGATCTTCTCTTTGCAGTCTTCTTCACCCCAGGAGAGATCGCCTTGCTTGTGCTTACCTCGCTTTTCCCTTTGACTGGAATAGACCCATCCCAGAGCTCTTTGGGAATTCTGTAAGAAACCACTGTATGGTAGTCGCACCGCTCTAGAGTCATACGGCCGTTCGGGTCGTTCAGCTGGCATCGTATGGAAATCATAACCTATCGCCTATCTGTCTCGAAGACATCAGCAGCAGCAGCAGCAGAGGCAGTTGACGACGGAAGAATTCGGGTCAAAAACGCCGATTGTCCCAATTAGCTAACCCCGTCGCCACTCTGATAACGCCCACCTGAGCGGCGCGGCGCCATCCGCGCCACTTCCGCGCTGTCAGCCGAACATCGTCTGGATCATTCGTCTTGCAACAATCACGCGTCAGTACCTCTTCTGCCGACCTTCCACCTGGGAAGCTGTTTCGGCCTATGCCTCTTGGCCGTTCTCGACCCTTCTAACCGTATTCATCTGAACTCTTCTCCGGGCCATCGCTCTGGAGCCACAGTCCACTACAGATGTCCCTAGAAGCACTTCTTCTAGGTGACCTTGACCTCAATGCCGTGACCGCTATGACCGGCTTCGAACATCTTTTTGCAACAAGCCACGCTCTCCTAGAATAGACCCTAAGAGGCGTGACCACAAGGCCCAGAACATTCATCACGCTTAACCCGGCACCGTCTCATAAACCTTTTATGTATAAGATTCTCACGTCAAACTGGACCCTTTTTAAATTGAACTAGACACTCTTCTCTTCCTTCTTCTGAGACTTTGAAACCAGAGCAAACTCTTCCAAATCGAAATGATTTTAGAATTAGAATTAGAATAATTTTTTGTTCAATGAAAATTTGATATAACTTTACTTGAGATTGTTTGTTTAATCTGCCCCAATAAGTGTAATGAAGAATAAAAGGATAAAGGAGGCGTTACTCAATCCCTTTTGGGATGCGCCATGCATTCTACTTCTACGGGATGTCGTGAAGGCGATTTGAATGCGTATTTGGCCATACAGTGACTTGCGGTGGTCAGCCGATGAACAAGTCAGCGCCCTTTCCTTCCCAGACAAGTCTGGTACCAATTCACCGGCCCCGGAGGGATGGAAGGCTTGGTTGGCCTGGGCGGGAAATCCGAACCAGGAAGCTGGTATCGGATGCAGGCGACAGTCGGCGCCTCCTCCGACTGCGCTATACGCGCCCTAAGTGTAATACTTTTATGAAAATTTTATTTTTTGAGGGAAACGAATAAATTAACTTTCGTTTTAAAGCGCAGCAAGGCAGCACTCATGCAGTTAATCAAAAGGCAAAATCGCGTCATTCACTCGATAAGCTGGTTGCGATTTTTATCTGATTGATAGGGTAAATGCCACCCACACAAACCATTAAAGCGCAAATATGTGTGTTCTTTACAGTTCTTTTTGTTCCATCGTTTACACGTGTGAAACTCCATGTAAACAGAAATTCTGCTATCAATCGAACAAAAATCGCGATGTCTTGGAAGAGGACATGGCGCAATCTCTTTTTAGCATAAAAATGGTCACCTTCCTGTTCTTTGAAACAAGCTTTGGTACATGTCGTGTAGGTGAGCAGCATTGGTAGATGGGAGCACGCCAGCAAACGATAACCAAACAGAGCACACCGAGCACATGCCAGCCATCAGTGTAGCAACTGCACATGCTCTCGCTCTTTGAATGGCATGCCCATTCAATGCGATTTGATTGGTTTAGGCGATCCCACCTAACAATGCTGCTCACCTTCGTGACATGTACCCAAGCTTTAAACCACTATTTTTCTAGAAAAATTAAAAATTTATAAAATTTCAAACAAACTGTTTGCTTATTGGGTAGGTGAACTAAAACTTCAAAGAAAGTTTTACTAAAATTTTTCTTAAACATAAAAATTATTCTGATCTTTTTGGAGAGTCTCTAGATTAATGTAGCAGAAACCCATCTCAATTTGGAAGAGTTCATTTTGATTTCAAAAGGCTAGCTAGAAGAGTGTCCAATTTATTTTGAAGAGTGTCCAGTTGGACGTGAAAATGATATATATTCCAAACGCGTCTAGCACTCGAACCGATTTTTTTCTGCCTTCAGAGATGAGCTTCTTCAACACACTGCCGTTTTCAAAGTGAAGTCATCTTTCTTTGATGTGAAGGACTAGCCATTATGCCCTTTGAGCATACATAGCCTTTGAGTAGAACTTGAAGGCATGTCCCCGCCCCATCTGTAAAACAATATGGGCCCAGAAAAATTGCCGTCTGCCTAAGCGTATTCACCTTTTATATTAAAAGAAAAGAAGGAACACGTCTGTCATTCTCAGCCAATCATAGGACCGACCGATCGCAAAATGAATATTATCAAAGAATGTGGAAAGAACGGCATTAAGCAAATCTTGTTTGGGATGCGGGTGCATTCTACTTTCACGGTATCTGGTGTAGGCAAATTGAGTACGTATTTGGCCCACTCCTTATCACCAATCACAATTTCTGTGTTCGGGTTCGAGTTCTGACTGAAGCGAAAAGAATCTATCCTAGTTGGGTGGGGCAGCTCCTCTGACTCTTTGACACTGAGAGCAAACTAGTTTAAAAAGAGAATCCCGTGAACTTCCTAACGAAAGGACCTTTGTTTGCAATTTCCTATCCGGGAAAGTCCACACATTTACATTTATTTTGCTTTTCTAGCGATACCTACTCCGACGAGGATATATGTATCCAGCGAAAGGTTTGCTATCATTTTAGTAAGCAAACCGTATGTATAACCACTTAAACAATCTTCGAACTCCATAACTTGTACCAATGATCGTTCGATTTAGTGGTATTAGCGGTGTTTTATGGAGGCGAGTAAGGCGGTCTCGCAGGTGATTGGCTCTTGCACGCACCTCGAGTCGATACAAGGTTTGAGCCCCGCCCAGGCCAACCAACCCCTTTATCCTCCTGGGGTGAGTAATTGTACCGGAATTTGCAGGAAAATGTAAATCACCGAGTAACCCATTGCCACCTTAATTGATTCTAATCATAGCCAAATTTCCAATTACCTTCACAATACATAGCTGCCAGGCTCGACTCTCGATGAATCTCGGCATTGATCGTTGTCCAATTGTTTAATGTGGTGTTGAACTCGAAACCGACGCTTTATTGACGACTAACGTTTCGGCGACGTCGCCTTCTTCATAGTCCCAAACTTGGGTAATTAAACCCAAGGTTGATTTACCCAAGTTTGAGACTCTGAAGAAGGCGACATCGCCGAAAGAATAGAGCGTGTCTAAGTCAATACAATACAATACAATAAATACAATACAGTACAATACGTCACAATGTCTCGCTTCATTTTCTACCCTACCCGAAACTTTTATTTTAATTCACAGCATTGAAAGCGGTGGTTAATATGAAGGAAACATCCCGGAGTTACATATCTACTACCTTATCTGTCGCTTCCAATACTGAGAATGAACTGAAGCTTTCGGGTCAGGTAGGAATTGAAGTCAGGATTGCCTCACTTCTTCAGGCGCTGCACACCGTTTATGCCAATTCTAACCATTTGCGACATCCTGGGGCCGGATTCATCAACGACTTACAGCAATTTAACAGAGAAAATAGAGCCGATATCCCTGATAGCGCGGCTTATCAAGCGATACGGTGAAACATTTCACCATGGGCCGGATTCATCAACGATTTACGTAACTTTAACGGAGAATTGTAAGCGAAAAGCTCAGATAACACGGCTTATCGCTCACCATCTCGCTTTATAAGCCACGTTATCTGAGCTTTTCGCTTACAATTCTCCGTTAAAGTGACGTAGTTCGTTGATGAATCCGGCCCCATATCACTTTTTGATATGCCGCGCTATCAGGAATTTCGGCTGTATTTTCACCGTTAAATTGCTGTAAGTTGTTAATGGATCCGCCCCCGAAGAAGCGTAATTAATGATGGATACCGCTGAGGGATCAATCTTTATCAGTTATCCCCTCTTGAAGGATACCGGCACCGACACCGGCTGTAGCGTGCACCCGATTCCAAGTTTTTGGTTCGTGTTCCAGTCCAGGCAAATAAAGCCTTGCATCCCTCCGGCATCGGGAAATTGGCGTCGAACTGGTCTGGGAAGGAGAAAACCCTGACTTCTCCATTGTCTGACCACTGCAATTCATTGTGTGCAGACCAAATACGCATTCGAATTCTTTCCGGAAGAAGTAGAATGCGTGGCGCCTCCCACAAGAGCGACTGACTAACGCCTGCCTTTATTGCTTATTGTTTATTTCCCGGTAATGTTCGGCTACTAGTCGCTCTCCATGCTAGATGGAGAATGTTCAACGGAATGTACAGCCTGTCAGCAAGCCCTGCAATCCAGTTCTTTAAGGTGGACAACTAGCCCACTAATATAGGCCAAGTACGGATCGAAAAACCCTTGGCATCCGAACTTAGCGCTATGATGACATCTGCTTCAGCGCTACTAGCGACCGTCTGTTTGTCCTCCGATTATGTTAGCCTCCAAAGCACGAACTGAACTTTACACCGCTTAGCGAAAGAAGTCTTCTGTGAGAAGCGACATAAAACTTGGGGAATGTTCTAGAACTGACATATCTAACATTCATAAAGTGCTTGAAAATCAGGAAAATGAAGTAGTTAACACTAAGACCATCTTAAGATTAGATTTTCTCAATAACCCCTTGGCGACAGCTGTAAGCTTATTAATTATGGGCGTAAAGCATTGAGATGAACTCACTGTCGCCTGGATGTACCACCTCAATTTTTTTAATGACATAGTGCTTCTCCTCATGCACTTTTAATCGCCAAACTTTTCTTACACTGTTCTAATGATGTTCCTCTCAATCTCAGGACCTCATCAGTCTTCCCAAAGTAGACTCCTTTAACCATTATAAGTGGACCTCTTCCATACCTCGAAGAGAAGAACAAACCGTTTTAGTGCTATTTTGCAACGAGACAACGTCAGCGAGAGTATTTTTTAGACCTTGAAATCACATTACCAGGTCTTTCGGAGGGTCTGTGGGCACATAACTTATCATTGGAACCACAACCATGCAGATCAATAAAAGGAATTCTTGGATCTATCCTTGTCGGGAGAAGCACAACTAGAAAAATGAAACAAACACAAACAGGATTCCCTCCCCGACTAGGGAGCTCCATAGGAAGGTCCACTTTAGGCTAGCTCAGTGTATTGTCTTTGTTAAATAGTTTAATTTCAATTCTACCGGCGATGTCAGAATAACTGGATGAAGTGCCCCCATAGGATAGGTCCGAAAGTTTATTGTTGCTCTTGAAGATGCTTTTAAGCGACCGATAAGTTAACAGCAGTGGCATCAGCCTTCATTCTGAAACATCGCTGAAAATTTAGTCACTGAAGCAGGCCCTATCGCTCGAGAAAGGATAGAAGATGGGGGTTGGCGTTAATCCATCCCTTTGCCAGTTGTGATACGCATTCTACTTCTACGGGATATCGTGGAGGCGCTCTGAATACGCATTTTGCCTATCAGCACAGCTGTAGGAAGTTTTGGGTGTCGCGTGCACTGCGATTTCAGGTTCTTGGTACAGATCCTGCCCACACCCACCAACTCTTCCACCCCTCCGGGGCAGGTGAATTGGTTTTAGATTTGTCTGTGAAGGGCAAAACGTTGTCCTGTCCATCGTCTAGCCACCGCAATTAATTGTAAAGGCGCATCCCAAATATGGATTTCCGGTGTCCGTTACCCTTATTTTGCATATAAAAGGAGGACTAGGGTTTAATTACCCAAGTTTGAGATACATATGTGGTATTCTGAGGACGGTCAAGACTCTGTGTCCAGCACTGCGGAGTTGTCGACGGATTCCTGGTAGATTTCTGTGTTGTTCCTAGTGGCAAGGGGACAAATTCCGGTGGTCATTCCTAATTGCCACTTTGAGAGGTGCTGTTGCTTTCGGTCGTCTTAGCGTACTCGGTTCCTTGGGCGTGTTTTTGAGGTTAAAATGGATGGCCAGCTCGATGCGGTGTTTCCACGTGAACTCCTAGCGACGATCGATGAGGTCAACGAAACGCAGACGTGTCGCAAGAAGTTACTCACACAGATTACGGTGCAGCTAAGTTGCTTGATGAAGGAAAACGCCATTCTCCGCCAAGAGAATAAGATCATTCCGGATCTTCGGAAAGGGAATGATATGCTAAAGGAAAAGCTTAGAAGATTAGAATTAAAAGTGGTTCTACCTCCTCGCTGCTCTCTCAGTCTGATGTGCCATCGCTGAACAAGTCGGATTGTTGTGAGAAAGAACGGCTTCGTTCTGTCATTATTGGCAATGTGCCTGAACTGTCTCACCTATCCCTGCGCCATCATAGAAATTATGACTTTAACAGTGTTTTGAATATTCTTGATCACTTGAAGATTGAATGTTATCCTGTTGCGGTTTACAGGTTAGGAAAGCCGAATCAAAGTAGGAAGCGTTTACTAAAGGTTGTTTTGCCGTCATCGTTCTACCAAAAGCTCGCTGTGAGAAGATCCTCATGGCTGCGAACATTTCCTGGAAAGGGACTATTCCTTCGGGAATCCCAAACAGTACAGGAGAGACTAGTCACTTTAACGGAGAATTGTATGCGAAAAGCTCAGATAACGCGGCTTATAAAGCGAAATGGTGAGCGATAAGCCATGTTATTTGAGCTTTTCGCTTACAATTCTCCGTTAAAGTTACGTAAATCGTTGATGAATCCGGCCCATGGTGAAATGTTTCACCGTATCGCTTGATAAGTCGCGCTATCAGGGATTTCGGCTCTATTTTCTCTGTTAAATTGCTGTAAGTCGTTGATGAATCCGGCCCCAGGATGTCGCAAATGGTTAGAATTGGCATAGATGGTGTGCAGCGCCT
Source organism: Heligmosomoides polygyrus bakeri (assembly GCA_947359475.1). Classification (NCBI taxonomy): domain Eukaryota; kingdom Metazoa; phylum Nematoda; class Chromadorea; order Rhabditida; family Heligmosomidae; genus Heligmosomoides; species Heligmosomoides polygyrus. The sequence continues at coordinate 11,680,836 of OX375869.1, read as the reverse complement.
GAAGAAGTGAAGCAATCCTGAGTTCAATTCCTACCTGATCCGAAAGCTTCAGTTCATTCTCAGTATTGGAAGCGACAGATAAGGTAGTAGATATGTAACTCCGGTGGATGTTTCCTTCACATTAACACCCGCTTTCAATGCTGTGAATTGAAATAAAAGTTTCGGGTAGGTAGAAAATGAAGCGAGACATTGTGAGGGTACACGCTTTATTGTTTCGGCGATGTCGCCTTCTTCAGAGTCTCAAGCTTGGGTAATTCAACCTTGGATTTAATTACGCAGACGTGAGAGGAAATCTCATGTTTCTTCTAGCTCTCAAGGTGTTTCTTATGCTGAATCTGCTTCGCACTGTTGTCAGGCAGAATCTGAGGATATCTCGAACGTTCCTTCTGTTGAACCCCCTTTAAACTGATTGCGGGTTATGATTCTCATAGTAGCTATGTCTCATGTTTTTGTTCCAATGTAAGGTCGATTGCAAAAAATTCCCGCTATATTGAGTTGGTGCTAGGCGACTGCTATGATTTGTACTTCTTTACTGAGACGTGGCCAAGTTCCTCACACTTGAATTCATCCTTATTTTGTTGTATGAATAGCAACTACCATGTGATTCGTTGCAATAGGGCGAGAAGACAAGGTGGTGGGGTTGCTGTACTAATTAGGAACAAATTCAACTACACTGAAGTTTTCTCCGAGTCACTCCCAGATGGATTTGAGGTTTTATCGCTTGATATCCTCAGCGATTGTACCAAGTTTAGAACCATTACAGTATATAGAACGCCTTCCTGTTCAGTTACTCTCAACGAGCGGCTCGTAAAGGTCATTAGTGATTTGGCTATGTGCGAACATCCTGTGATCCTTTTGGGTGATTTCAATTATCCTGAAATAGATTGAAATTTAGTCTGCAAATTTTTGCCCTAGCACCGTCCGCATTCGTGGATATGTTGAACAGCCATGATTTTAGACAATATGTTGCTGCACCAACGAGAGGAAGCGTCATTTTAGACCTACTGCTGTCTAACGATGATAATTAAAAGTGTGCATGTTAAGCCACCGGTAGGGAGTAGCGAGCACAATAGTTTTGCCTTTGAACTTTCGTTCTGAACTACCGAACCACTGTTCTTGTATCGAAGACACTACTCAGGCTGTGATTATAGCAGCGTTTGCGATTATCTCTCAGCAGTTGCTTGGAGGGACTCACTGGAATCTGCAAAAAGCATAAATGAAAAATACGAAATGCTTTTGGCAATTCTACGTCATGCTGTCGCTCTTTTTGTGCCTTTAAAACGCGTGTGGGCTACACGGTCATTCCTTCCACGATATCTGCAAAACATGGTGGATCACAGAAGCTGTTTGTTTAGGTTAGCTAGCGTCTCAAACTCAGAAGAGGATAGGAAAAAATTCCGTAGGTATTCAAAGAGACTTCACATTTCCCTAGAAAAGTTTAACAGAAACATGGAGAAAAGGATAATTAGCACCGGAAGCCAACAAAATTTTTTCAGGTACTTGAATAAAAAGCTGAAACCTTCTGTGAGGATTCCCTCTTTAGAACTGGATAACGAAGTTGCTGTTTCAGATGTTGACAAGGCTAATTTATTAGCAAACAGTTCTGTGAGGTTTTCGTTGTTGACGACGGTGATCCTCCTTCCTTCCAATTCTCAGTTGATTTTCCAATGCTTACCTTTCCAAATTTCGACGGGGTCACTTTATATGGCTATTTAAAGAATTTACCTTCCTCCCTTTCTCTTACTCCTGACCTTATCCCTCCTACTTTTGTGAAGAACATAGCTCATGTTATTGCGGGACCATTAGCTTATATTTTTAACCAGTCGCTATTTTTCTCTGAAGTTCCACTGAGATGGAAGCATTCGTTTGTTACTCCCCTCTTGAAAAAAGAACCTGCGAACTTGGTGGTCAACTACAGACCAGTCAGTATTACATCGTTTTTTTTTTGCAGAATTTTTGAAAAGGTCTTGAAAGCCCACATAATGACTCATCTGGAAAAGAACTCAATCATACCGCAAAATCAATATGGGTTTGTTAATGGAAGATCGACCGTGACAACTCTCCTGGAAAGCCTCAATGATTGGAGTGATTATCTAGATGAGAAAAGTCCCGTAATCTTGTGTATCTTGATTTTGCAAAAGCGTTCGATAGAGTGAGTCATTCCAAGCTTCTGCTAAAAACTTCCCAATTTGGAATTCACCCGGTTATTCTTCGCTGGTTGCAAGTGAGAATAGGTTCAAGTTTTTCGTCAGTCAAGCCTGCCGTTAGCGGTGTCCCTCAAGGAAGTGTACTGTCGCCTATTTTGTTCACTCTCTATTCTGCCGATTTACCTCCTGTTTTAGAGGAGTGTGGAGTAATTTGCAAGCTATTTGCTGATGATCTGAAGATATATCGTGTGTTAGAAGGTGGCAATGACAGGGCAAAAGTTCAGTCAGCTTTGGATAAGGTCTATGATTGGTCTAAAACTTCGAGTTTGCCATTAGCTCCTGAAAAAACTATGTATATGAGGATAGGCGGTTCTCAATTACAAGGGAATTATACTCTGGGAGAATGCCTTTTGAAGCAAGTATGTTCTGTAAAGGATCTTGGTTTTCGGTATGATAACAAGTTTGACTTTACAGAGCATTACAAAGAGCTGTGCAAAAAGGCCTCGGTTCGCACATACCAAATCTTTAAAGGCCTTTCTACTTGTGAAGAAAAGGTGCTCATTAAGGCGTATACTACATATGTCAGACCAATTGTAGAAAGTGGAACTCCGGTATTCTCGCCCCATAAAAAGAAAGACATTCGTCTCTTCGAAAAAATTCAAAATAACTTCACGAGAAACACCTACATACGTTCGGGCAAGTGCACATTTTCCAGAGTTCCTTCCTGGAATACCAGCTCAAACTGCTGTGCTCAAACTACACGCACTTGAATCGCGCCGGAAATTTCATGATGTTTGCATGGTGTTCAAAATAATATCTGGCATCCTCAAAGTCGATTCCTCCAAATTCTTTAATGTTTTTAAATCCAGAACTAGCGGCGGCTCGCTGAAAATTAGGTTTCGAGTTCCTCGGTCAAGTATTCGGCTGCACATGCTTACATGTAGGGCCGGGTCCGAATACCTATCGCTCAAACTCGAAGTTGCACCAAGTCCTCCTTGTCTCCCGGCCTGTAGGCGAATAGCAGGCAAGCGGCTATTAAGTTTTGAATAACCCGTAGATAATTTGATCGTTCTGCTTGTTTTTGGATCTGTTCTGCTGGTCAGACAAACAAACTCAACTTTTTGTTGAGTTTGTTTGTCTGACGTGTGCCTTATGCTGCGTAGTATTAGGGGGGGGGGGGCCAAAAGTAATAAGACAAAATGAAAAAAAATTTTATCTCTCTATAACTCAATTACAACTCAACGACGCTAAGAAATGTATGTGCCATTAAAGGCAAGGGCCTTGCTGCCATCGCTCAGCCAACTTCCTGATCCCATCCTTCCAGAACTGCTTGGGCTTGGTGTTGATCAACTGCTCGACATGGTTGTCAAGGACTGCTTGGGTTCTTGTGTCCCTTCCGACTAGGAAGTCCTGTAGGCTCAAGTAGTAGTGGTAGTCGCATGGAGAGATGTCCAGCGAATACGGTGGGTGAGGCATGTGAACGTAGCCCAGCTGGCCAACTTATCCGTGGTTACTTGTTCCCGATGGGGTGCGACGTTGTCGAAGAGGAGAACCTTCTTGAAGCGCTGCGAATGAATAAGAGCTAGTCGCCGGCCCATCTCTTCTATTTCGTTCACCATGGCCTTGGAGTTCATCGTAGTGCTCTTGGGAAACAGCTTCCGGTAAACTGATCCATGGGCGCAGACTCAAAAGCTCCAAAGATGCTTCTCGCTGTGAACATCTCGCAGAACGAAGGTCGGTAACAGGTCACCAGGCCTCATCCAGACTCGCTGCTTGGCAGGGTTAAGGAAGAAGACGTACTTCTCATCTTGCGTGAATATTGAGCCCAGGCTGCTCGGGGTTGGGAATTGGGCGAGATTTGCGCGACACAGGTCGACTCGTCAGACTGGAGTTTCGGCATGAGACAGGCTGAGGTTTTGGCATGCTTCTGGAAAGGGCGGAAGTGGTAACTTCTCAGATGAGCTTCAGTAAGTAGCATACAAACATACAATTACGACAAGCCCCAAACCAGACTCTAGCCACGACATATATGGACACGGCATGGGGTGTCTCATTACTTTTGCCCCCCCCCCCCTAATAAATAGTAATAGTAATAGCTCTGATAATCGATAGACAAAACAGTATTATGTTCTTTTCAGACATCTCTATTACCCATGCACCTACCCCTGAAAAATTAAAGACTTGCTTGGCTGGGTGGTACCCGAAGCAAGAACCTAAAATGGGAGTGCATACGACAGGTAGCGCCTGCGCATTCTACAGATTGAATAAAAATAAAGGCAAGGATAAAGGAAACGTTGCCCAATCTTTTTTTTTTTGATGCGCCACGCATTCTACTTACAGTATGCCGAGGAGACGATTTGAATGCGTTTTGGGCCATACAAAGACTTGCAGTGGCTAGCCGACGAACAAGTCGGCGCATTTTCCTTCCCAGACAAGTCTGGTACCAAATCACCGACCCCGCAGGAATGGAAGGCCTGCTTGGACTGGGCAGGAAATCCGAACCAGCAACCTGGTATCGGGTGCACGCGACAGCCGACATCTCCTCCGACTTCGCTACATGCGCCCTAATCTACAGATACGTTTAGCAGACGAAGGGGATCGAATCTAAAGTATAGAGTAGTTGAGGTGGTTCATTCCGTCAACAGTCACTTCACTTTAGGTCTCCACTTCCATAAAAAGTAAGAATTGAGGTAGGTCGATGAAAATGTGTTAGCGCTCCTTACCACAAAATTCTAAAGCCCTGAAGTTTTTGTTGTTGTTTTTTTTTCTGGTTGCATTGATTCAGGTCACATCTAGGGCAACAAACTGACCTTAAATAAGCATCCTAACTTTTACAAAAAAATAAGTGAAGCGCTTATTTTTCCATCACCCGGCCTAAAGTGGAGACCTAAAGTGAAGTGACTGTTGATGGAATGAACCACCTCAACTATGTACTTTAGATTCGTCCCCTTCGTCTGCTAAACGTATCTGTAGATTAGGGCGCATGTAGCGAAGTCGGAGGAGATGTCGGCTGTCGCGTGCACCCGATACCAGGTGTCATTGTCTGTATAGGCTACACACGCATACAAATTGTCTCCACGACTTCCCGTGGAAATAGAATGCGTGGCGCACCTCCGAAGAGGGATTGATTAACTCCGGTCCTTATCCTTTTTTCCTTCACCCTTCCCGACCACCTCCCCATTTCTATTAAGTAAGTAGGCGCAACAAGAAGCCTGCATCCCGTCAGCGCCTCTTTCTGTTCGCTCCTTTCCCGAAGCGATTCGAGAATTTCTTCGATAACGACTGTGGACTGCACTGATTAAGGAGGATGCCTGGCGCTCCTCTATCCGCCGCTACAGTAATCGGCTGCTGTTGGATGTAATGTGCCAGTTGGTGAATAGCCCTGACCCAATTGTCTGAAAACAACGCCCCGCTACCGCTCCGTCGCCGTTATCGTCACCGGCGCCGCGGTCGGTCGGATCTTACGCGACCGTTGACGCGCGGAATGTCTTCAGCAAGCACAGGAGGCTTTCTCTTTGGTTTTTGCGAGAAAAAATGGGAGATTTCGGACACTATGTGTGTGGAAAGAGACAGAGGACGTGAAAAATGTCTGGGAACCGTGGCGGCGATACAACGAAGCTTTCAGGAAAACACGGACTCAGCGGTATTCAGAGTCAGACTTATCAACCTCGGATGATGTGGATAAAGCTATCCAGACATATTCATAAGGATAGTCCAGTAATTTTCACCTAACAGTATACCCAGTATGTTTTTGCCTTCTAACCCGTGACCTACTTGGGTATCACAAATGGGTTTCCAACCATGAATATCGCAAATTTTGCAGCAAATTTAAAACCCACTCCCTTGTGCTGAAAAGGGAACAAAACCTTGGTTTAGGTCACGTTTGACTTAGATGAATCTTGGCATTTTGACGTTTGATTCGCGGAATGACTGTTTAGCCGAGCCATGGTTCTTCCAAATATTTATTGCGGACTTGACTCAGTCTGATTCAATCAGTCTGGGCCAAGCGGTATTGAGGACCAGGTAACACTGTTGATCTACATCACAAGGACTTCGTTCTTCTCAACGTTTTTAACAGCTAAATGCATTCAGCTGAAAGTTCTAACCCAATAAAAAATCCTTCGCCTATTCAGTGGGGCGTGGAATTCTGTGATTACCTCATATGTGTGGCGCAATCTTTGAAAGAGCTCAGTCGATTGACAGCACATTGCTATTGCGGTCCTATAAATGGCATTTAGCCTCTTATTCTTCAATCCGCCTCCAGTGTTCCGGTGGTTAGTCATAGAATCGAATCCCCAAGAACTGTCGCGGCCGCATATCTCGGTTAACCATTCCCGAGATCCTCGCATTCCACGGGGTTTTCACCTTTGATGTGTGACCTAGATTCCGCCTCAGGAATTCTTTCAATTGGCCTTCTTCTAACGTATTCCATTGCTCATCCCGGATAAGTCTAACAGACATCACCGGATACTCCTTAATCCATCACCGCTATTGACCTGGCGAAGAAAAGTGCGATCTCATCTGGGATTTTTCAGCCGTCCAGATCTCATCTTCACATCCGTCTAAGGGCGGTAATAAGGGTTTCCGTCGATTCTTATCGAAGGACTTGGAGATCGACTGAGAAGGGTCGACTCCTTTGCTACTGCTCGAGAGCCTTGCGACAACCAGTTGATCGGCTGATATATGCCGGCGCTTAAGAATAGGCAGGAATCCATAATGTTTCTCCTCCTTGGCTGAGGCGAATGATTCATTTTTCTTGGCCTTATTCCTGCCATTCTTTCCTCCCTCTAGTCCTTAACGACGCTTTTTTCGTCCTCTTCCTTTCCTTCTTCTTATTTGACTCATTCTTCCTTATCTTCCGCTTTTTCATCACCGCGCTCTTCTAGTTTTTATCTTCCATGTTTTGTTTCTCTTGCTTCTGTTATTGTTCTTCTTCCTGATGTTGTCTTTCCCTTTCTCTACCCTCTCTTCTCTTCATCTTTCTCCTCTTTTTCATCTCCCCCTTCTCTCTCCTCCCCTTCTTCTTGTCCTGCACACGTGTCCTTCTGCTCCCTCTCCTTTTCCTCATCTTCTGAATTTTTTCCTAATTCCTTTTGTACTACATCTACTGACTCTGGAAAGGAGTGATCTCCCATTCTCAGACAGGTTCGCCTTCATCTGGAAGTAAGGACCTATTCATCGTTATCTTCATTCGCCTTCTTCTTGTTGTTCTTCTTCTTTATCCAATCCTCCTTTGCTTCAGCTCTTGATCCCCTTTTCCTGTTTAATTCACTGACTTTGGAAGTGCGTAATCTTAAATTCTTAGACTGGGAGTAAAGAACTCTTCTTCTTCATTATCACCCACAAACTTTGATCTTCGTCTTCTTCTTATTATTATTCCTCTCTTCATCCTCCTCTCCTCTCCTCATCCTTCTGAGTCCAACAGGTTCGCTGTCTGTTTTTAAAAAAAGCTTGTGAGGTGACTCAGTAATGGTCCCATACTCTCTAGCCTTTGACCTCCCGCCCTCGAGAAGGCGCCTCCAATACTTCTTTCTACTGAATACATTAATTTGTCTTGGTTCACTACGAGATAACTTGATCACATCATCAGTCAGTGGTTCGAGTATCAGCTATAAGCTCACACGGTTCCTTCACACTCTCGGCTGACTGGCTCTCGAGATGGCCCAGTTTTCCACTCCGGCACGACGACAAGCACGACGGCGACTTCGACTGATTGCGATTGGACACGTTCCTGTTTCAAAATCGAACTGCATCCTTCTCCGTGTACACACGAGTTTTTATCAGTGACCGTATCGTCGTTTTCGATGACCCAGTTCCCATCATTTCGCAAGTCTTTCGATTCGCGGTCACTGGCCAATATCTCTGCGAACAGCGCTAATTTGCATACTTATGCCGCTTTCTGGTAGACAGGCCAGAGCTCCGTGCGCTTCAAGCTAGTCTTTCGGTTATAATGCCCTAATAGCTGGGTTTACCTGGCCGTGGAGTCGAACTCAAGGCTATGCTTGTCCCTGGACGACTCCTTGTTCCGATGCACCATAGCCTAGTTGAGAAATAGCGGTTTAGTTCTCTATGACTGTATCTTTAACATTTTTTGACGCCACAAACCTTTGGCGTCTGGTCGCTGGAATACGCCATGCGTTTCATTTCTTCAGTGTATACATGAATGATTGCGGCTTCAGCTGTCGTTTCTCTCATCCGTCTAAAATTCGGCGAAAAAATGCCCGACGAGAGAGGGTACGATTCCTGTGGAAGGGATAGATTAGTGCAACACCTGTTGTAGTGCTAGTCATTCTTATGACTGGAATGCTATTCAAGCAGCAGAAGACCACACCGTTGACTGACACACGCAGGTTGCGCCACACACTCGGATTTTCTTCAGAATCGCAAAACAGTTGCACTGCGTGCTTCCCATACGCCTCAACTACTGGGTTCCGGAGAGTAACGCAGGTTTTCGGCCCATTCTTCACGACGGAAGTGGTAGCGGAGTCGAAGGAGGCACCGGCTGTCGCGTGCACAGCACGTTAAGCGTTCTTGGTTCGGTCCCCGCCTAGGCCATCCAAGCCTTCCATCTTTCAGAGGTGGCTGAATTGGCATAGAGAACTGGTGAGGATGAAGCACTGACTTGTCGGTTGGACATTGCAGGTCACTGTATCGGCCAAGTACGTATGTTGCGTGCACAATATCTCATAGGAATAAAATACATGGCGCATTCCAAACAAGAACTGACTCAATCCGTCCTTTATTCCTTCGCCTACGTTCAAGGTAAAACCTTCAAGACTACTTTATGTACGTCATTGGAATAAAGGACTGCGCTACTCAATCCTTTTTGGGATGCGCCATGCGTTCTACTTCTACGGCATGCATGCGTATTTTAGCCATACAATGACTTGCGGTGGCCCGCAGATGGACAAGCCCGCAGCCAGACAAGTCTGGCACCAATTCACCGTCCCCAAAGGGATGGATAGCTTAGTTGACCTGGGCGGGAACTCGAACCAGGACCTGGAGTCGGATAAATGCAACAGCCGGCGCCTCTTTCTACTGCGCCACCACCCTCGCTACGCTATTATTTGATCGAATTCTAGCAAAAAAGCCTATCGTTAGGGAGATAACCTGACAGAGCATCGTAATGCTTGACTTTTTTAACGAAATTTTTTTAAACTTTCAAAAATTTCCCGGACCTATGAGGAAGAACACCTCGTGAAGTGCAACATTAAGGCCATCTGAGCTATGCTCTTCCGCTTCCTACGCTTATCCTTTCCTCCTTCGTTGCTCCCACAATCGTCTGTCCGTTCTACTGCGTACACACTGCTCAACACGTTATCGAGGCGCCGATCGCCCCCAGTAGAGTGGTCTCAAGGGCACCCACATACCTTCGGATATCGTCAATCTCTCCTTATCGGTCAACTTTGCGGTGTCTCAACCACTGCACTCACGGCTCTGCCCCTACTTTACTGTTCTTCTGAACATTCTATTGCCGAAATTTTGCGGAGAAATAGATACGTGTTCGTCCCAGACAAATTTGCGACTTCTTTAACAGTATGAGAGGTTTTTTCTAAATCTCGTATCTTTTGCCATGACTTCACTCTTCTACTGGGTCTCCTTGTATGGCTGTAGCATTGGTCTAGAGAAATGATGTTCCGCGCACTGTACTCAACTAAAAACCTTCCCTATTGACTACGAAGGGTTGGAGAAGTTAAGCATCAGCGATCTCTTGCGAGGGGCAATATCTCTCAGCACACTTTCGACGTCCACCCATAAGGCGTTGCGTCGGAAGCGCTCGGATCACTGGTTTAGGCCATGCACTTCCTCAACTTCCTTATTGTTGAAGACCTAGGGAAGTGCAAAATCTGACGCGGCTTTGTGGTCACTGCTTCTGGTCGATGCTTTTTAAGGGTACTTAAGCTTTCTGGGCGCGTGTAGCGCAGTTGGAGAATGTCCCGGCTGTCATGTGCACCCGGTGCCAGGTTCCTGGTTTGGATTTCCCCCCGAGCCAACCAAACCATCCAGTCCTCCGAAGTCGATGGTTTGGTACTAGAGTTGTCTAGGAAGGGATAAAGCTCCGACTAGTTCATCGGCTGGCCATCGTGTTGTATGGCTAAGTACGCATTCTAGTTACCTCCACGACATATCGTAGAAGTAGAGTGCGTGACACATTCCAGACGGGATGAAGTAACGCCTTCTTTATCTTTTATTACCTAAGCCTTTTACGTTAAAGACCCTGTGAAGATAAGAGCAAAACTTATGCTTCAGACTCCCACTTCCACTTCTACGATATGGCTGCATCGATTTACATTTAGAGACGACGAATTTCTAAAGCATCTCCACTACTTTCTCAGTGAGCTTTCTTGGAACTGAGACATCTAATATTAAGGTTCTCGGGAATTTTTCTTTTCAGAAATAATGTTCGAAAATTATTTTGAATTTTACAAACCAACTAATTGGTCCGTGCTTAGGATCACTTTTTGATACTCCTTTCCGGATTTATTCTTAAGGGAGGGGGGGGGGGGGCGGGTGAGGCACTAAAACTGTATGCGTTCGATTCACTAAAAAAGTGAATCGAAAGCATATAAGGACCAAGGATAAAAGACAGCATTACTTGATCTCTTTTGAGATGCGCCACGCATTCTACTTTCACGGGATGTCGTAAAGGAAATTTGAATGAGAATTTGGCCATACAATGACTTGCGGTTGCCTTCGATGAAGAAATCCGTGCTTTATCTTTCCCAGAGAAGTCTGGTAACAATTCACCGACATATTGAGCGACATTTGAAAAATAGAAAACTGAAAACGCTGTCATCTCATAGGATAGTTTAGCATGCTGCCTTTGTATAATAGCTTACTTCCAAATTTGTCGTTATTTTCGAACAGATAGAAGATCTCTATCGTAGTGGGCGTGGCAGTGGACTCGGTCCTTTTAAGAACGTCAACCTAATTGAAAGTGAAATATTTCACAAGGATGACATACTAAGCTAGCTTTCGATAAGACTTTTCCCCGCAATTTCCTATCCATAGGAGCTTAACCTGTCTTTTTTCACTTTTTGCTAGTATTGCTCTTTCCACTAGGACAGATCTTATTTTTCCTTTCCCTTGTCAAAGTCACCTCCTGATAATCTTTGGGTCATATTCCCTATCCTGGACTTTCCTGTAGCTAAATTACCACACAAAGTTTTGCAGGTGCAAAGCAAATCTGTGTAACAGACGTGAAGACCCCGTGAGTAGGTCAAGGCCATATTAGACCGATAAGCGAGTGCAACTATCTTAAATCTCTTCATTCGGTTCAAGCCCCACACTCGCGAGGCGGTAACTTTAAGTTCTTCATCGGATGATCAGCAGAGGTCATTGCATAGGCAAAATACGCATTGCAGTTGCCTTCATGACAAGCCGCAGAGGCATAATGTGTGGCACATTCCGTAGAAGGAATTGATTAACGCCAATTATTGCCTTTCTTATTACCCTTCTTAAGAATTTGTTCTAGCATACTTCTTCAAGTCAACTTTTAAAAAATTGATGAAACTCGCCCTTCGTCCATCCTTGCTGGGATGCGGCACGCTTTCGAACTACTCAATATCATCCGGAGGAAGCCTGTCCGAGATGAATAGAACAGACAGTTATTAGGCAAGTTGACAGAGTTTCCTCCTTCAGGAGATTTCTGATTCCGGAAGGCATGGAAGGTGCGCGCTGGAGTCGAACTCCGATCGGTTAAGCGACGATGGACCGACGCATCCAACCGACTGCACCACCAGTGTTTACCCTTTTCTTAGTTCGTGATTATTTCAGAAGCTTATACGGACCATATTAACGGTTTCGAGAACTCTTTAGGGTTGTTATAGGTCTATGGCTGAAAGCACTGTCGATAAACGTAGTCAAGTCGAGCTGCTGTTCTCTCAGTTCTGGTCTAGTTAGTGCTCATTAAAATTTCTCAGAATAATGCTTTAAAAGACTACTGGGAAGCAGAGCCATTTTTCGTGGAATTTACGACTCTCCGAGCATACCGCATTCGGGTTCAGTTCCTTTTGGTGGTCCAGACCATCAGGAAATTAGACTAACCAGGAAACTATCTCAACGGTAGGTCGGAACGGCCAATGTGTTGTATATGGGCAGAATCGCCTCTTATTGGGAAACAAGAAAATGTAAATATCTCGACCCCAATACAACTCTGCGCAGAGTTAGGGACGACAGAAGTTGGGCCGTTGGAGGCGTTAGCCTTATGCCTGCACGCGGAGGGAGAGCTCATGTTGGCTGGAAACAGTGACCACGGGGATTACTCCGTCCCTCTACGCACTCTGCCACCATCGCTCGCTCGTCATCGCTGTTTCCAGCCAAGTTGAGCCCGCTCTCCGCCTCCAGGCATAGGACTAACGCAGCCAACGGCCCAACTTTCGTCGTCCCTAACTCTATGCAGAGTTGTATTGGGGTCGAGATATTTGCATTTTCTTGTTTCCCAGAGAGAGGCGATTCTGCACATATACAACACATGGGCCGTTCTGACCTACCGTTGAGATAGTTTCCTGGTAAGACAATCAATAAAACAGCTGCAATTCTCACTCGTGGCAGAATGCACGGCGCATTCCAACATCGGAGGTTGCCTCCGCGAATGATAGAGCTCCGTGGATCTCCGAGAGATCTTAGACTTTGTGTTGTAGGCCCAGCGGAATGGAAAGCGTCTGAAGGGCCTCGACGCAGCGCTGCTTGACACACTATCAGAATGTCGGTGAAACTTTTTGCGACGCTCATTATCCCGGTCGCGCGCTCGCTCAGTCGCGCGTTCGAGTCCGGGTTAAGACGATCTTGCGCCATACGATCAGCAGCCGCAGCCGGAGGACGAGGATCGACATCCGCGCCAAGGTTCTCCTTCTTCTTCTTCAAGGCGCGTTACGTTAAAGCGGAAAAGTGGAGCGATTAGTCCGCCTGAACGAGCGGCTCGCTCACTTTCTCCGGCGTATCGGAACAATTGTCCCCAGGAAGTTGCTCCCAATCAAGGGCTTCCTTTCGGGATCACACCAACGCGCAAACTTTCCCGGAATTTCAGTCCAATCACCCCCGGGTCGTGTCCGCGCCACTGCCCCGTGACGTTCGGCTCAGCAGGAGGCGCAGCCGTCGTGTGGGCTGACGGACGTGCGTCTTAAGTGGAATGCGGTCAATCCCGTTCGCCTTCGACATCACCTTCTATGGCGATTGCCCTCTTCTAGATGGTGAAAAACTTTGCCGGGTTGCGGATGTCCATAGGCGAGAGGGAATGTCCTGTAGCGGATTGCGAAGAGGATATGGATCGCTTTTTTGTCCATGAGAAGCTCTTTTGTCCTTTAGGGTTGTCCCGGGAGCTTGCACATCCATCGAATCGATAGCTTTTTGAAACGCTCGGCTTACGGTATTTGTCCTTTTGGGATCGGCCAGCACCTCAGCGTGGAAAAAGGAGACTTCTGCACTGCAAGCCAGTGAAAGCGGTCCAGAGAACAAACCTTGTGGATCTCACCTCCCTTGGAAGCCTATAGCGACCAAGGGTGAATATTTTCTAGAAATCTTCCGATCGTCTGTCTGATCGAATTAGCGATTCTTAGTTGATTCATGTCCCGTGTCAGAGTAGCCCAGAGGTTTACCCAACTCAATGAGAGCTAAGAGTGTTAGTACCAGCTAGTCTAAAACTGTCCAAAGCTGGAGTAAACCTTGTGAGAAGCTCTCTATTTCCTCGGGAGTCTGCTTTGAAAGCCTATAGGGACCAAGGCTGAAGATTTCATGGAACTCCCTATCGTCTGTTTGCTCGAGCCATCGCACAGACGTTTCTTTATGATTCATATGCCATGTCAGAGTGGCTAAATCGTATATGCACTCCCAATGAGCATAAATTGCATTAAAACTCTCGATTTCCTAGAGAACTTCCTTTGAAAGTATCGAGTGATCAAAGGTAAACATTCCTTGGAACTCCTTCGATGGGTTGGTCGCCTGAGTTGCGGCACCAACAACGTCTTCAATTCAGTCCTGTGCCAGAGTAGCCCAGACATCTTTCCACGCTAAAAGGACACCATGGACTGGGAAGGGATCTTCAGGACTTCAATGAAGGTAATCCACCGGCTGTAATCTATTGTTCTGATGTCATCTAATGGAAATGAAAGTCCTGGGCTCAGCCATGGGACAACAGGTCCTACTATTGGCTTGTCCTAAAGATGCTGTCTTGTCATATTTGAGCCAAGCGGCAAACGTTGGCCTGGAATAGCGTCCAAACATGGGCCTAGAATATCAAGGTCCCTTAACAGGGTCTTTTCGGTCTTTTTTGGTCTTTTGGCAGCTCATCTTGACTTCAGAATTGGGTGGAGGGTTGTCCAAACAGCGTTTTTAATGTTTTCGTCTGAAGCAACCTGTGCCAGACTGGCCCATGAGGTCTCTCCACGCTCAAGGGACAACACGGACGTTGAAGACACCGTCAGAACTTCAATGAAGACTATCCAGCGGCTTCAATCCATCGTTCTGCTGTCAGAGAGGGGAACTAAAGGTCCTAGGCTCAATTTTGGGACAACAAGCACGTCTATTGGCTTGCCCAAAGGATACTGTCCTGTCATACTTGAGCCAAGCGGCAGACCTTGGTCCAAACTTCCAAAGGGACCTTTACATTCAAGCACAACCTTGATTCAAACCCAAACTTGTGCCTTGAATATAAGGGTTCCTTAGCGGATCCTAATTCTTGGCAGAGCACCTGGACTTCAGGATTTGCTGCTAGGGGGAGACTAGACAGCGTCTTCAAGGTTTTTGTCTAAAGCAGCATTAGCTTCCTGCGCACACGTAGGTAGTTTCATCGTGGTGGGCTCCCTTTCCTGGAAACTACTGCCATAAGAGCTGATTTAAAGCAGAGGCGAGAATTTCTTCGGTCTGAAAATGGTCAACGATTGAGCCAGACCATATCTGTCAGGAGGAGTAGGAACCTCTATAGATTCTAGTACCTAGAAGGCAATTTTGAAGATTCTTAGGCGCTGTGGCTGTTTTCTCTGCCACGCTTGCGGAACAGAGTGGAGAAAACACCTCCTATCTGTCGTCTTTCTGAGCTCTGTTCGCCCTTGTCACACCGCTCTCTGTCCAGAAATCTCTCCACTTTTCATCGCTGGGCTCACTTCGGTGTCTTTTCCAACGAGCTATCACCGAGAATCGACTTCTCCTCGCCTTCATCCATATCGAAGGGCGGTACGGTACCGGGCGCCGCCCTTCGTCATGACGGTGGAGCATCCCGATCGCCCTCCGACTCCGGCCACCGCGCCAGCGATATCCATCTTGGCGGCGGCGGTGGTGAAAGTTGTCGTCGCAACTGATCTCAGCAGTCACCGCCGCCGGCCGGCTGAACTCACTAACCTCGTCCTCATTCGGGCGGCGACTCCTTCTTCTTATGGGCGATGCTTACTCGTTCTCCAGAGGTAGCCGGCCGCTTTCGCCTACTCTCGCGTCGCTCGCTCCACTTACGAATCGCCGTAGACATTTGTCGCCACTTCTCACGATGACCCGAAGATTTGCGCATGTCGTTCGGATTCTGTGCCGATTCTGAGAAAGACTTTCGCCTTCGGCGACCTTTCCTAATTCTCCTTGACAGTCGTAGCCATTCCAGTTTTCTTATGAGACCTTCAGGCTTCCCACTTTCCATATATCAGTAGTAACGCTCTTCCGTTGTTACGCTGTGTCGTTGCTTACTCGATAGCTCGTCGCAATTTCTGCTCGGATTACTGTATTCAAACGAACGACTGACGTTTTCCAGTTGGGACCCTGTCTGGAGATCGACGGTGCCGTATACCTGTACCTCGGCACATGATCACCTGCGCTATGATCTGGGCCCTTACCCTTCTCGCGCTGGCCAGCGCCCAAACGATACGTGAGTGGATCTCCAACTGCTTAACTTACTCTTTAATTTCTAGAACTTTTCGCTTCATTTTTATGCCTAAACCGGTCGAACTAGCGTGCTAGTGTAATTCACAAAGGTTTCCTGGTCGTACTAGCTAGCAGAGTGATTTTTATTCTTTGAATTCAAGCCAGCAACTCATTCATTCCGCAAGTGCTCTACCGTATTCCGCTACCGTATACCTCTAAGCAATAGGCTGTAGCTAACAAGATGTTCAAACTATTTTACAAGGAATATTTGGCCATCAAAAATATTCAGAGCGACCTATTTGTTCTTCAATTCCTTGAAATCAAGACAAATGATAATGACATTATGATAAATTGTCCACTAAAAAAGAATTGAGCTACCGCAGACGCGTGAGCCCGCTACACTTGAAACTCGAGCGCACATTCCTCGGTATTTTGAACATAAAGAAACACTTCAAAAAATTAAACAACTTTCTGTAGTGGAACTACTTCCAAAATAAAATTCAATTCTTCAGTTGATCAATCAATTTTTAAAAAACTAGTGTTCAATTAAATACTAAAAACAAGTTATTGTACCTATTTACTTGCTTTCAGATTTTTAGTACTTGTTGAACAACACTGACCTTCAAAATGGAGCCTTTCTCGTGTCTTAAAATGAAATTTCAATTCAAAGCAATTTATCTGTTTCGCATCTGGGCGAGTGTAGCGCAGTCGAAGGAGGCACCGACTGTCGCGTGCACCCGATACCAGGTTCCTGGTTCGGATTTCCCGCCCAAGCCAACCAAGCTTTCCATCTCTTCGGGGTCGGTGGATTGGTACCAGACTTGTCTGGGAAGGAAAGAGCGCTGACTTGTTCATCAGCTGGCCACCGCAAGTCATTGTGTGGCCAAATACGCATTCAAATTGCCTCCACTATATCCCGTAGAATTAGAATGCGTGGCGCATCCCAGAGGGGATAGAATAACGCCGTTCTTTATCCTTTTTATGCTTATCTGTTTCGTGGCAAAACTTAATTTAATTTGATTGAAATTTGTTACATGGACAACTGATATACACATTACAAAGGGCAAGAATCACAAGCTGACTTCTACTACACCATAAAAATTTTGCTAAAAATTAAAATTAAAGTTGTTAAAAAATTGAATTAAAAATTAAAATTAAAATTATTTCAAAGGGTCATGATGCCAGCCAGCATTTTTCTTCGGAAAACATCCCTTGTTGAAAATATGTGGACCGCACTCGGAGAAGGCAGACCGGCTATCACTTTCAAAAATTATTTCAAATGGTCATGATGCTTTTCTTTAGAAAATGTTTTTTATTAAAAAATTTTCCCTATAGAAGACATGTGGACTGTACTCGGGGGAGGCGCACTGGCTATCACTTTCACACTAAATTAATTCAAGGTTCGTGTCACGCCTAGGGCAAGCAATCGACCCTAAATGGGCGTCCGAACTTTTTGAAAAACAAGTAAAGCGCTTATTTTTCGGTCAGCCGGCCATAGCAAATCATTGTACAGGCCAATCGTGCATTTCTATTTTCTCCACGACATCCCGCAGAAGTAGAACGCGTGGCGTATCCCAATATGCTATCGATTAACAAAAGTCTATTTCTTACCCGCTTACTTTCTTGTTCTGTACATCCCCTGCGAATACACCGTAGTCTAAACGTTTATAAAAAGGAGAGTTTTATCCGTTACTGAGCAATTAGCTTATCGATTTCCATGCGATCGTTGTTTGTTTTTTTGGCGATCGACGTGTTTATTGATTGGTGGACCTAGTGGTCTGCTTTGCCCATCCAAAAAAAAATACACCGAATTAACCGTAGGAATAGTTGCATCAAATAACTAGCGTACCGAAGCATAAAAATCGTCGACGGTCAATTTTTGGATGTGCTATGTATTCTATTTATGCACGATATGGTAAGCGTGTTTTTGCGTGCCTTCAAAATCAATTTCAGCAGCTAAAGAGTAAAAAAGCGGTTCATAAAGAAACAATTACAAATTTCAGTAATAAGAAAACTAACTCTTTGTCTTTGCAGGATGTAGTTAGTATGATCGAACGCTGAGTTTGTGTGCTACTTGCTTTTCTACAGGAAAAATCTGTTTCCATAGACCAATTCTTTCCCGACTCTTAGGCAGAATAAAGTCTTTTTACGGTAATTTGGGTAATTAAGCTTCGTGTGAGCGCGTGCAGCGCAGTCGGAGGAGCTGCCGTCTGTCGCGTGCACTAGATACCAGGTCATTGTTTCGGATTTTCCGCCCAGGGAAACTAAGCCTTGAATCCCTTCGGGGGCGGAAAATTGGTACGCGATCGATCCTTCTGAGAAAGAGAACACTAGCTTGTGAATCAGCTGACCATCGCAAGTCATTGTATGGCCAAATACGCACTCAACTCGTTTCTATGACATCCCGTCGAAGTAGAATGCGTGGCGCATCCTAAGAGAAATTGGGAAACGTCGTCCTTTATCGTTTACCCTTTTAAGCTTCCTCTAGACGTAAAGCCACACCCATTCCAAAGCCTTCCTCCAGGCTGCCCTCGATCAGAGCTGTCTAAACGGGAATTTAATTGAAACCGTCTCCAGCACCACCACCTCCCGCTTCAGTCATCTCTCGCCGAGAATTCGAACCCATTCCAACTGACGGTGCGATCGGTGCATTGGGGTCGTTTTCTGAGGCGCACAATCAGTACAACAGCAGCGAATTCCCATCATTCATCGCCGTCGGAAACAGCGGCGCTGCGGCGAAGATTTCTTCCGAAGAAATTCAACACACACGCAGAGACAGACATGTGCGGCGCGAAATTGAGGTCAGTGTTTATAGCGCTGACGAACACGCAAGAGAACGCGGTCCGATGTCGCTTGGCTGATATGGATGAAGAGTGGTGGATGAGCTGTGGAAAAGCACCGCTACTGAAGTCTCTGATCCATTTTCTATCTCAAACTGCTGCACTTAACAGACGCCGCCGGTCATAAATCATCGCGGAGGCGTTTGAAGGCTAGCTGCCGCCACGAGCTGCTAGAGTTGTTGATTAGCTAATCGGCTTTGTCCTTCAAGGTCTTAATGAACTGATATACCACTGGACCATAAGGATAAAGGACGGCGTTCCTCAATTCCTTTGGAGAAGCGCCACGCATTCTACTTTTAATGGATGTCGTGGAGGCGACTTGGTTGCGTATTTTGTCATACAATGACTTGCGGTGGCCAGCCGATGAACAAGTCAGCGCTTTCCTGGACGAATCCGGCACCAATTCATCGACCCTGGATGGATTGAAGGCCTTGTTGGCCTGGGCGGGAAATCCGAATCAGGAACTCTATGGAACATGTAGGCATGGCATGCGTTTCAGCACTTGCTGCTAGAGAAAGGAGTCTGCAATAGAGAAGTTTCCTGAATGAAGGCATCTTTATGTAAGTGCCAGCCATCGAATCATTCACGCGATTCTTAAGCAGGCAAGAATGCGTGGCGCATTCCAGTTGAGCGCGTCCTCTTCTTTTGAAAACGGCCGCGATGTCGAGTTGGCGTACTTATCGGTTTTTTCCTCGATCGCGTCGGGCTTTCGAGATCCAGCAGAGAACCGGAAAAAATGCGGCATTGTGCAATCAGTGTTCTAACTATTTTGCTCAAACTCGGCAGGGCAAAAATCCAATAAGTACCACAAACTCATCTGCTCGGCCTTTTATTAGGTGCTAGTAGCCAAGCGATCGAAACCAGCTGAGGTAAAGTCTATCACTTCTGCTATCAATCAGCTCTGCAACCTTAGGGGACGCGCTAGAGCATGGCGTATCCTCCCAATCGCGACTTTATTCGTTTTTCTCTATGTATATTCTTTGCTTCTCCAACACTGTTGGGTGAACTGATAAAAACAGGTCCAGAAGATGAAGTAGTGTCGAGTAGAGTGCTCAAGGATTCTGAGTCCTCAGAATTCTAAGAAGCGAAAAAATAAATGCTTTTTCAAATTTTTAATTAATACCTTAGGAGAGAAGCTGATAAATAAAAAATTCTTGAGACCAAATATTTATTTATTTATTTACTTATTTATGCAAGCACATGATGGTGCACCCAATACCAAGCGTTAAACATTAGAACAGAACTACAGTAATAATGGCAAACTATTATCCGAGCCGTAAGTTCAGGAACAAACTCGTGAACCAAACTCTAATAAAGAGAAAAAAATTTGAATTTTTTTTAGAATAGCAGAAAATGTCATGTCCTAAGAGATTTCACAACATCTGTTGGTTGTTTGTTTCGCCAAGAACAGCCCAGCTTTAATATCATTCACAAAATCTTTTCGAAATTTTTATTGCATGATAGTGGATGCCGAATGCAGTTCTTGCGCGTACTCGCGTCGATAATCGATATCACCACGTGCTGTTGTGTGCGCCCACGGGTTGCTAATCGATATAAGCGGAAGCAAATCAGCAGCGTAGAATGAAATGAAGCCGTAATGTCTCTTTTTCTTGAGAGGATAGTTATCTCCAATAAAAAATGCTAAATTTGCCTTTCAATCATGGAACGGCACTGCGTTGTGAAATTTATCGCTATCGATTAGTCTGCACACGCGATCAATACTGGCACCTTTCATATGTCGCGCCGCCTGGCTACTGAAGTAAAAATCCAACCAAATAGAAAAGCACCTCGTGGTCCATGAATCGAGAAATCAACAACTTTTTATTTTCACGGAATTTGCTCGATTGAAATCCGTAGCGTCGTCTTTTCAGCCGCGGTCTCCAATTGCCCAACCGGTCATCAACCCGTCTTCTTACTGCAGCACAACGCCACCATCGGCAAGCAGCTACGTGCCATCCCAACCGCAGCCATCGCCGACTGCTCCGATCACTGCGCTCTGTCGATTGTTAGTTGCCTTCATATATACCGTATACTACCGTAATACTAACCGATCTCCTCTTCTAGGACTGCGTCGGAGTCGAGTTCCTTCATGGCAACTGCAAGGTGTTCAGTGCCGGCAAGGAGAAGCCGATTCCCGGCTCTAAGGTCCTCACGAAGAGCTGCGTCAAGGTGAGTAGTGGGGGTTTGAAGCCGAACTGAGCTGCTGGAATTCAGCCTTGCCATTTTCAGAGCGAGCGAGTCTGTTCTTCGCCCTTCCACTTCGACATGTTCGAGCAGAAGATCCTCGTCGGTTTCGCCAGAGAAGTGGTACCGGCCGAGAATATTCAGGTGAGCCGATCGATTTTTATCGATCCGATGGGTAGCGGCTGCAGAGGACTTTTGTTAATTCGTGCCCAATGGATTTCCTCGATAGGAACGGGGGCATTTGTCGTTAATGTGGCCTACACGAAGAGGTGGGAAATCACCAAACCACTCAAGCCTGCAACATGCGATTGTTCATAATATTTGTAGTTTTTCATATGCAGGAATGCGTCTACGTTTATTTGAAAGTGCAGAAAAACAAACATTTGCTGATACGTCACTCAAAAAAATTGCGCCATGCACTCATCTAGTTCATTGAAACGCTTACCCAGTTGATAGTATAAGACGTTTTGCATGGAATTATGCAAAGAACAATTACACGTCTCCCCTTTTTTCAGCAATTACCTCTGATTTATAGGGAAATTTTCGGAAACGGCATTTGCCCCATCAACCAGAAAAACAAAGTGACCTAATAGGCTAGTACGTGGCACATTCTTTCCGAAACAGCGGAATGTTTTTGTGTTTATATTTCCTTTCTTTTCTTTTTTAAAGCTTAGAACTGCTTCCAAAGCTACTACAATAAGAAATTTATTAAAAATCAAAGCCACACTAGTCGTTAATATGGCCTGCATGTGCAGAGGAAAACGAGGCAGCCGATCGCGACCAATCAGAAGAGCATTCCCGCCCGGTCAGAGAGAGGTGCAGGTTCGAGTCCCACCTCGCGCTAGAAGTTTTGATGGCAACAAAACATCGTTGTAATCAGAAGAGCATCGCCAGAACACGCGACAGCCAATTAGAACACTCTTGTTGACACGGTTGTCAGGTGCGACCTGGTAGTGCTTACTTTCCCTAAAATGCAGGCCATATTAACTACAAGTGCAGGAAGAGGAAGTTAAGTCATGATTTTCAGCCTTGTGGAGGACGAACTTTCAGCAAATAATAAAGAATAAAGGATAAAGGGCGGCGTTAATCCCTTTTGGGATGCGCCACGCACTCTACTTCTACGGGATGTCGTGGAGGCGACATGAATGCGTATTTGGCCATACAATGACTTGCAGTGCCATCTGATGAATAACTCAGAGTTTTCCTTCCAAGGCAAGTTTGGTAGCAATTCACCGACCCCTGAGAAATGGAGGGCTTGGTTGGTCTGGGCGGAAAGTCCGAACCAGGAACCTAGTATCGGGTGCATGCGACAACCGGCACCTCCCCCGACTGCGCTACACGCACCCTTTCTGCGAATATGACTGAGACTAGTTAGGAACCTTGGGAGGAGTTCACCTTCAGTCGTCGGGAAGGACAGCGCTACGAATTCAGCTCAACTCATGGTCAGATCCAAGTTTAAGCCTCAGTGATTCTCATTTTCAGGTCTGCATGAGCGCCTGCCTGAACTCGTTCGACACCTTCGGATTCGAATGCGAGTCGGTGATGTTCTACCCCGTCGATCAGGAGTGCATTCTGAACACTGAAGACCGTCTGGACAGGTGTGATTCCTATGCCTCTCACGTTGCCGCCTTTCATAGCGAAGATAATTTGCTCATTTAGGCCAGATCTGTTCGCTGATGAAGCCGAAGACTCCGTCATCTACATGGACAACAACTGCGCCGGATGTGAGCCTTCAGAATGTTGAGTGTCGTAAGGGATATTCTGATGGAGTTTGTGTGTTTCAGCTCAGTGCTACGCTCCCTACATCACGCAGTACATTGCCGTCGAGGGTAAGCAGCTCGAGAACGAGCTCGACCGTATCATCAACGTCGACGTCGACTCTTGCCAGAGCCTCTGCACTCAGCGACTTTCGCTCACGGTACGTGGAACGCTCAACAGTCTTTCATTGCTAAACTGTGCTTCAAGTCTTAGGAGTCTCTTTAAACTCCCTTAGCGCACCTTCAGAGGTTCTAACGCTGGGTTTATACTTCTTCGGGACGCCCTGAGTAGTGAAAGACCAATTTCGATCGATTCGGTGGCGCTGCCGATCGATATTGATAGTTCCATAGCGCCGCGACGAGCACCTCCTGAAGCACAACCTCGTCCAAAGAGCTGCCACAACATTCTTGAGGTGCGAAGCCTTTCTTCACAGCTGGTCGACGCCTGAGAGCTGCTCGCACATGCTCCAGGCTCCTCACAAATCCCTCTTCAGGCTCCCACAACCCACATTCTCGTCGACGGAGATCCATTCTGCCCATGCACAGAGTGAAGAACACCCAATTTCGAACAGTCACACACGCACACCAGCCGGCGATGTCGTCGAAGAAGACCCCGTGATAGGATTAACGCCGTAAAGAACGCGATTTGACCTCAATACGAAAGCGACCACATGCGCGTTACACTTCACCTCTGATCATTTAGTGCATCGGGCGATTCGGGATTTTTCACGGGTCAAATCCGCCAGCAGGGGCGGCAGGGACAAGCCGTGCTGAGGTAGCTAATATGCTGCATTTATACCCGACAGAAGGAGATTGTTGACGGATTTTTGGCCCGGCCCATAGCTACAAACCCTGTTCTAGCAGGTATGTTCCAATTAGGACCATGTAGACTGGTTGTCAGGGCAGTCCCACAATAGCGGTTTTAGTCCCGCCCATCATGAGGGAAATCTTACAAACTTTTTTAACCAGCTTTTCCCTCTCTGAGCTCCAAAATGAGGACAACTGATATTTCCAATAATTGGTACTAGTCGTTAATGTGGCCTACATAAACAAGTAAGGACGGGAACAGGCCAATCAAAGCGCGTCCAACAGACATCACCCTCACAGAACGGACAAAGGGTTGCGGACAATCGGCACGTCGATTAGACGTGATTGGCTGGCGCGATCCCATCCCCCACCATGTAGACCACATTAACGACTTGTATCTCATGGTCAGGCTATTAAGAGCACTCATAAGCAGTCTTTTCCAACTCATTGGTACCGCGTAGCTACAGATTGACGCATTTGGCCACGCGCCTTTTTGACGCGCGCAATCGCACAATTAATCGATAGGGTGTGGGAACGAAAGAAAATTGGAAGTCTACAAGGAATTTAAGCCCTTAATGCCCTCCTTCTGGTATCTCCAACTGTTCAACGGAGGAGGGACCTCATAGCCTGTTAGTTAAGCGATCAACAAACCATGCAGTTTTCACTTTTTTGAAAGGGGTGATTTTATTCAGGAGATACAAGTCAATTAATGACCCAAGATTAACATGACCAATATACGGCGCCTGGAAGGCAAGTAAACATCGCTGCTCAGTTTTCAAGTAGCCTTGCGGTGAAACCTTTTCACTGCAGAAGAATTGTCAGAACTAGTCGATAATAAGGCCTACATGGTATGGGAGAAGGTGACGCACTAGACCAATCAGGCGCGCAGAGTCAACTATTTGATTGTCGATGATTTGACACGTTCAGACGGTGCTCGTGCTGATTGGGATTGGTTGGTGAGTTCCCTTCTCCCGATGTAGGCCATATCAACGACTTGTGCCACGATTTCACCATAACTTCTCAACTGCTTGCCCACCATCCCCTCCCAAAAAGCTATGACGTTCATCTTTCAGGTGAATGATTTCAACTGCAAGTCGTTCATGTACAACAACCAGTCCCGCACCTGTATCCTGTCCGATGAGCGGTCGAAGCCACTCGGACGAGGCACACTCATCAAGACCGACGGATATACCTACTTCGAGAAGAAGTGCTTCGCATGTGAGTCGCTAATTAAGTAATTAGACGACTTCTACCTGCTTAAAGCTCTCTAGCCCACTGCCTTTTAAATGAACGGGTACACTATCATCCCAAAATAGGGATGCCAGCTCTGATCTAACAGCGAGATTTTTGTAGGAAGACGTGGCGTACCCTCTAAGTGGCTGAGCTAGGAACCAACTCTGGATAAACCTGACAGAAAGAGCGCAAAGGGAATTCTCCGTCGCGATCTGTACATTCGTGCCATCTGGAGTGGTAGAGATGGGGAACAAATGATCCGAGCTCTTCTGCATAAAGCGCAAACTTTCAGGAACAAGGTGGCATGTTGAACAGCGCCAGTTCACAGAGACCGAGAGCTATGAATGCAGAAGACTTTTCTAGCCGTTCTGGGCTTCTGTAAGCGAACTATAGAAGCCAGTCTTCTGATATATTGCAGTAGAAGTGCCTAGTGTACAAAATTCTGAGCATTTTCACAACAAATTGGACACTTTTCAGGCAAAATTAGTACGAATAGTGTCCAACTTTACGTGAAAATGATACAGAAGCGAGATCCCATGATCAGATTCTTCTACCTTACTGTGCATAATGGCTGAATTATGTGCCAACTTCACAATCTCCTCCTTAGCCGCCTTCACGATATTTCTTCTGCTTTTTGTTCTTCCTCTTCCTTCTCTTCTTCTTATGGTCCCTTTTCTATCCCTTCTCCTAATCATTCTCATTCATCTTCTTGTTCCTGCTCCTCTTCTACACGTTCTCCCATTTCGTGCTCTTTTTCTTGTGCTTCCACATCGGTCTCCTCTTCCTCTCCATCACTCAGATCTTCTCCTTCTTACTGCTTGTCCTCCTCCTTGCTCTCATTCCACTCCTATCACCATTTCTTCCTCCTCTCCATACTCTTCCTTCCCTTCTTCCACTTCTTCTTTTTCATCCCCTTCTCCTTGGTCTTCTTCTTCTCCTCCTCCTCTCTTCTTCTTCTAATCCTCCACCTCTCCTTTATGCTCTCGTTCTTGTTTCTCTTCCTGCCCTTCTTCCTCCTATTTCTATTTTTTCTTCTTCCTCCTCCCCCTCATCTCGTCCGCTATCTTTACCTTATATCACCTCTTTTTCGTCTTATTCGTACACATCCTCTTTCTCCTCTTCCTCTTGTTCTTCTTGCTTTACTACAACTTCTTCTTCCCTTCATATTCTTCCTTCTCTTCTTCCACTTCTTCTATCCCTCCTCTTATTCATTTTCTTCCTCTATTACCTCCATTTTTTCTCTTCTTTGCATCTATTCTTCTTCACCGTCACTTCTTCATCTCCTTGCTCTTCTTTCTGTTCCCTTCTCCTAAACTTTCAATCCCACGCTGGCACAAGGTCCGCCGCTCGTGTAGTCCGTCCACACATCATTCTACCAAGGCGCTCCTTTCTCGGTGCACCTACTTCGACGCGACTTCTCCTGAGAACATCCTTTTTCACGAGTTCCTTAGGATTCCTCATGATCGCTTAAAGTTTTATTCCAAATAGGGTTGGAATGATGTTCTTCCTTAGCTGACTTGGCTGCTAAGAACAGCTACTTCTTTTCCTTTCAACAGCTCCAATAAATTGATGGTTTCCACAGTAATAAACCGTATGGTTTTATCAGAGACAGTTTGTTCTCCAATTTTGTACTCGAACCTTGTTATTGACTGCTACTAGAAAAGAGCCGTTTAAGACGCAGAATTTCCGTAAGTAACCACGTCAGAACGCTGTTCTCTGTCCGTCCGCTTGGCTGGTCGCGTCACTAAACGCCCCATTACGTCGTGTAACCATTAAGGATTTAAACTCGGCCACACTTTCACAAAGAGACACACATGGGCGAAGCGAGGCGCCGACTCCCACTCGACTCGAGACCACAACCAATTGACCTAACTCCCCTTCGCTGAACACAGAGGCAGCGATTTTCGCGATTAGCCGTCGTGTGCGAGGGAACGAGGGCGATCAGGAGATGGTCGCGAGGGTTTTGCTTTCACCAACGGGAAAAGGCTCATGGTCAGACATGTGGTCTCATGGGCAGGGGATCCAGGGATCAGATTTACCAACCACTTACTGCCTTCTAACGGTGAAAATACGCCAAACCCCCTGACTTGACATTCCTCAGCATCAGGTTTAGCGGTATTTTCACCGTTAAAGGGCGGTAAGCGGTTGACGAATATGGCCCCAGATGGAGCAAGATCACTTCCTTTGCACATTGAAGTTGTTATAGTTAATAAGAGTATGTCGCTTGCAGTCGATATTTATAATAGCTGAAAGCCTCTTGGTCTTCACCTTTATTGTTTCTGAGGGCTCTGTAGCCCAGTCTATCCAATTCTAGAAAACGTTGGTAATTCTTAGCGCCTTTCTCTTAGCCGATCCACACGAATGGCCGAAATTCTTTAAACAACATCTTCACGGATTCCAGAGTTGCAGGGTTTCTTGCAGAATGAACGAGTAATCCGTCTCTATTTCCAGCACCAAACACCTGCCGCAACATTCCGTCGTTCACGCGTGTTCCACAGATGATCCTCGTCGGATTCGCCGCCTTCGTCATGGAGAACGTGCCGTCGGTGACGATGTGCCTTGACCAGTGCACCAAGTACGTCTTCTCTATGGCAATGTATCTATCACTTCCAGATCTCTCTCGGTTTTGGCCAGAAATTGTGATCGAAGCTTCTTTATTTTATAGTATTTTTGGAACTAGTCGTTAATGTGGTCTACATGAGGGGGCGCTAGCGTCCCAGCTAATCACAACTAACCAATCAAAGCACCGACTCACCCGTCAGCCAAACAGGCCCCGATTGTACACACCTCTTTTAAATGGCATGCCCGTTTGATGCAACCCGATGGATCTGGTGCATCCCCCTCCATAATGAAGGCCACATAACGGCCAAAACCAAAACAGGCGGCTATCCCAAGATTTTCAAAGCCGAATTTTTCGCGAATATCTCTGGTATTGACCAGAAACGTTGAGTCGGTTTTATACATCAGTAGCCGGCTGGCAGTGTTACGAAAGCTGAAAATATCGATCATCTGCATTGACTAATCGATATTGATAGCGTTCATAATGCTGACTCGACTGTAGTAGAAACTCCGCCCCTTACACAGAAGTTCTTGGCCCTGATCTTGTGCTTTTCCCGCCTCCTATGTAGGCCAGAGCGCGTGTAGCGCACGATACCAGCTTCCTGGTTCGGATCTCCCGCCCAGGCCAACCAAGCCTTCCATCCCTCGGGGCTCGGTGAATTGGTACCAAACTTGTCTGGGAAGGGAAAAGCGCTGACGTGTTCATCGGCTGGCCACCGCAAGTCATTGTATTGCCAAATACGTATACAAATCGCCTCCAGACATCCCGTAGAAGTAGAATGTGTGGCGCATAACAAAAGGGATTGAGTAACGCCGTCCTTTATCCTTTATCCTTTATGTAGGCCACATTAGCGACTTGTTTTTGATTTTGTTTTTAGGAATTATTGTGAAACAGAACTCCATGCACCTGGATTAAAAATTTTAAGAATCTGGTTGTCAGCTAGCGTTTATTAGCGCCCCAGCTTAGGAATTCATGTTGTTCACACCTAGATATCGGGTTTCAAATTTTAAGACTCACCATACATTCTACTCCTACGTAATCGAATTATTCAGCCCTCCACCAGAGACCGGTGAGAAATTCGAGTGCAAGTCGGTGATGTACTACTACAACGAGCAGGAGTGCATCTTGAACGCGGAGACCCGTCACACGAAGCCCGACCTCTTCATCCCAGAGGGAGACGAGTTCCAGGTGAGGCATCTCAAGTTTTCACATTTGAAGGTGGATCTACCCTGTCCTACTGTAGATTTGCTTTGGATTCTTAACTAATCTGAGTCCAAGCCCATGGCAGGCAGTTCGCCCGTGACATCGTCATCTCATCCAGACTTTAATTGGGGTTTTGAATGCATGTCGCGAAGTGAGAAGCATGGGGAGGAGCACTACGCCAGCCAAACATTACGAATTAGATCATCGACCAAACACATGCCAACCAATCAAAATGGCGACCATAAGCGCCCTCTCTAATGGCACGCCCATTCGATGCAGTCTGATTGGTCAGCACGTTCACATCCCCAAATGCTGCTCACTTTCGCGACTAGGACCGAGTTTTATCCCACAGCTCCCGTTGCGAATTTGCATGCTTTAAAGTTAAATAACAGGAACAACTATGTACGTTCCATTCAGGTCGACTACTTCGATATCACATGCCACCTCAAGGCCGAACATTGCCCACCTGGTACACATCTCAAGGTGAGCAACAACTTCGAAGCTTCCCGGAGCCGGCGTTATTAGTCCTTCTGTTTGTCCGTAGCTGCTCAGCAAGCGCCGACAAGTTTGCCGTCCCAGCTGAATACTACCGCGCACAAACTTTCTAGTTTTGTGCGCAGATTTTGAATCTATCACCAAAAAACTCAAAGCTGGAAATGGAGAAGTTCAAAAATAATCAAGTTCAAACAATTTTTCAAGGTTGTCTAGGGGAGCGAGGCGACACTGGAGGATTTGATTGTGACCTCAATCACCTTTGCTGCATGTTTGCAAAGGAAAAAATTAGCATGTCAAGTTTACAGAAGGTAGTAGTGGAAATAGATGACTTAAAAAGTTCTCTGCTATTCAAAGATTCTTCAAGAAAGAGCTGCCATCTCCTTGTATTTTCCTTCCATTTCCACGTAGGATAAGACACTTTCCAAATCAAATTGGACACTCTTCTAAGTAAGCGTGTCGTTTTTGAAAAATCAAACAGAACATTTTTCCAGTTAAAACTGTTTTTTAGCTTCATTTTTCCCGTTTTCTAGATTAAACTAAGGACCCGCAACAAGGTTAGAACAACTTTTTGCTCAAGAAAAATTTAGCATAACTTTCTGAAATTGTTTAGTTCACCTTTTCTATAATAATAAATGGGCCTTGTTTAAAATTTTACAAAATTTTCATTTTCGAAGAAAAAAATTACAGAAATCCACAAACCTCCAAGTGTAAAAAGTAAGGATAGCTGCCACGGTGCGTTTACTATGATTCGCGCACTAAATATGCTTTTAGACAAGACATTTTTGATTAAAAAACTGGCATTCCGTTAATCTTGATTTTTATAATAACTCTGCCGATATATCGTAGATGTGCAGGTCGAAAACTTTTAATTTCAATCACTTTTGCAGCCAAAACTGCGTTTAATACTTCGTTTGACAATATTGAAAGGCTTTCGTATTCATTTCCATAATGTAGAATTTATACTTCAATCGACGGGCGTCGCGGTGTTAGATGCCGTTTATACTCCATTCGCCGCGCCGCGCGTCGTAGGCCTTTGTTATACCACCGCTCAACCAGAGCGACGGCCAATGATATGCTCCCATATCGATCGCGCGGCGTGACACGATCGATATGGGAGCACATCATTGGCCTTCGCTCGGGGTGAGCGGTGGTATAACAAAGGCCATAATGAGTATTACCAACATTGATCAGCTCGCGTGGTCTAATCGATATCGGTAATAATCCTTATGATACGCCTCGGAACGATGGAGTATAAACAGGCCGAATGGAAGCTTTCAATACCGATCCCCTGGCCTAATTGATATTGTTAGCGTTCATAGCATCGCACCGCCCAGCGACAAATGACTAACTCAAATGTATGGCTCCCTCCGTATGTCTTGTCCGAGGTGCTACTGTGGGCTTTATACCTACCCTAACCCACGTGCGGGTCGTTTTCTTGACAACCATTCGTATGTTTCAGGCTGTACGCACCATCAATGCCGCTCTGCCCGAAGGCGAAGGAGATCTGCATGTTCTGAAGGCCGCCGGCAAGGGTGTCAAGGAGTGCATGAAGAAGTTCGTAGGCTTAGATTACCAGCTGTTTGCCTAAAAGTAGCACTAGGAAGTATGGAATCTACCTAATACTTGGGGGGAGGGGGAATGAGTACATATGGTGACTAACATGGTTTATTCAAGCTTTATCTATATCTCGGTGATTCCGCCTTAAAGCCTTTTCGCTCCTTCACTACACTTTTTCCACTTTCAATCAGTCTTCACGTTTCTGACTGTTTTTAGATTTCTCTCGCTGGTAGAGGCTCCCTGTTAGGAAAACCTTATGCGGATTAGGTGTGTTAGATGCTCCAATCTTCACCTATTCTATTCAATCTTCAGGTGCTTCGGAACCACACCGGAGAAATGCCGATCGTTCAACTACGACAAGCGCACAGGTGCCTGCAACCTACTGTACCTCGACAGCATGACCACTCTTCGACCACATATCCGCCAAGGAACAGATCTCTACGACATGCACTGTCTGGCAGGTATGACGTCGTCCTTACCCACCTAAACATACCACACAAATCACCTTAGGACCCTCACAGAACTTCGAACTCATCACTTCAATTGAACTGTCTCTAAGACCAGTCCTGCAGGGTTTATACTTGGTTGTCATGCGACGCGCGGCAGCAAGAGGAATCCCATCGATATCGATCACTCATGCGGACTAATCGATATCGATTATGATCACACTGTATGCGCCGATTGGCAGCCTAAGTATAATCCTCTGACTGTAACCCACTCCTATCTGAAGCATCCAGAAAACCACTACTAAGCCGCATGCCATATCGGATCGTCGCACTCACTCGCACCGAGAGATCCGAGAGACGGCTGGCGGCAATTCAAACCCAAATCTCATCTAGCTATGCCTCTAGTGGAAGCGGATTGCTCCATCAACAAGGACGATGCGCTGTTCTCGAGATATCTGCACACGAAGCAGCGCGGTATCGCCAGCAAGAGCTACAAGGTCGTCTCACTCAACTCCTGCCTCGAAGTCTGCGCCGGCAACCCGACGTGAGTGACTCTGACGCGTTTCGTGGTTATTAGGACCCACTGCTGTTGATACCAACCCTCTACTAGGCTTGTTTCGGTAATGTCAACCTTATCAGAGCCTAGAAGGGGTTTATGCCTCAGACAAGAATTTAAATTACGGAAAAACATTGTCGACTTACAGTAGTCCAAAAATAGGCTGTGGCGAGTTGTGCATTCACGACACGTCGTATTTCACGGTAAATGTTACGAAATGCGCTTTGAGACTACCGTTACGAGACAGGGGTTGAGAAATTCAGTTCCGTACTGAGTGTTAAGACTGTCAACAGACATGCAGTATGTCTCTGCCATGTGTTAATGCATCAATGCTCCTTGACAGCAAAACGAAGGATTCAGAACAGATGGGTGTAGACTATACATTGGATCCGAATGAATCATTTTCGGATATCCGATCCGGATATTCCCACCCGAAGGATCCAAAAATCCGGGGTCCGCAAAATCGCCGCTATTCGAATCATACAATAACTCGGGGTCCGTGAAAATTGCGTCATCCCAATCATCAAATTATCCCAAGATTTTCAATCGGATCCAATGTGTACTCCTCATACATTGCGTTAACATGCCGTGAAGTACGGCGTGTCGTAAATGCACGACACACCACGCGCCTACGTTTGGATTACGGTAGGTCGGCAGTGTTTTTCCGTAGATTCTTGTATGCCTCAGTGACCAGAAGGGATGGCGTTATGATAACATCGATATCGCTCAGGCGGCACAGACGTCCGATATCGGTAGTGAGGCCACTGAAGTGTAAATCCCGCCTTAGAAGTCGGAAACAGCGCTTCCTGCTTGAAACTTTCCTCGACCCATTGTGCTGTTATGGCGACTCTACCTAGCTCTAAGCCCAATTTTTTTCAAAGCAGGCCTTCTCTAGACCCATATCTCTGCTCCTTTAAGCTTTTATCTAGTTGGCTTGTATGAAATTCGAAGTAATGATAGCGTTTATAGTTGCGCCGGAGTGAACTACAATCGCCGTGTCGGACAATGCGATGTCTTCGATGCCATCGACGGCGAGGCTGATCTGAACGAATCGGTCGACTTCTACAAGAATCTCTGTGTCATTAAGGTAACTTTTAGAGATTCTAATCGATGAAAATAGAATAAAAAGATCACGCAACAAAAACTAAAAGTCAAGCGGGAACAAATAGGCTACGGGGTTACATGTAAGGCAGCCCTATACCACATTTTGTGTCGCAGAGAATTGAAAATGTTCACCCTCTGGTGAACTATGTTAGGCCATTTTTTATTTAATTCAACAATCACGCCTTCTCTGGAAGGCAGGAAATCACTGAACATAAGGTGACACTCTCTGAGCCAATTTGCGCCTCAAGTAGGGTAAGCGATGAAGAGGACGACAGAAGAAGAGGAAGAAAGTCATCAGACCGCTAGTGCTCCGAAACACCTCCATTGAGAAGCGTGGACACTTAACTTCTGATTCAAAGTCGGCACTAGCGTGCGATTGTCTGAAGTGCGTCACATACCCAGTGCTACATTACGGTAATCTCAAATTCTAATGCTTCTAGGAGACCGACAGCGGAGTATCAGCTGCTGCTAATGTTCCGCCACAGACTCACCGTATGTCCGGCACTGTCACGAACAAGAAGGACGCCCGTAGTGAGCTTCTGGCTGCGAAGAAGGTGTGTATCCCTCATTGGAGTGTTTTCGAACCGAAGAGATGTGTGATTTTTCAGGTGAAGCCCTCGATCCGCGAACAGGAGCACCGTCGCAAGCCCGAAGCCACCCAACCTATTGGACCACCAGTGTCCATCCCGGCTGACGCCATTCACACTATCTGCAACTACGAGGGCATCAAGGTGAGCCGAACTGATCGCAACAGAGCAGTAATCGATATGCATCGTTTACACTGTTTTGTGTTAACGAACATTAGAGAGCGGAACAATATGAAGCTACTCTCCTAACGAGTGTCCGCGTTCTCACAGTCCTTCGGACGGATTTATACTTCAGTCGCTGAGCGAGAGCGGCATTACGATAGCCACCAATATCGGTCGTCCGCGCGGTCTAATCGATAATAGAAGATTTCACATCGCTACGCCTTCCAGCGACTGAAGTATAAACCCCACATCGTACACGTGAACCTCCATTATTTTACGTTAAATTGAAATTTATGTAACTGTTCCTGTTACATTAGCTTGTTGTTCATTACACTTTCGCCCTTTCAGTTCGAAAAGGCGTGAATATTGATATTCAGGTCCAAATCAACAACGGAGGTCCGTTCAGTGGTGTGATCTTTGTGAAGAACAAGTACGACTCGTGCCGTGTGGAAGTAGCTAACTCGAACTCGGCCACACTCGTCTTGGGACTTCCGAAAGACTTTGGAATGCGCCCGATATCGCTCGACGGCATTGAGGAGGTACTGTGCGGCTTTCGTGTTTTCCTTTCTTCTGGGTCTGGAACTAAAGTGCTCCATTTAGACCACTTCTAACCCCGGCGAGAAGCACGCGAAGGCCGAAATCGTCAAGGACGAGCACGAGGACTTCAGACATAAGAGGCAAGCTGGTGAGATCCGCGACTGTGGACTAATCGACTTGGTAAGTATAGAACAAGGATACTACTATAGAAGGATGACGGGCCCACCGCATATCGGCGCGTAAATATAAACTAAGATACTGATTTTATTTGGCAACGATCTAAACCATGTGACCTAATCAAGCTTCGCTATTCCGTCGGGAATTATGTCAATATTGATTAGTTTATACTTGAGCCGCCGTAGGCGCGGCAGTATAAGAACTGCTGGTATTGGTTAGAAAACGCGAGAGATCGGTAGCATTGGCCACCATAGTTTGCGGCGGGAACAGTGGAAGCGAATACCACCCGTGCAAAGGATACGTATCGATTTTTGGCAGGCCATCGCTTTAATCGATTTGTATGTTTTGTAAGGGCGACTCAGTCGCGAACTACAAACAGGACCTTAGATGCAAAAATTACTTCGTACATGATACCGATGACTTCTGTGGAATTCTAACACACCGACCATACTACGCGACCGATGCAGCGAACTAGGGAACGTGCATAGTCCTCGACAAGGGCGACCTAATCGCATGAAGAACGCACGCAAATCGATAAAGTCCGAACGATTTTCGCCAAAGAATCGATATGTATGCTTTACAAGAGCGATCAGGGCAATGTGATTGACCAGAGTTTCGGGCTATAAACAGACTCTTTTTGTACAGTTCATGTTAATACATCGGTTAACGGCGACGTACGGGTGAGTAGTCGATTCGATCCCACATTGTTTGAAGTATAGGCAGCTCTACGGTGGACTTAGAAACGAAGATTTCATGGGTCTGAATACCATAGTCGTGGACATGTCCCATTTAGGAGATCTGTTTAATGCTGGTTCGAATCCCGCCTGGTCCCGTTTTGGTTCATGCGCGGCATCTACAAGAAAAAATGAATTATTAATTCTGGTATATGCTGTTACAGGATGTTTTGTTGCGATCAAAACTCTTGCGCCAGGCGGGACTCGAACCCGCATCTTCTGCTTTCCGGGCAGCGATGTTCGCCTTACACCACCAGCGCTGTTTGACCGCACGTAACATCCGTAACACAAAAAATTCTGGCTCTCTTTTGTGTGTTCTTTACCTTCCTAGTCGGGAGGGGCATGTAGCTGTGTGCACTGTCGTATAAAATTGCATCATATCACTCCTTGCTCACCTTTCCAAAGATAGGATAGCATTACTTTTACAAAGCAATGAGAGATTGCCACTGAAGCTTCTAGGCAGAACCAGGAACCACATTTAATCATGCCATCAAAAGGGCATGATATTGGTCACATTCCAGAGTAACGCTGCTTCCTCCCCGACTAGGAAACCTCCGCGTTTTACTTCCTAAAGAAAATTTCATACTTCATACTTCATATGGTATGTGACACATAGTTTCGTGTCATCGATATTGATTCATCACGTAGCTTAGCCATAGGAAGGTACTCATGATCTTCCTACTGCTGCGCTGTATCGCGCAGCGGCAGAAGTGTAAACTAGTTTAACAGCTGAATTAGAGCTAATTCATGGTTACTTTTGGTTATTATTCTTTTCAGCTCACGGCTTATTTTCTATTTTAAGACATCACTGAATAGTATCTTTGAAAAATACTTTTCAGTTAAACGGCACCTACAAGACGACAGTGGTGATCCAGACGAACAATCTTGGTATTCCCGGCCTCGTCACCTCTATGGATCAGCTCTACGAGGTCTCGTGCGACTACTCAAGCATGCTCGGTGGAAAGGTCCAGGCCGGATACAACATGACCGTTCTGTAAGTCTTGGGTTGCCATATTAGTAAAGGATTTAAGAATACTAACGATAAGCTCATCATAGCACCGCTACTATTCCTCCGCTGTCACTAGGCGTTGCAGTCTCGGGGGCTCGCACATTATACCTCAGTCACCGGCCAGCGCGAAGCTATAAAAACAACCAGTATCGATCGCCTCTGCTACCTAATCGATATTGATAGCTTTCATATACAACGCCAACTGGTGACTGAGACATAAATCCCGGCTTAGGTAATCGCTCCCGGCTTTAGGCGGTGTTTATACTTCATTGTGAACGGTGACGCGACGCTATGAAAACAACCAGTATCGACCCTCTGTGCTGCCTAATCAATACTGATGGCTTTCATATGCAACGCCGACTAGCATCTGGACTATAAATCCCGCCTAAGTGATGTTAGGATGCGATGCGGCAGGGTTCATTCAACAACAGCTAGCGATTGGCCCACCCTGAAAAGATTTGTACGAATCGATTAATACTGAGTAGTCGCGCAGTAAAAATCGATTCGTATTTTTCACCTAGCGAAGCGTGCATACAGTACGGCTACAACGCCTAGCCATGGCAGAGGAATAAAAACCAAGATTCCTCTTTTTTGCTAGTATTATCCGCCTGTATTCAACTGACTTTTCCAGCTAAATATAGTCTTTGCAGCGGCCCCGAGCCAAACCTGATCCAACCGCGAGGAAAGATCGAGCTCGGCAATCCGGTTTTCATGCAACTGGTCAGCGGCGAAGGAGAACAGCCAGTTGTTCAGGTGTGTCATCTATTTAGTTAAATGAGTCGTATTTACTCAACATTTTTTGTTCAGGCGAAGCTGGGCGATATTCTCGAACTTCGATGGGAGATCATGGCCATGGACGACGAACTCGACTTCTTCGTGAAGAACTGCTTCGCAGAGCCCGGTGTAGGCGCCAAGGCCGAGGAGCGATTGCAGCTCATCCAGGGAGGGTCAGTGGCTATTTTGAATGCGAAAGCTAAGAGAAAACAACAAAACAATGTGGTCTAGTTGGGTGGAACAAGCCACTAGATAGGTACGCCACACCAAACTTGACTGTTCCAAACACAACGAAGAGCTTTTTGGAGTTATCGCAAAAAGGCCGAGCACTTTTGATGTTGTGGGTGGAGGAAAAAGGAGGAATGACTTTTGTAACGGCTTTGAAAATGAAAGCAGGGTATGCAAGAAAACAATTCGGCTCTTACTGTTGCTTTTTGTTGCTTTTCCTGCTTAACTTGTTTTCACCTATGGTCATGCCATGTAGCATTGGCCACGTCAGTTCTTCCTAAATGCGCTTGATCTCATTAATGTACATTAGTATAGCCTTTTCGGTCCTAGTTGTTAATGCGGCCTACATGGGGAGGCGGGAAAAACGCCAGCCAATCACAGCCGCTCGAAGCGTCGATACGCACCCTTCTGGATGGCTCGCCCGTTGTATACTACTTGACTGTCTAAGCTCTCTTTTCCATATAGGCCACATTACCTATATGGAAAAGAGAGCTCCCTCTTCTAAGTCTTTTATTGCATACGCTAATTACTGATTTCTTATTCATCACATAGATGGTGCTCTGTTCTCTTTTACGATGGTGCCGGCGTATGCCCATTTAGCTCATTAGTGAACCCATATCACTTCAAAATGATGATCACTCTTTTACACTTTTGCGGCATGAAAAGGCAGTTATTATTTTCGTGACCAGGGCAGGTGCGCGTTATAAACAAGGTGTGAGACGGGATTCATACTACAGCCACCGGACAATGTGGCGTTATGACCACTACCAATATCGATCGCCTTCGCAACCTCATCGATAGCTTTCATAATGACACGCCGCCCAGCGAGTGAAGTATAAATCCCACCCACCGAAATATCCAAATCGGTGTCGGATCCAATGTCTTCTGTGTAATGTACACAATCCTCATTCCAATAGAAATTTGTAGACTGATTTTGTGAAGAAACTTATTTTCCGGCGTTGGAAATAACGTTGTATTCTGGCTGAAGATTCTATTCTTGAATGAAAACAAAGGTATCTATTGTTTGCATGGCGTGAGCGAATCACCGATATCGATTTTTCGCGCGTCGCAGCATTAGGACAAACGCCAATAAATCAATCGATATAGCTGGTTCTAGAAGAGTTCGCGTAACGACTGAAGTATAAACTATGTCCTAATATGCTTATCCATCTCAATGCTCAAAACTTCAGTATACCTCAAATCAACTCCATCAAAAAGCCCTTACGATTAGTACAGTCGTTCGTGATAGCTTTCGCAGTCGGCTGGCTCGAACCAGTCCCAGTTCTTGTCGTCGTCGTCGTCGCCACGAAGAGCGCCTGCTTACGATGAGTTCTTGCAGATGCCCGACACCAGCTGTCGCTCAGAAACTCATTCCCGGTCCGATTGAAGTGCAGTCGTCGTCGGTGAAGATCGCCCGAATGCAGGCATTCCGATTCGACTCGTCCAGCTCGATACGAGTGACCTGCGAGATCGACATCTGCAAGGGAGACTGCACACCGGTACGTTCGTACTCGTTTCAGAAGTATTTTTCCGTTAAATCCGCCGTTATGCAATGTACAGGGACTGCCTAATTGAGCCCTCTCTCCTTTTATGTTGTTTTTGCATTCGTAACGGGATTATTAATGTTCAACCCCACAATGAACATATTCATCGGCGCTTGGGAGAGCGATAAGATGAACCCCTGAACAATTTTTCTCTGCTGCAAGCCATATTGCGTGGTGGTCGTCAAATCAGTAGTAGTGGACGCAATGGCACCCCTTATTCTTAACCCCTACGGGAAAGATTACGGTAGGTATCTGACCATAGCCTTAACTGTTATATTTTAACGGTCTTTTGCGGTATCAGGAACCTTTATGAAAAAATACCCAAAAACCAAACGAGTCCTTCAA
This sequence comes from Heligmosomoides polygyrus bakeri, assembly GCA_947359475.1. Taxonomy (NCBI): domain Eukaryota; kingdom Metazoa; phylum Nematoda; class Chromadorea; order Rhabditida; family Heligmosomidae; genus Heligmosomoides; species Heligmosomoides polygyrus. Next base: position 11,642,008 of record OX375869.1, on the reverse strand, counting down.
TACGTCCAAAAATACATTTAAAATATTGGTATTTGTTTAAAAAACTTTAATATCTGTAGAGCTGCAATGTTCATGACCATAATCCTTTGAACGTTGTGTTCGCAGTCGTCGAGTCCGAAATAGTGTCACATTCACGGTGTTCCTAATTTTCAGGTCGAGTGCGGATTAACGGAAGGACAGCGGCAGTCGTGGGGACGCAAGAAGAGGGAGACAGACAACTCTGTTCTTGAATGTAGGTTCACCACGAGATGCTATGGAGCTTTGGTTGCTGCGAAATTAACTCAATTTACATCAACTCGGTCGACTGGGGTCTGAATTTCGCTGAACCAGAGCAGCAGCTGAATTTATCCTAGTCGGGGGGGGGGATGTAGCAAATCGACTTTGGATTCACGGAGCGGGTTCAAGAGGACAAATAGAACCTAAACTGACAAAATTTAAAAAAAAACCTTCGGCTTCGCCGCGGCTGTAAACAAACAAGGTTATGTATCCCTACCTCTATGATTGGTCCGCGTTATAACAGGTCAGGCGGGGTGAGCATGCGGCATGCGGTTTTGTGTGCCCTTTCACTACGATAGATTCAGGTTATAACGTGCTAGGCGGCGGTCAGCTGTGTTTGAATGGTCTTTGCCCGCGAGGCGTCTCTACAATCGCGGCGATTTGTTTGTTGGGCCCCATTTTGTCCTCTTGAAGCCGCTTCGTGAGTATCAGGTCAATTGGCTACATAATTTTTAGTTATGTGCCCCTCCCCCATTGACTAAGATAGATCCCAGTAGCTTGTGAGGGTCATCGGCATAACTCCATACCTGTGATAAATTACGTTTTCCGACATTAACTGGTCCTGCAGAACATTGTAGCGAAGTATGACCACCAGTGTCATAGGCACCGAAAATCTCCCAATGGTAAGGCAACCATTCAGACGTTGTCGGATTTCTACCATTTTCAGACGAGACACCACGATACAGAGTGCCGAAGCACGCTCGAGCCACCACATCGATTGTGATTATCGATCCGCTGCAGCAGGTTCAGGAGCCAGTGAGCTTGGCGCGCGCGTCAGCCATCGATTTCATGCGCGAGCAAGCCGAAGAAATGGCTGTTACGGTAAGCGATTTTGGTAGTTCAAATATTGCCTTTGCTCTTCAAAATTCATTAGAAAAAAATCACTGAGGTCTGATTGACGCTTTGGATTCATGGGTTGACGTTAACACTGGAGAACAAGGTACATGTCGTTAATGTGGCCTACATGGGGAGACGTGAAGGTGCTAGACTAATCAGACTGCATCGACGGGCGTCCGATAGGGAAGACATGTACGGAAGATACTATGATTGCATGGCGCGTTTCCACCTCCTCATGTAGGCCACATTAACGACTTATGCCGTGAACCTTCTGCACCAGGACAATATCGACATTCTGCATGGTATCGGCTCTCATGTCCTCTCGCCACGAGGGAATTCGAGTATAAATCGTGTTTAAGTCCATGAAGTATTTCGTCTTAGGACCCCTAGGATTACCGTCAGTCCTGCTTTTCATTCCAATCACACTATCTATGCATTTTCAGCCCGCTGGACAGATGTGCCTGGCCAAACCGACGTTGATAGCCGTGTTCGGACTGCTGCTGACGCTGACGTCCGTGCAAGCGATCGTCGTCATACAGTACCTCGTGCGACGAGTCTGTCGCAAGTCGACAAAGCTGTAAAGACGTCACGTGCCATTGGCTTCGCTATGCGTTGTCGGCCATCAGTAGTCTCCTCGTCAGCCTGTCACTACGCCTCCGTGCCGCAACCGCGCGTGCGACAGAGTATAATCGCCGGCGACGTGTGTCAGGCGCCCACGGCATCGGAGCTATCTGTCCCCTTCGAGCGCACCGCGAGCCAGAATCCTCTACTGTAGCGCTTTCCGAATTGCAACATCTCAACATTGCACCCTATTCTTTCCCCTCCTCCTATGTTCTTCAGTTTCCTTCTGACCAGCGGCGCCCGCGCCTGTCTTCGTACGAACTACGGTTATACGCCTCCATTCCTGTTGTGTTGCCTTATTATCGTCGTCTGTGTACTATGTGTGCGTGTTTCTTTAGAGAGTTTCATAAGAACTTCATTCCATATGACGGCCCCCACGGCCAACAACTCGCTCGTCTCCTCTCCACATATCCTATAAATGCCGCCAGTTTGACACGCGTGCCCTTCGGTCGTCGTCGTGCCTTCGTCGACTCCTACACACTTTCACTTCCCTACAGGTGTTTCTTAGGATATTGTGGTGTCACTCACTCAGTTTGTCGCCAATACTTGTTTTTCTTTCGATTATAAATACTGCTGTAATAAGCTAATAAATAAGAGTTACTATTTGTCGAATAAATCGCTGTCGTCAACAGCAGCTGTTAGTCTTCGCGTTGGAGCTTAATAAAAAAGGATAAAGGACGGCGTTACTCAATCCCTTCTGGGATGCGCCAGCGCATTCTACTTCTACGGGATGTCGTGGAGGCGACATGAATGCGTATTTGGCCATACAATGACTTGCGGTGGCCAGCCGAAGAACAAGTCAGCGCTTTATCCTTCCCAGACAAGTCTGGTACCAATTCAACGACCCCGGAGGGATGGAAGGCTTGGTTGGCCTGGGCGGGAAATCCGAACCAGGAACCCGGTATCGGGTGCACGCGACAGTCGCGCCTCCTCCGACTGCGCTACACGCGCGTTGGAGCTTACACAGTAAAAAAGTGCGAAATCTTGAGGCCTGCAGTCTATGATAACTATTTGCCTTACGATAAACCAGCAGTCAGCCGGCCTACCGACTGGTCTAATACTGGTTGGGACATCGCTCTAGAAACCCACTAATGACTGACACTTACTAAGAAGTCTGCCAACTGACCATCACATTCACATTGTTCCTCCGATCTTTGATGAAAAAGTAAAATAGATCAATAATGGCTGCCCGATCAATAGTGCTTATTTGCTTTGAAGTCTATCCATTGCTTCCAATTTACCTGATTCCGACAATGAAAGGTCAACCCTGAGCAGCGAATAGTAATGCCGCTCGATTTGTGAAGTTTTTCTCTGCCATTATGACGGACGGATGAACAGACAGACATACAGACAGGACGAGTTAGTTCCTGACCTATAGTTAGCGGCTGTTTGTCGTGCAACATACGTTCCGGTTCAGAAGATGTGTCGTCGATGTCGCACAACGAGCATACGGATCCAGAAGGCGTCCCACTGACTTCACGCAAAGGAAGCCTGGATTCAGAAGACGTGTCGAAGATGTCGCGCAACGCGCTTCCAGATACAGAAGGCGTATCATTGACGTCACGCAACATGCGCTCTTGTCCAGAAAAGGTCTCGCCGATGTCGCGCAACGGGTGTTCGAATTCAGAAGGCGTGTCGTCAACGTCGTATCATGAGGGTGGACCATTAAGGGGCGTAACGAGGAAATCGATTCGTCCGAGACGGGGTACCAGTAAGAAGTGACCAGTAAGGGGTCAACAGGAGAAGCAGGGACAGGGGCCAGGAAATGGATCCAGGAAAGTGGACCAGGAATTGCGAGCCAGCAAGGCTAACCAGTAAGGGACCATACTTCCGAACCGGATTCAGAAGACGTTTCGCCGACGTCGTGTAGTGATCGTGGGGTAGGGAGGAGGGAGAGGTATGGTAGTAGGATAACTGTAATTCCCTTAGACTAAAGCACCAGCCACCTGACATGCAACTGAAAAGCGGCATCAGTCAGGGCTTCCCCTAGCCCTGTTGCGTGTCACAGTGACCCGGCGTACTTCTCGAATTAGGTAGGGGTGTACATTTAACGGTTGTTGATATACTTGTGCTTTTCCAAAAATTTTCGAATGAACGAATAATCGAATAACCACATTTTTTCGGTTATTCGAATTTCCGAATAATCGAATAGCCCCATTTTTCGAAAATTCGAATGAACGAATAATCGAATAACCCCAATTTTCAGTTATTCGAATTTCCGAATAATCGAATAACCCCATTTTTCGCTTATTCGAATTTCCGAATAATCGAATAACCCCATTTTTCGTTTATTCGAATTTCCGAATAATCGAATAACCCTGTTTTTCGGTTATTCGAATTTCCGAATAATCGAATAACCCAATTTTTCAGTTATTCGAACGAACGAATAATCGAATATCCGAATAAATCGAATAATCGAATAAACTTCACACATAATAAGGACAGTGAGATTTTTCCTTTAACTAAGACGTCGTCCAACGTGGGTGAGTGTTCAACAGACATGCCGAAAACGTCGTCCAAAGTTGGTCGGAGTTCAGCTGACGTGCCGAAGACGTCGTCCAACGTGCTTGGCAATTTGGAAGAGTAAGGGAGACCCGTAAAGGAGGAACCACTAACCGCGGAATGCCTTCAGCTTCTCATGGAACTTCGGGCATACCTACGTCTTGTGAAAGAGATCGAAACGCTGATTACAAATATTTATACCAAATTTGCCAAACGGATTTCATAAGCAAGCACTAGCTGCCCAAAGTCTGCGGAATGTGTGCCGCATGCGTTGATGCAGCGTGGACGCAGTGTTGCGCAATCAGCATTGTCGTTAGCGGCCTGGCCACCCTAGGCGGCGGCGCAGCGGAAGTGTTCTCGCTTCACAGAGAGTGGTCATGGGTTCAATTCCCGCACACACCGTTGTTATTGCGTTTTGCGATTTATCGTCAGTGGGAGCTTTTATCGCCATTTCCAACGCATTTTTGAACAAAAGCATGGCAACAAATGTCATTTACGTTCTTCGAGCTCCTTGTAAGTGGAAAGGTGAGCATTTTTGATTTCCCCATTAAGCAAGCCAAAAACCGTATTCACTCGGCGCGCGGGAAAAATACGCGTGTCGTGAAAGAGTTAACCTGCCATAAGAAACCGGAAATTCAGAAACCGATGTCAGATTCGTGATGAGCAACCCATTTCGTAGCGAAGTATGAATAACTATTTTTTCGACCTCGGTAGCACAGTGCATGGGCCCTTTTTATTTTCAAACAGCCAAGCTGTTTCAAGATGAAGAGGTGTTGTAGACAAATTATATTCTTTACACGAATGGAATCAAAAATGTATTAACCAACTGGTAAGTATAGCTAATGATGCAACAACCTTCTTGAGTAATGACGGAGAAATGCAAAAAAAACGTGTGCTTTATAGCGAGTGAAAGGTTTTGATCGAGAGGTCAATATCGATCGATATTGTTGATTGTAGCTTGAAAGTGAAGTTTCTTTGTTTGTACGTCAATGACAGTTAGGCAGCCCGTCCCTGCCGTAGCCGTCCCGTGTGGAAAATTTTTCTATTCAACTTAGCATTATTAGATTGGTGCAAAAGAAATGCAGGTTTTCTGTCTTATTGGTTTTAACACTATTTTTCAATAAACTAACCATAAGACTTTTCAAAAGGTGTTATACATTGTTGGAAAGCTCATTATATGCGATTTCTATGAATGTATATGGAATTTAATTCAAAGCGCTTGTTTAAAAAGATAATTTGGTTTTTATTCTCAGATGTCTAAACGCGATTTTCGTCAAATTTACTTCTGCGAGTTGAAACTTGGCCGGACTTTCGCTTAGACCGCTCAAAATATAAACGAAGTATGGGACCAGGGAAGGATCAACGAATGCACAGTACGAAATGGTTCCAAAAGTTTCGTGCCGGCAACACCAGCCTCGAAGACGAACCACATGAGAGCCGTTGATAATGATCCATAGAAGGCATCAGTCGAAGCTGATCCGCGCAAACCACGAGATATTGCCGAGGATCCCGACGTCGACCGCACTACAGTTGTTCGCCATTTGAAGCAAACTGGGAAGACCAAGAAACTAAATTGACCGAAAGTCAGAGAAATCGTCGTCTTGAGATATCGTCGGCCCATCTTTTGCCCAATGCCAACGATCCGTTTCTCGAACGGATTGTGACTTCCGATGAGAGATGAATACTTTATGATAACAGGCGCGTTTATGATAACAGGCGCGTTTGCCTAGTGGCTGAATCAAAAAGAAGTTCCCCCGAAATCAGCCAAAGCCGGAAAATTTTACGAAAATCATTTGGACATCTAAAAATAAAAACCAAATTATTTTTAAACAACCGACTTAAATCAAGTTCCATATATTATGTTGTTCGGAAAGTTCTCAGCGTTTTGTGTTACTACTGTTTGTTCTCGTTACTGTTTGTTCCTCATCGTCTATTATTAAGTAAAAATTCAACTTGCATTGCGCATTAATGCTACATATTTTCTGTACAGAATTTTTCGCTCTATCTGGCTAAATAAATTATGTTTCAACGTTTTATTACAATTTTGTTTTTGAAGGGCTTTTCGAAGGATGTCGAAGGAGTAATTCCGAAAGATATTTAATTTTAACTTCAAATTGGGACAATCCGCAGCCGAAACAGCCCGACAAATCAACCAAGTGTGGGGGCCTAATAGTTCTGGAGAAAGCACTGTATGCCACTGGTTCAGTAAATCTTGGACCGGAGATTTCAGCCTCGAAGATGCTTTGAAACGCCTTGGGAAGGTGAAAAAGCTCGAAAAGTGGATGCCCCATGAGTTGAGTGAGCGGCAAAAATAGTCACGTTTCGACGTTTGTTCTTCTCTACTTTTACGCAACAAAACTGACCCGTTTCAGGATCGAATCATCACTTGTGATAAAAAGTGGTTTCTGTATGATAACAGGAAACGTTCCGGGCAGTGGTTGGACTCCGATGTATCCCATAGACATTTTCCAAAGGCGAGCCTCCAACAAAGAAAGGTGATGGTGACTGTGTGGTGGTCGGCGGCTAGTGTGCTCCATTACAACTTTTTGGCAATAGGCCAAGCGATCACGGCAGACACCAGCTGGAAGGAAATCGACGAAATGCACAGAAAACTGCGTTAACTTCAGTCAGAATTGGTCAACAGAAGAGGCCCGATTCTTTGGCATGATAACGCCCGCCCACACGTTTCACAAATCGCTACTCGAAAATTGAACGAATTAAGGGTTGAAGTTCTGCCTCACCCGCCATATTCTCCAGACCTCTCACCAACGGACTACCACCCTTTCAAACACTTTCAGAACTTTCTCGCTGTAAAACCTTCACCAATCAGGATCAAGCCAAAACAGCTTTCATGGATTTTCTCGAATCTCATCACAAAAATCTCAATCTCACCACATAATTTTTCGCTGATGGAATAAGTCGACTGTTGGCCCGTTGGTAACAGTGTGCTGATTCGACTAAACCCGATAAGATTTGAGAAAGTTATGGTAGTTCACTCAAAACGCTGAGAGCTTTCCGGACAGCCTAATACATACTTAGAAAGCGCATGTAATAACCTTTCCAACAATGTACAATACCTTATGAAATGGTCTTAGTTTGTTGTTAAAAATAATGTTGAAACAAGGAAAACAAAAAAACCTACATCACTTTTTCACCAACCTAATAGAAGCGCTGGGAACGATCGGTTCCGACAAAAAGACATTTTGTCGTAGGATCAAAATCGATCAGAAGCTCAATACCTATAGAGAATTTCAATTTTTGCCCGAGGTCCACTGTTCGAGGATGGGGAGTGGAGCTGCCTGCAGTTAATTTGGGGCTAGAGTGAAGTGGAGGACCGTGCTTTGGGGCATCAAGTGGGTCGTCGAATGACCTTGGGGACGAAGGCACTGATCAGAAGAAGATTCGACATCACTGAACCTTCTGGAGATGCCGATATTAAGTGTAGTGGTGGGGGGTGGAGGGCTGGATGGCTTCATACTGGCTTCATAAAACTACTCACCTGATCAAGGTTGGAACACAATAAAGGATAAGGATAAAGGACGGCGGTACTCAATCCCTTTGGGATGCGCCAAGCATTCTACTTCTACGGGATATCGTGGAGGCGATTTGAATGCGTATCTGGCCATACATGACTTGCCGTGGCCAGCCGATGAACAAGTCTGCGCTCTCTCCTTCCCAGATAAGTCTGGTACCAATTCACTGACCCGGAAAGATGGAAGGCTTGGTTGGCCTGGGCGGGAAATCCAAACCAGGAACCTGATATCGGGTGCACGCGACAGCCGGCACCTCCTCCGGCTGCGCTACACGCACCCAGTAAGGGTAGCACAATAGGGTTCTCAAATATTGCCATCTGTACTGCTAGGGAGTGAAGAAGGCTGAGTTGGTATAGCAAGCAGCTTGAATTGATTGTTCTTGGCTTAGTGATACTGCAGCATCAACAGCAAATGCGTGACTGAGCACTTGTACTATGTACTAGCACTGAACTAGAACTTGTACTACACCTGCACTACGGCACCGCTGTGTTTAGTCTTAATGCAAAAGAGAAGTAGCTAGAATTGAATTGGTGCGGATCAGCTTCACTGGGAAATTTTGGATAGGAGTTCACGGATATATTACAATTACAACAGCATACCACGACACTTTTGACATTGCCCAGGAAGATGATCCTTAACTAACGTGCTCTTGCGTATCGTATAATAGAAAAAAATATGATCTAGTCATGATTCACAAGTTGATAAATGGTATGGTGCCCTCTAGTTTATTCGGTCTCTTCTTCTCCTACAAGAGGTGCTCAATGGAAAATTCAACTTCCCAGAGCAAAAGCAAGGTAAGATCCGCATTTTTCACATATGGAGCAGGGGTTGAATTTTTGAAGCCTTTAAAGGAAAACAATATACCAAACACCCAAAGGCAATTTGAAAGACTGGTTGACGGGTATCACCAGAAAACTTTGTAGTTTGATGTTGTTTTTGAGGTATTGCGTTATTGTGCAAGCCACAAGTCACTTATTTAGTCACCTGTTATCTTGTGTTTGAATCATATGTGAACTTATATATATATATACAGGGTGGCCCATAAGTCCTGCAACAAAATTAGGAGACCTTATTGGTTGTCTTTTTCCAATTGCAAAACAACCGCATACCAACAGTTATGTAGGATATACTTAGTGCTATACTTCTGGAAATTATCATGGTTGTAGCTGCTCTTATTACAAATTAATGCGCTCTCACGTAAAACTACCGAAAATTCTTCTCTGGCCCGTGGTGGGGCGCTCCCATTCCGATGTGACTAAATTTCGGAAGATTGGTTGTTGAACATACGGTATAATGGTACTGTGTAGGAAAGCTCAGAGGCTTCTCAAGAGTGAACAATGGATGAACGAATCTGAACTACAACAGAAGAACGCTATTAATTTTCTGATCATACACGGTGCAGCAACCAGCTGGAACAAATGCAACATTCAGCCGTGTGCGTAATCTATTACTAAGCAGTATGCAGTTTCTAGGAAACTACAAGGAAAGCTCTACAAGCCCACAAGTGAGACGAAGACTCAGCTATGAGGAGAAGAGAGTAGAAGGAAAAATTTGTAAGCGCAGTTGGAGCGCGTCGTTTGAAATGGGTATTCAGCCTCTAGGGCGCGTGTAGCGCAGTCGGAGGAGGCGCGACTGTCGCGTGCACCCGATACCAGGTTCCTGGTTCGGATTTCTCGCCCAGGCCAACCAAGCCTTCCATCCCTCCGGGGTCGGTGAATTGGTACCAGACTTGTCTGGGAAGGATAGAGCGCTGACTTGTTCATCGGCTGGCCACCGCAAGTCATTGTATGGCCAAATACGCATTCATGTCGCCTCCACGACATCCCGTAGAAGTAGAATGCGCTGGCGCATCCCAGAAGGGATTGATTAACGCCGTACTTTATCCTTTATCCTTTATTCAGCCTCTGCCTCATTTGATGAAAAATTTCTCAAAGTTGAGCGATCAGAACGGTCAAAATAATAGTGCGTTTAATGCTACCTTTGCGGGAACCTGATGATATAAAAACAACGGCCACGCATGGCAGGTTTTTGTCATCCACGATTTTCCAAAATGTCTCCCCACACTCCATAGGTTTTTGTGTAAAAATAGTGAAAATCAATAAAAATGTTCGTTTGATAGGAACGAAAACTTAACACCATATATTAGAGACTCAATCGCGCTGTTTAAAGGCAAAATGCACATTCTGGTAAAGCGATTCCTGTAACAGCAAAAGAAAAGGACGTGGTAGCGGTTCTCAGTCCATCTGCAAAATATTGCACCTGCGAAAGACTAGCTGTGAAATTCCTAAATCTTTAGATTTTCAATCTTTATTTAGTAACCATCTTAAATAAAATGTCGTGCTCTATAAAGCCTGGAAAACTATTGTTCAATATCTTCTTTGGAACGAATAAGAAGTAAAACTCCGTAAGAGGGGCTACGACGTGAGCTGCAAAGCAACCCACACGATCTGAAGGTTCTTATCAATCCAGGAGTGGTCCCTTATGAACAATACCGCTCCACCATAATCTACAAACAATGGGTAAACAAGGTTTAAAAGTGGTTCAAATTTGGTGCATTCTTAGCCTTTTTATACGCCTATGTTTTTGTTGCAGGACTTATGGGCCACCCTGTATATACCCCCTAACTTATATATATACCCCTATACTTACACCCGCGTATAAAAATAAATAAATAAATAAATATTTGAATGCGTTTTCGGGCACTAGTGTATGGGGCGGTTTCTGCGTCTCCTACCAGCGCGCGCTCTTTCGCAAGGCCTAGGGCGATTTGAACTTAATATAATTGGATTATAAAGCATTTCCGCAAAAAACGACTATGATATTCGTTCTTCCCATGGCAGATTACCCCTAGTAGACCTATTTTGAACAAGATCTAGTGCGGTACACTAAATACACTAGTACTCGTTTTCGTAACGGCGAGATCCTCGACGGTGTGCTATCGAAAACAGTCGTCACCGGAATGAACGTCGCTTACAAAGATCATCATTATGTCACATTCGAAACAAGCAAGTATTCGAAATTCGAATATTATTCGAATTTTCGACCCTCGAATAATCGAATTCGAGTAATTATTCGAATTTTCGACCCTCGAATAATCGAATTCGAATAATTATTCGAATTTTCGAACCTCGAATAATCGAATTCGAATAATTATTCGAATTGGCGAAACTCGAATAATCGAATTCGAATAATTACTCGAAATTGCGAAACTCGAATAATCGAATTCGAATAATTATTCGAATTTGCGAAACTCGAATAATCAAATAATCGAAAATCGAATTCGAATAAATTATTCGAATAATTATTCGAATTCGATTATTCGAGCACAAGTATAGTTGTTGATTTATTAGGTTGTCCCATAAGTTCTCGCCGTTTTTTTAACGATTCATTGCGGATTTCGCCGGCGGTCTCTTGTCTCTATACAGCTTTCGAAAGAGAATGGTTCGCTCTATCGGAGCATGCCTTGAATTTCTCTTTTCATCCTGAATTTTTCAATTTTTAGGTTGTTAAAGTGAAAAGTGAAAAAGTGGCCATCTGCGCAGTTGTTCTCTCCTCTTAGGTTTGGAACTTTTTGCGCAGTTTTTATAGCATTTGGAAGACAATGTTCTGTACTATAAGAATACGTGTTGGCGCTAATTGCTCACTTGTCCATTATTGATTTTTAGGTCATCAAATTGGGACATCCGACTTTTCCGTTCGAATTTTACCGACAGCTCGGTTCTGTGGTTGGACTTTTTTGCTTGGTTATACGTCGTTCGAAAGAGGATGCCTTGCTCAATAAGAATTTGTGTCAAGTTTACTGGCTCATTCTGTCTGCTGATTTCTGTCGAACGTCAACAACCGAACAAGGAGGAGTTGTTGGTGAAGATGATTTCTCTTTTTGGAATTTTGTTGATATTTGACAGAAGTCAGCGCGAGCCAATAAACGCGACACAGATTCTTATAGAGCAAGACATTCTCTTCCGATCGACATATAACACCAAGCAAAAAAGTCCACCCCAGAGGAGCTGTCGCTAAAAATTCGGGCGGAAAAGTCGGACGTCCCAATTTGATGACCTAAAAATCAATAAAGGACAAATGAGCAAATAGCGCCAACACGTATTCTTATAGTACAGAATATTGTCTTACAAATGCTATAAAAACTGCGCAAAAAGTTCCAAACCTAAGCGGAGAGAAGCAACTGCCACAGATGGTCACTTTTTCACTTTTCACTTTAACTACCTAAACATTGACATAATTGAAAAAAAGAAATGCAAGACATGCTCTGATAGATCAAATCATTCTCTTTCGGAAGCTTATAGCGCTATGCAAGAGACCGCCGGCGAAATCCGCAATGAATCGTTGAAAAAACGATGGGGACTTATGGGACAACCTAAAATTTAAGCCAACTAAGGCTTTTTTTGTTAAAATCTGGCTTAGCGGCTTAACGGATTTTAACGGACTTTTTAGAATGCGCAATAGATCGAGGATAAATCTACAAATTTGCTTTTCTCAATATAGTAACACATGGAGAGCACTTTGGTTGTGAAAAATTGCGAGAAGGCAGTGGGAAGAACAACCCCACAGATCAAAATAGGCACAATCTGTAACGGCTCGTCGTTCCCCTTTAGCGTCACATACTTCTGCTATTGGCTAGCACTAGAAGGCGGAAAAGAAACGGATGATCGATGACCGTTCACTTCCATTTACGGGATGACATCTTCAATTGGCCTGTTGTGCCTTAACTCTTTACTCTATGAAGCCTTTTGGAAACCATACAGACAACGGGAGACCATACAGATACGCGATAGATGTATTCAAAACAAACAACAACGGTCAACAACTGATTTGCGTAAACGTGAAAACAGTGTACAGCATACAGCATCTTCAGACAAACAAATTCAACAAGAGCTAAGCATGCATAACAACGAGATGAACCAATTGCTATAACAACATCTTTATATCTCTGGGAATCGCCAACATGACAAGCTTTCCCTATAAATTATCTCTTCAACCACAGCCATGGGGTTAAAATGAAGTAGCGGAGACTCATATAAACCCCTTCCTTGCAGTCCATGGAGTTGCAGCTCAATAACTGAACAACGCTATTGTCCCGTCTGCGCCTGCAGTGATAAGCCAGGGCTGAGTCGGGTGCCAGACGGTGTCCAGCATCGACAACCCGTCCACCTAAAATAACGCACTACTATCTACAGAGCAATTCGATGCTAGAAGAAGGTCAGAAGCTCACCATCGTGTGGCCTCTCAACCGCTTCACCGGGTAAATCTCATTGTCCTTGAACAGATCCACATGTATCCTTGCGTAGTACACCATCGCCGTGCCATCGTCAGACACCGTGGCCAGCAGAGGGTACCTGTAGCAGTAGCATGAGCACTTAATGCCTCCAACTAGCCAGAAGACCAAACGATCTTTAGCAGAGATGAAAGGCACTGACTTCTTATGGTAAGCCACTCCTCTGATCGCAGAATTGTGGTGCTTGAAGCTCTTCCATGGCTTCGACGACAGCTGCAGATCAAGCCACACAAACTTACGGTCCAGTCCACCGACGAAGAGATTCTGTAATAAACTCCACCACAATGTAGGAATTATAATAGAATCTCATGTTCATTTTAACAATCCACGCGCATACTGTCGGTTCTGTCGCGAATATAATGACCGTTCATAAAATTCGCTCAACATTCTTTCAAGACAGTTTCTCGCTGGTGGTCAAATATTTAAAGTGGTCTGAAGTAAACGGCTAGAAAATCCAGAGAAACTACCAAAATAACGTAGGCATGCAGGCAAGCGAGTCTACACTGAAAAGATTAGACGCTTGTATGACTCAGCGGTAAGCCACCTACAAATCGACAATGGGGTTTTTGTCAACTCCCACTACAAGCCCTTGAGTTCGTCGTTCTTCCGTGCATCCGTCTGCGCATCCGTCCAAACACGGCCACTTTCGACCGCAACTATTCAAGTTTCTATTCAAGTTCTTTATTTTTCTTGGTTCATGTCGCGAGAATAGGCAGCATTGAGAGGTAGTATCGCGCCAGCCGATCATAACCAAACAGGGCATCGGCCCTCTCTGATTAGTATGCCAGTCTTATTCGATCTGATTCGCAGGCGCGCTCCCACTTCCCAATGCTGCTCATCTTCGCGAAATGCACCCTAATGGCAAACCAACGACGATTTCGCCAACTGCTGGACATTTTTTTAAACGAACTTCCCGATATACGTATACCCATGCGTCCGTCAGCGCGTCCGCCCAATCATAACCGCTCTCAATCACAACAATCGGTTTTTATTACTCTTATTCCTTTTAACAAACTCGCTACGTTTTCTGCAGAAAAATACTGGAAGGCCTGAACATCCAGAAAACGCTTCAGAAGTCTCTGAAATAGAGGATGTGAGGAAAACCAATGACGCAATACAGCTCTATTTTTGGTGGTGTTCTCCATTTTTCCTTTAGGAAACCATCGCAACCTCCTAGAAAAACCTTCACACATCTTTTAGATTAGAGTATTGGAGACAAGCTGACGATGCATTCGCCAACTGCTTGACATGCTTCAACAACTTCTCACTACCCAACCATGCGTCTGTATATGCGTCCGTTTAAACATGGGGACTCTTGATCATAAAAATTGGTTTTTGATCATGGTTTTCCATTTATTAGTTGTCCCATAAGTCCCGCCGTTTTTTTTCAACGATTCACTGCAGATTTCGCCGTCGGTCTCTTGCATAGCACTGCATAGCTTTCGAAAGAGAATTATTTGCTCTATCAGGACATGTATTGCGTTTCTTTTTTCATCATGAATTTTGTCAATTTTTAGGTCGTTGAAATGAAAAGTGAAAAAGTGAAAATGTAGCCATTTGCGCACTTGTTCTCTCCGCTTAGGTTTGTAATTTTTTGCGCAGTTTTTTATAGCACTTGGAAGACAATGTTCTGTACTACAAGAATATTTGTTGATCCTATTTTCTCACTTGTCCTTTATTGATTTTTAGGCCATCAAATTGGGAATTCGACTTTTCCGTCCGAATTTTTACCAAAACTCCAGTTCTGTGGTTGGGCTTTTTTGCTTGGTGTCATATGTCGTTTGGAAGAGGATGTCTTGCTCAGTAAGAATTTGTGTCACGTTTATTGGCTCACGCTGATTTCTGTCGAATATCAACAACTGAAGAAGGAGAAGGAGTAGTTGGTGAAGACGATTGTTCTCTTTTTGGCATTTTGTTGATATTCAATAGAAATCAATAAACGCAACACATATTCTCATATAGCAAGACATTCTCTTTCGAATGACGTATAACACAAACCCAAAAGTTCCAACCACAGAGCAGGAGCTGTCGGCAAAAATAACCATCCTCCTTCGGACGTCCCATTTTGATGGCCTAAAAATCAATAAAGGACAAATGAGCAAATAGCATTAACACATATTCTTGTAGTACAAAACATTGTCTTCCAAATCCTATAAAAATCTGTGCAAAAATTACAACCCTAAGCGGAGAGAACAAATGCGCAAACGGCTACTTATTCACTTTTTCACTTTTCACTTCAACGAACAAAAAATTGACAAAATTCATGATGAAAAAGAAATGCCATGCATGCTCTGATAGAGCAAATCATTCTCTTTCGAAACTATGCAGCGCTATGCAAGAGACCGCCGGCGAAATGTGCAGTGAATCGTTGAAAAAACGGCGAAGACGTATGGGACAACCTAATATTTAATGATTTCCTAATGCTTCTTAAAAAACCAGAAGAAAACCTGTTGACGCAGACGAATGTACTTCAACTGCTCCTCCTCATTCATCTAGCAATCACCAACTGAAGCGCTTCTTATAGAACCGCCACCATTTTCGCGAAACCACGACAAAAATCCTAATGGCGAGAATACGCACCTCTCCTTGAATATCCGGCACCATGGCACCGATATGTTTAATGCCAGTGATGCACTTCTTGACCAGCTGGCAGCGCGCCAGGTCGTATACCCTAGAATGGTGCCATTTGAAGCTGTTTGGTGGTAAATACACAACCAATGATTGAAGAGAAACTTACCTAACATGAATCTTTGTGGCGACAAAGAACCTAGGCAGGGTAGGATGGAAGGCAACGCTTTGAACGTGGCCCTTCCTCTTCGTAAATGGACACTGAAACATGTGAACATGGGTTTCTCTTCGTCCCTCTGAAGGGAGGCCATTGGAAAGGTCTACAGCAAGCCAACCTGAGACTTCGCTCGGCTCATCTGATGTATATAGACCGACGTGGCTATATCATCAACAGCAACTGACGCCAAGTAGTCGCCCTTCACGTGCCAGACTACCTTCCGAACCTCCTGAAACCAAAAATAAATACGTCTTCGGCAAGGAATCTACCTCGAAAATGGAAGCTGGCTGCCACGAGCACGAAGAAAACCATTCAAACGAACATTCGGCATCTCCAGTACGATTCTGTCCTTGATTCGTCGCCAGTTTACCTTGCCGTCGGACTCTTCTATAGGAACCTAAAACAATAAGACTCAGGAGATTGACTCAACCTTTGAAAGGACTTGGATTACGCTGCGCTTTTAAAAACACTTGAGCTCACCTCTCGAATGAACTCGTCCGTTTGAGAGCATATCAGCTTATCGCCACAATTTGTGTTGAAAATGGCAATCTAAACAAAGGAGATTGCTAAGCTCAGTAAGCTTTTCTATTTCAGTCGCTACGCTGAACGTCAATAGCCCAAACAGCAAACCGGGCGCCAGCGCCGCCTAGTGATTTGAGTATAGACTCTGACAAGCCCTACCTGACGGCCCTCATAGGCCACTGCCACCAGCGATTTGCTGCCAATCGGACAGAACGCCACGGACGTCACAGGACCAGCAACCTTGTACACCTGGATAGTGTGAGCAGATAATTGGGATGGTTGGACCGTTTCTTGCAAAAAGACACCACCTACCTTTATACACCGCCCCGAGTCCATCATCCATACTCGAACCGTTCCGTCTTCACCGCCAGAAACCAGCAACTCGCCACGCTCCGGCTCAACGCTGATCGATCGGACTTGGCCCACATGTCCGCGCATATACTGCAATCAGAAGTGAATAGAAAGCACCACATGTTTACGACCCACAGATGGAGGCCAGACTACATCTACATCTGTAGCAAATAATACAGTCTATTATTGTCTCTCTTAACATATACCATAGAATGCAATGCTGGTTTTCAAAGTATGATAGTCCTTACTAATGTATGGGCAATGGAATATCGACATCTGTGACCGGAGTACATTACATTTCAAAGGTGTTCACAGTATTTGACGTCCTTCTCTTTGCATAAAGTAAGAATATTTAGGATCTATCTTAATCCGGGGGGAGGGCACATAACTAAAAAGTAGGTAACAAAATGAATTGGGACTTACCGAGCGGCTCTTAGAGAACGAGTTAGAACTAAAAGAAACCAAAATCGAATGAACAAACAAAAAATAAAAAATCGCCGCGGTTTACAACCGTCTCGGCGGGAAAAGAGCGACGGAATAGAGGCATGCCGCGTGCTGACCGCCGGCTGACATGTTATAACCAGGATCTAACATAGTGAATAGAGCGCATGAAGCCGCATGCCGCGTGCTGACCGCCGCCTGACATGTTATAACCAGAATCTAACATGGTGAGGAAAGCACACAACTTTGCCTGCTTACAACCGCAACAAATGTAATTTTTTCGTTCTTTTCATAGTAACTTTTCTTATTTGGGTCCCATGTTGTTCCGTAGATGCCGCTCGGTAAGTCTCAAGTAGATTTGTTACATATAATACTACTTACTTATGTGACCCCCCGGACTAGGATAGATCCGATATTTATAAAGGTAAGCATCAAAGCAACTCTTTACGGGATGCGCAATACATTACACTTACACGAGATATCACGTAGACAATTTGTACGCGCGTTTGATCTACACTCGGGCTCTTAGTGGCCAGTCGATGAGTAAGTGTATCACCCTTCCCAAGAGGAGATAAGCTTACGTGTGTTGAACCCAAACCCATACTCACACTAACTCCGGCGTGTGAGCTCAACGCTCTTAGTTATCTACTTAACTTCCTTAAACCAAACCTAACAAAAATGCTCATTTCCTAGCTTTGTTAATCAGAGTGCCAGACTGTATTCTGGCTTTATTCTAATAATAATTTAGAGAACTGCAGTTGTTTCTTTCGTCGTTTAGGGCGCACAGTTTGTACAATAAATGAAATGATCTGAAGTAGATTACATGCATGCGACCACCCAAACCACCTATAACCTCGAGTACCCTGAACCATTTCAATCTTCGAGTTGTTCGCGCAGGTCAACCTGGCCTTCCACCTCGTAGGGGTTGGCGAATTGGCACCAAACCTCTCTGGGAAGGATCAAACACTGACTTTTCCTTTGCGTAACCTCTGGAAGCTACTGTTTCTTCTAAATATGCCCTCAAATATCCTCCACAATATCCCGCAGAAGTAGAAGCCGCAGCGCACTCTGCAAAGCAATTGATTAACGCCATTCTTTAGCCCTTTTTCATAATTCATCTATAAACTCGCTATGAAAACAAACAGATTCAGAATAGAAACGTAGAACTTCAAAAAGAGATGAATAGGTGGAACAAACGTCGACATATGCATCATAACGTTTTACCTAATCTTCGACTAAAAAACATTTTCTCGGCCAGTTGCTGCTACCGCACGTTAAAAAAAAAACTAGAAAATTCGACAAGAATGTTGAAAAAAATGAACAATTTCTTAAAGGATGAAACGTAAAGGACGGCATTAATCAAGCACTTTATGTAGGCGCCAAGGATTCCACTTCTGCGAGATTCCGCTCAGGCAATTTGAATTAGTATTTGACCTTTACAATGAATTCCTGAGGCCAGCCTGTGGACAAGTCAATGTTTTACGCTTCCCGGCTAAGTCCAGCACAAATTCATCGGGCCCAAAGGGATGGAAGGCTATGTTAACCTGGGCGGGGCCCGAACCAATAACCTCAAGTCGTTTTGCACAGGGCGACCGGCGCTTTTGCGGACTTCGACACCATACCTCGCATCCCTTACAAGACTAAGTTATGAACTAAACAACTTTCAAAGAACAGAGTACCATTCTAAGAATAAACCTGAAACTCACGAATGCCAAAGTGGTTGGGAACGGCCTGAGATCGTTCGGGTTCGGCAGATCAGGTAACAACTCTGACGGATCAACTTGTAGCTGAAAATTCATGCAATGGAACTATATATTCTACTAAAAACGGCAGAGAAGTCCGGAAGTCGAATTCTGCTAGACTGCAGAAACTCTCAACGTTACACGTGTATATTACAAACCTTCATCTTTATCTTTCTCGGAGCCAAATAGAGATCAAGACAGCGCTCAAAGCGTTCCGTTAGGAACTTGTTGTACTGGGGAACCTGGAACTGGCAGCGTTTTAAGCATAGGTAGACTTTCATAAACGGATAACTAATACTATACCTTTCTCAAAGCACCGTACTTCTGAGGAATAAACTGTAGCCGGCGATCTTCAGGCTCTGCCTCTTCCCACCTGAATTGTTCACCTTTTCAAGGTCAACACAAACGCCATTAACGTTACTCGGCAACATTTGGGGATATTTTAACAATATCAGAAAATATGGCGCGGAAAGTACTCTGATTGTTGTTCCATTCCTTTAGCCCTTTGCTTTACTCCCAGTGGAAGCCTTTTCCTGCGAGTAGCTGTCGTCTTTATGGACATAATGGCGGTTTACACGCCTTTTCTGGAAAATAGATGAACGGAAGCAGCCAAAGACAGCTAACATAGGCTGTGAAAATATGCTGTTACAATAGGTATGTCACATTGTGTGATTAGCAAAAAGAAAACCCTTCTTGAAAACTTAAACTGGGCATGCTTCGCCTTCTGGTACTTATTTTCTCGGCTCCTGTGTCGAAGCTCAAGTGGTTCCCGTCTTCTTTTTCTAATAAAATGACAGAGCCCTGTCGTATAAATTGGAAATTAAAAAAAAACACACAAACAGTGAAAATATAGCGAGATCACTCACTTCTGTTTCTCTTCCTCGGTGAATAGATACTCTTCCGGTGGATTGTATGATTCAGCGTGAGCAGGAAGCGGCATCTGAAATTATTTCTTAGAGAAATCCTGCTCAAACAATTGATTTCACCTTACCTTATTTATTTATTTACTGACGTGCAACACAGACACACGTGCAAGTGGAAGACAAAAATGAAGTAACAAAGACCAATAAAGACCCGTATCCTATATAAAAAGGTGTACTACAGAAGAGAAACTTGATATCGCATTCAGACAACTTCCCACCCTTCATATTTAAGATGACATATTGCGTACAATCAGATTTTGTAAGCCTTGAATAGACAAGTCTAGGATATCCTCATCATCACCTATTATTTTATTGAACTTCTGTAGAGTTCTATACGTGAAGAAATTGGACCTAGTCTGAGATTTGACAACAGGAATACAAGGCCTGAGCCTTTCTCTCCAAAACGTCGTCAGTGGTGCTAGTAAAAAGGGTCGTTATTATCTAGATCGTGAGAATCACTGAACCCAGCTTGATTAGCTGAGCAAACCAAAGAGTGAACTAAAGCGGTGCTAGTACTGTGGCGATGCAGACCGCACTGCTATGGGAGTAACGAGGATGTCTGACACCTTGTAAGCACAGAGTTAAATCCCGCTCCCGAAATCCGTGCTATAGTTTTTACTCAGCCCGACAAAGGACACCTTTCACGAATTCAAGGGATGTGGACGGTCTTGAACACTTTAGGCTCGAATCTAGTTATCTCATTTTAATAAAATTACTTCAACCATTTACCTTAGGCGCCGGCATGTGCATTCGCATTCGAGCTAATTCTGACTTAGTCTTGTGATCCATCGCATCTTCAGCGGCCCAAAGGTCATACATCTGAAAACCATATCAAAATGCAGAAGTTTAATTACAAACGTTCAGAGATGGGGTACCTTCTTCTCCTCTTTCGGCCTAGGTTTCCTAGCCCAACCCATTTTGATAGCATGAACCATCCTACTAACGATACGCATCTCATCTCTCGATGGGATAAACCGAGCCTTTGGTTCCGGTCTGAAAACGGTTCAAAAATGGAGAGCCGTCAATATACACAGCAGGCTAACCGACGAAAAAGCTTAGAACGTAGATACACAAACCTGTTATCAATTGGATGGATGGTCTTCTCTGACGAGAATATGTCGAGGAAGGGCTCGTAAGGATTGTATCCAACAGCCGGATACCTTCCGGAGGCGATGTTGTTGAGTTTTTCCACCTTGAAGGACAACATTAAGAAGTGAACAAACTCTTTTCTCTGTAAGAACACTTACTTGTTCATCAGTGAGTACTACGTCCGTTCCAGACTGTCGATCGAACACCTTCCGCCTGTAAATACAACAACTTTTTTAACAGGATGAGCACGAATTTGAAATAGGACACAATAAAACAGCAAAAAAGTCAATGTAAGAGAGCTTCAGGTATTCATAGCTCCACTTTAGGAAAACATAGGATATGAAATTTTGTAAAAGAATCATTTGTGCGCGGAATCATGAACAACGCACATCAACAATGTGCAGCAGCAATCTTGTTACGGAGGAAAGATAAAGGGTAAATGACGGTGTTAGTCAACTATTTTGGAGTGCGCCACGCATTCCACATCCACGGAAGCAAAGTAAATCACTCACAAGTGAATCATCAAGTACTGTGGTCAATCGATGCAAAACTTGGCTTCTACGATATTTTGTTGCGACCAAAACGTTAGCGCAAACGGGAACGAACCCGCACCTTCTACTGACCGAGGCGAATGCTCTATTCCATTACACCACATGCGCTGTTTGATCAAACACAACATCCACACCTCGTGGGACTCATCAACACTCACCCGTATATTGGGATGTAATGTAAGCTGATGCAAAGATGCTTTATTACGACCAAAACTCTAGCGACAGGCAGAACTCGAACCCCGCTAAAAACCGGCTCAAAGAAAATGAACTGAAACATTTCTACCAAGACCTTCAGAAAACAGCGTTTCATCATTTCGAGACCAGTCTAGTACCAATTCACCACCCCGGAGAGGAGGAAGGCTTGGCTGGCCTGGGCAGGAAATCCGAAACAGGATCCCGGAATAAGGTCAATGCGACAGCCGGCGCTTCCGACTGCGCTACCACGCACCTGTTGAAGATATAGGGTACCAAAATGTCTTATGGAAGGCCATACCAATAATCAGGATCCTCCATCTTCTCTAAAAACACATCGATCTCGGTCTTCTTCTTCGGCTTTGCTATCTTCTGACCGAACTGATCGTAGCCGATATGAGTCTCGTCATCGTACCAATGCACGGGAATGTTTCCAATCGTGTTCCGAAGATCCTAGGGAAAACTAGTGTTTATTTCGAACAAGAAACAATGAAGGGAGCGAAAACGTAACACAAACAAGCAACATATAGCCGCATACCTCTTCGTCAGAAGAGTCATAGTCGTACTCGTCGGGCGTCTTCCTTCGCTGTACAGTCTTCACCTTCCGTTCGGGCTTCTCTTCCTCTGCGGGTTCCGTCTTTTTCGGAGTTTTCTTCTTCTTCTCACGATCGTCGAGTGTGCGCTTCTTCCGTCCAGCAGAATCACCTTTCGCTGGAGTCGACATCTCTTCAATTCGGAAAAATCAGTGTAGAAATGTTGCCGTACTCGGAAAGAATCAGGAAAGCGAATTAAAAACGTGTCCGTCAGTGTCGGGAGCAATCTCTTTTCTTGTAAAAACACTAGCTACTGCCGTCTGTATAAATTTTTAAGGGTGGGGGGAGGGGAGGGTCACCATGTACTCAGTGGATAATCGTCGACGCAAATACACTTGGAGGGGTCACCTTGTAGGATAGCGCTACACAACGTCTTGTGTTGCACCAAACTTAAAATTTTGCACAGCAGTGCTGTGTTCTAGTCCTATGCTGAACTGAGCTAGGTCATTTCTAATGTAATTGGACATGCATTCCTACCAAGGCGAATGTACGCTGAGTACAAGGTTACCCCTATTCGCCTTGGTAGGAAGACACATGCATGTTCAATTACATCAGAAATGGCCTAGCTCGGTTGCCCATAGGCTCAGAACACACCAGTGCCGCATACATTTTTTTAGTTTCGTACAAAAAAAACTCAAAATGTCTAGTTGTTCTACATGGTGGCTCCCACACTATTTACGCCCTTTTAAACTTTTTAAATGCAATTTTGCTGCTGCTAGCGCAAAGATAAGGCGGCTTGTCTGAGTAAGACCACGCTGCTTCCGGGGTTACAATCCACTGTGCCTAGAACCGCTCTCGGTACTAAGCGGGCTTGTACACCGGCACGGTATCTTGAAACGGGTAAGTTAGATCAGACACACCCCGGAGTTCCTTCCCTGGCCTAGTTCTGTGCTCTCCTCCGCTGACGTGGAGGATATGCAGAAGAAACCCTTTACGTAGAATCACATCCATCCTATTTAAAAGAAGGTTCGGTACACAAAACAAAGCTTCTAAACAGAGCTTCTAAAAGTTTGAAGAAAGTGAGAAACGTCCCCAGCCCCGACTTACAAAGCGTCAAGCAACGAAGTGAGCACCCGACGCTTAGCTCCGTTCGAGCGGCGCCTCGTCAGACCTGCAGGACGTGGCTGTAGTAAATGATGTTATTCTACCTGTGAAGGCCGGTTCAGGTTAGTGCATTCTAGCTGTTTTTGGTTCTGCTCTGTCTGGGAAAGCTGTTATTGTGGGGTTATTTAGTATTACTGTTGTAAATTTTGGTTGTAACCCTTCACAACTAGTTACTCGTCGAGATTTTGATTGTGTCACGCGTTTTTGGCACTTATATGGAACAAGTGCTCCGACACGCCTAATGGCGTCTCGCACTTGCGCGCTTCGCGCGACTTTGCACCATCACTGACCTAAAGAAGGCAGCTTTTGTCAAACTTAAAATTCGCTAACATCTAGGACCTGCTGCGTATTTCATCGGCATCAAGCTGTTAACCACTTCGGTACCTTTCATCATAGACATTTTCTCCACACCGCCCAGTGACATCATTGGTTTGTGCTGCGCAGTACTTCGGCCCCTCCACTGTGTACACGTCTTCCGAATCCGGGCGCCAGCTTCCCCCTCACTCGTTTCTTCTTTCTAGATCTAACTGCTAGTCCGCCTTTACTGGTCTTCCCCCCCCCCCCCCCCACCTTCCTGGTCCCAACCCCTGGCCCACTTCCTTGTTTTCACTATTGACCCCCTACTGGTCTCTTCTTGCTGGCTTCCCCGCCCTGGTCCCGCTTTCAGGTTGTTCCTTTCCTTCCTGGACGCTCACCTGGTTCACTCTAAAGGGCCCTTAGTTCCCTTCTCCACCACCCCTTAGTGGTCCTACCATGCTCAAGGCAGACGTCAGTGACGCGTATTCAGAATCAAACGCTCAGAAACGCGCGCAGACTCCGCTGAGTCAAGCAACAGAGGGCTGCGCCTCCTCTGCTGTAACATCCCATGTTAAACGGCAAACGTTGCCCGTGAGAGGACGCAAAGGCGTATCTCGCACGCGTAAAATTTTCCGTTCCGTTTTTTTTTCGGTGGGATAATGCTGAATTCTGAATGCGGCCACTCGTCACACGACGTCGGTGAACCACCTCTCGCTCTAGACGGTTGTTGTGCAACGAAAGGGACCCGTATTCTGAATTCAGGATTCGCTCAGAAACGCGCGCAGACGCCGTTTTGTCAAGCAGAAGAAGGCTGCGCTTCTTCTGCTGCAGCAGCATCTCATGCTCAATTCTGAACGGGATCCCTCGTCGTAGGAGGACGGTGTCTCCTCTTCTGACTCCAGAAGGTTGTGGTGCGATGAAGGGAACCCGTCTTCTGGATTCAGGCACTCAGAAACGCGCGCAAACGCCGTTTTGTCAAGCAGGAGGAGGCTACGCTTCCTCTGCTGGAACAACATTCCATGTTGAACGGCAAACATTGCTCGCGCGAGGTACGCAGAGGCGTACCTGGCGCGGGTAACGTTTTCCGTTCAACATGGGATAATGCTGAGTTCTGCATGCGGCCGGTCGTCGTACGACGACGATGTGGCCTTTACTTCCTTTCTTTTCGATCTTCTGAATCCAGACCGTTGTGGTGCAACGAAAGGGACCTGTCGTCTTGATCCAAGCGCTCAGAAACGCGCGCAGACGCCGTTGTGTCAAGCTGGAGGAGGCTGTGCTTCCTCTGCTGCAGCAGCATCTCATGTTCAGTTCTGAATGCGATCCCTCGTCGCAGGACGACAGTGTCTCCTCTTCTGACTCCAGACGGTTGTGGAGCGACGAAGGCGACCCGCCTTCTGGATTCAGGCACTCAGAAATGCGCGCAGATGCCGCTGTGTCAAGCAGAAGGAGGCTACGCGTCCTCTGCTGGAACAACATTCCATGTTGAACGGCAAACATTGCTCGCGCGAGGTACGCGGAGGCGTCGCAAGGTGTTCCATGAGATGGCGCGTGGTTCCACGAGGCGTATCTCAGCCAGGTTCTCAACCTGAGTGAGATACGCCTCACCATCTACAGGGCAGGGAGCTAACTCAATTATATAGTGGTAGATAGATAGTCTTGCAGTGAGAAGTTTACGGTCATACGACTTTAACTATTCCACGGGGTATGGGAATCTTAGGGTGTAGTACCGCAGCTGGAAGCGTCGGCTGTCGTTTACACTCCGATTAAAGATTCTTAGTTCGAATCCTACCCAGGCTGACCAAGCCTTCCATCCTTTCGGGCTCAATGCATTGATAACAGGCTTGTCCGGGCAGGATAATGCACTGAATTGCCCATCGGCAGACCGCCGCAATTCATTGTACCGGCCAAATACACATTCAAAATTCCTCCAGTATATCACGTAAGAGTAGAATGAGTGTCGTATCGATCCGCTGTCGATGAATTGGTGCCAGGCGCCAGGCTTATCGGGAAAGATAGAATACTAGCCATCGACTGGCCGCTGCAAGTTATTGTACAGGCCAAACAAGCACTCAGCTGAATCCACGATATCCCGTAAAAGTAGGGTGCGTGGGGATTCTACGAAGTCCTTCTATCCTTTCATCCTTTATGGGAACTTTTGGCATGACGTAGTTCTCTGTCGCCTTCGAAATTGAATCAAGTAGTCAAAATTATCATATAAATTGGTCAAAGGACGGTGTTAATCGGTCAGTCTTTTGGATGCGCCACGCATTATACTTCTACGAGATGTCGTGAAGGCTGTTTGAAACCGTATTTAGTCCATAAAACGACCTGCGGTGGCCAGCCGGTAAACAAATCACTGTTTTGTCTTTCCCAGACAGGAATGGCAACAATCTACCTACCCGGGAGGTATGGAAGGCC
The DNA here is from genome assembly GCA_947359475.1 of Heligmosomoides polygyrus bakeri. Taxonomy (NCBI): domain Eukaryota; kingdom Metazoa; phylum Nematoda; class Chromadorea; order Rhabditida; family Heligmosomidae; genus Heligmosomoides; species Heligmosomoides polygyrus. The sequence continues at coordinate 11,615,941 of OX375869.1, read as the reverse complement.
GGCTGACCTGGGCAAAAACCGTCGAAATATGGATTGAGTCAGGGTGCATGTGAGAGCCTGTGCCTCTTCGACTGCGTTACACTAGCCCTAACTAAATTTACCGAAGCTAGGCTTATGAAGCCTACCCAGAGGTGAAGTAACAACATAGGTTAAGAGCAAGACTCAAATACGCGGTAAAGTTGCCTACTTGGGGTCGGACTCATCAACGATTTACAGTAATTTAACAGACTAACTAAAATCAGCCGTAACTAAAATTACGAAAAAAATTAATCCCTGATAGCACGGCTTATCAAGCGATACGACGAGTGATATGCCGCGTTATCTGAGTTTTCCGCTGTGAATTCTCCGTTAAAGTTATGTAAGTCGTTGATGAATCCAACCCCTGGTCAGATCAGTTTCGATCAGGTTGGATCTTCTGAGCTGAACCGCACCTTGTAATTCTTTCGTGAAAAGGAAGCAGAAAGCACCAGCGTTCATATTCTTTTGTGAAATCTTCAAAATGACTATTGAAAGACGAAATTGAACGGTTCTTATCAGCAAGCCATTTGTCTGTGTTTGACTTGTAGCTGAAGTCTTGTCGTTGAACAGACAGTCCCGATTAGACAAACTAGCCTCTTTCTCCGCCGCTGTATCAACATGCAAGTGATTACTAACTTCATCAAGAGAAAGCTGCACGAACTCTACGGCAAACCAAATGACCACTGATGAGTATGGTCGAGATACAATTCCTCAAGAGGACAACGGAGAACAAGCAGGATCGCATGTGTTCATTTCGCCCAAAGGCGCTTGATGACAGTCTTGGTTCAGCTGAACGGAATTCATCCATAGAACGTCATGCCAAGATCTACTGACAACCGAACTGGGATAGTTTCTGCACTTTACGATTAATCGTTTGAACAGTCAGTTAGCCCATGGAATGCAAGTTCTCACTCGAGGTGCTGCTCACGTGTTGCTGACGAAGCGAATAGATATTTGTTGAATCTAAGCGATCTAGCATCAGTTCAAGAGAGAGCGCTGTACAGTTCACCGCCCAACGTCATTGTACATTATGTAGTTCGCTCACTATTGTTCTTTCCTTTTCGCCAAACAGAAACAATGTCATCTGTCCGGTCCTACAACACAAAGTGGCTACATGATAGTGTTTAGGAGTGCTCATTCTGTCTCATTTTGATCAAGGTTAGCTCAGTTGCTGTGCCAGTTATTTCTAGAAATGATTTTTTTTTTCGCGATAGATTCGTAAGGATAGTTTCAGCCACCGTTTTCTGTGATTACAGTTTCTCCAGTTTCATGGCTTTTTTCCCGTTTTCTGTTTCGCCCTTTGCTCCTTCCCCTGTAAGAAACCTACCTATCCTCCGTTCTCTGTAGTCAAAATTTGGTACAGGTTAGGATGTTGCCCCATGCTCGTACAAGGGATGTGTTAGCTGAGTTTTGCACTACTCCGGGATTTTGCCGTTTTTGAACGGGTACATCCGATAGGTCGCATACCAAAATTGCTATTATGTGCGGGGGCAATCCCCGATATGTACCGAAATTTTTTTAGGATCGCTGATGGTGATGCTTTGTAGTTGGTCATACTGGAGGTAGACTTCTTTGTATAGAGTAGGCTCTGACTCATCCATTGGTTATGTCTACTCCTTTGTAGTCTTAGGCAACGTTTAGAGCTCAGCCGCTGGGCGGTGTTTCGTTACGAAAGCTATCTATATAGATCATCCACGCTGCCTAGTCAATATAGCCTGTTATCGCGATGCCGCCCCATACGGTGACTGAAGTATAAACCTAGTAGTCAGCTGTCTGTAGGTATCTATAGTATGTGGCGCGGCAAAACCTAGTTGCCGAGCAGAAAACAGATATTTATGCTTTGCACGTGCTGCCGTCGCAGACTACAAACTGTCTGTGTATTGTTATGAGTGTATCCATTCGAGCTCGCAATGTGTTTCACTTTTGCTACGGAGTTCCATATTAGTTGCAACAAATGTCAGCTTTAGCTTCATTTAAAAATCCCTTTGAAGTCGCAAAGATTTGTTTCTAATTTTAAAAATAGATAAATAAAGCTCGCTATAATCTTTTTCAGTGAGATGAGCTCGTTTCGATCGTACGTGTGGGATCCGCTTCTGCTAGTGAGCCAGATGGTCTGTATGCAGGCCATATTCTATGGCACCGAATGCTTTGCATTGATTGCGTACAGCATGACCGGTTTCACGCCGACGGTGGCACATGTGTTCTCCATACAGGTCAGATTTTTTTTTATCTCTTCAGTTTGATAGGATCATTCACATGAACATTTTGGTGAAACCACTCTTTCAGCTCACCTTTAAAATGGGTTAACATAAAGGCGCATCATAAAAAACATGCCTCGGATGATAGAATTCATAACAACACTTATATACCGCTGCATAATTGAGTTTGCCCGTAAGTAAAGATTAAATATTATTTGGAAAATACGGCGTATCCAACCGATTTTCCGCATAAGGTCTATGGCGGGTGGCTATCACTGAATTGGTAGATCATCAACCAAGTTCGATACATGCCATTTTCACGTCAAACTGGACGCTCTTCTAAACAAACCTAAAACCTTTGTAATCAAAATGAACACCTTCGAAATCAAACCGGGCTCCTTCCACGTTAAACTAGAAACTCTGAAAAGGTTAAAATAATTCTTTGTCCAAGGGAAATTTTAGTACGACTTTAATACTGAATTTTTAATTCAACTACCTAATAAGTGGACACATTGTTTGAAATTTTACAAAAATTCTGTTTTTTTTTGTGGAAAAATAATGGTTTAAAGCTTACTTTAGGGACAGAAAGGCGAATATTTTTTTTTGTGCCAAAAGAAAAGACTGCGCCACGCCCTCGTCGAAGACGTCGGGATTTTTATTCGATTGATACGAAATTTTCTGTTTCTATGGAGTTTCACGGGCGCGTGGAGCGCAGTCGGAGGAGGCGCCGGCTGTCGCTTGCACCCGATACCAGGTTCCTGGTTCGGATTTCCCGCCCAGGCCAACCAAGCCTTCCATCCCTCCGGGGTCGATGAATTGGTACCAGACTTGTCTGGGAAGGATAAAGCGCTGACTTGTTCATCGGCTGGCCACCGCAAGTCATTGTATGGCCAAATACGCATTCAGCACGCCTCCACGACATCCCGTAGAAGTAGAATGCGTGGCGCATCCCAAAGAGTATCGAATAACGCCGTCCTTTCTCCTTTATGGAGTTTCACACCTGTAAGCAATACAACGAAAACAACTGGAAAGAACTCAGATACCCTCACTTTGATGCTTCAAGCAAGCAGCATTTACACCACCAATCAACAAAAAACTGCGACGAGCTTTTCGAGTGCATGGCGAGATCTCGTCTTTTAATTCACTAATGCTTTGTTGAGCTTTAAAGCAAAATTTGATTTATTATTTTTCTCAAAAAATCCATAAAATTATTACACTCATTGGGGCATCAGAACTAAAAAAAAATTCAAAGGCAGTCATATCAAATTTTCCCTGAACAAAAATTTTTCTAGCCATCTTGGAGAGTTTGTTGTTTAACCTGTAGGAAGCTCGTTTCGATTTGAAAGACGTCCAGTTTGATTTCAGAATCGTCAAGTTTGTTTAGAAGAGTGTTCGGTTTTCCAGCATAGCAGACAGTCTAATCGCCACCAGCTTCTTTCGTGCAGTTTTCTTTGATGTTAGCATGGTAAAATTTATATAAAATTGACCAATTTTAGAATATCTTAGAATATCTGCTCAACACAGTCTGAATTTTATATGCAAAATTAAGCCCGTGCTTATATGTAAAATCATTGATAATATTATTTATGGTCTGTTGATGATTCGCAATGGTGGTGGCAAACTTTAGAAGGCATGACTTTGCTGGGTTTTGGGTTTTAGAGAATTAGCAAGTCGCTGGAGAAATCGTCGAGAAATGTCCAAAGCGGGCTACGCAGCTGTCGATCACCTTCCACCTTATTCAAGGGCACTACATTCTCCTAGGGTAGAGGTGAGAACCCTACGTATCACTCGTCGACCCGCATCGAATTACTCGACCGGGCGCCAGTAGCATCTCCACTCGTGCATGTCGCGTGCCAGAGTGCTCCAATGGATCCTCCTCGCTCGAAGGACGCGAAAGGTGTCATACTGTTCTTTCAGAGCTTTCACGACAGCACTAAGTAGCACTACGTAGCACCTATCTATAATCATATCCCTCTTATCGTTTCTTTAAACTGCTTCTCTTCAAGATTTGTCCATTTCTGACAGCCACCTGAATGCTCATACGCTTTCAGGCTCTTCGTGTGATGGTAGTCGTGCAATTGCTGGCGTCTCTGTCGTGTGGAACAGCGATGACGTTCGTCGTTCAACGTGCAAAGCAGTGCCTGGATTTCTCATGCACCGTACATGTGTTCCACCTGTTGTTCGTCATCATCTACAACCAGTCCTTCCCCACACGACCACTATGGTGGGGTGTACAAATAGCCAGTGCCGTTATATGCACCCTATGCGGCGAGTATCTCTGTATGAGGGCCGAGTCGCAAGAGATTCGACTCGGTCCGCCGTCGAAGTACGATCTCTGAGTGAGAGGTGACCGGGGCTTCCAGCCATTCTCTGGAGCCTATTAGAAAGGTCTTTCCAGTGCTTCCGAAGCCATGCGCGAACTACGACGAGAAAGATGTTGTGTAGGTGCTCGAGCTTCCATAATGATGCTGTGTAATGTTCAACGCTAGAGCAGCGCTCAGCTGGACTTTATTGTTGCCTACCATGAACGATCTATTGTACAAATGAATGCACGAATAACTCGGTGTTTGCCATGTTATCTATGCTTTGCACTCTCTTTATAGTCGCTGTTTAGTGTCCACATTGACGACGAGTTCGATCAGCTATTGCACGGGTTCACTTAATGTGTTATTTGATGCTGTTCATTTATTCCAGAAGAAATCTATATAAATAAATAAATACTCTTCCCCAACAGACCCAACAGATAGAGAAGAATCATAGAAGGCTTATATCACAATCTGAAGACATGTAGAAAGAGTGAAAATAGAGAATTTATGAGAAAATACATCTATATCTGTACTACCGCACCTTCATTCGGCAGCAGCAGCAGCTTTGAGGATAAAATTACCGTCTATGAGAAAGGATGCCGTCCATGTACCGCCGTAGAGTATCATAGGCCTTTTAGCTGAGACATTAGCGATGCCAGGTCTTGTTTGGGCGTCTCTGACGGTTCGTCTGCGGCCTAAATTGGAAACGGTGAACAAGCAAGGTATGGCTGAATAACAGGAACCAGATTCATCAATCTCTTACCGCCCTCTAACGGTGAAAATACTGCCAAACTCCCTGATATGACATTCACTAGCATCATGTTTGGCGGTATTTTCACCGTTAGAGGTCGGTAAGCAGTTGATGAATCTGGCCTCAGGAGGTCCGACGAGATGAAGCCTTCAGACGTCGGACATTTATAGGGTTATTCACTTTAACTCGAACTGGGAACAAGGTGGAACGGGGCAAAATGGAGGGATCTTTTAGTAGCATCGAGGAAGTAGAGAAGGTGAAGAGTATACGACGTCGTGCTATGCTATTCGATTCCCCCGTTCTTCCTACGCATTCGCACGCCTTATTCGGGATTCACAATCCAGTCGCTAGGCGGTGCAAGGCGGCTCTACATATGAGAGCGACAGAACTTATTAGAAGATTGATGTGTGTAGCTCTCATAACGCAGCGCTGCCTGGCCACTGACTTATTGGTGACTGTGTTACAACTTTTCTCATGTCTACCTTAAAAACCGTGATGAATAAATAAAATAAATAATTGAGAACCCCATCCCACGCTCAAAAAGGAGGGATCCAGAGGAAAGTGACGTCATAGGAGCATTTTGTCCAGTTTTTTTCCACCTCTTTAAACCCAAACGGGTACTAACGTTTTCCGATCCACCTTCATCTAACTAACTAAGGGTACGCAGAGTCCGACTCCATAAATAGGGGTGGGATCCTAGAACCAGCAAGAAAGTACGTAATAATGTGAAATGGCGCCACATACATATATCATTTTCACATCGATCTGGACAATTCCCAAATCAAACTGGACACTTTATCGTCGTCGCCAACGATATCGTTGTCGCCCACGATGCGACCTTTGTCGGCCCGCCCCGAGTCAAGGGTGGGCCCGGCACTCTTGCTACTGTCTTCAGATAAAGACGTTCTCTGCCAGGACTATCTCGTGCTCGTCTTCCTAAAAACCACTGAACCCCGATTCCTTGGACGCTAAGTCCTAATTTCCCCCATTGGTGTTAATATTTTGGTGCAACGGCCTAACAAGCCTAAGTCTCCCGTGTCAAAGTGTGACAACTTTGGGACCTGGAGCATAAAGTCGATCGAAGATAAGATCGCATTCTCTGATTCAAGAGAATAAGTCGTCTCGTATTCATTACCTAGACGCAAACCATTCCTCAACGGAATAAATCTCCCGTACGCAGTACCTGGAGTAAAAGCCCTCTCGTATTCATTACCTAGAGGCAAAGCATTCCATAAAGGAATAGAATCTCCCGTACAAAGTACTTGGAGTAATTTCTCTTAAATTTGAGAAAAAAAGTAAAAGTCGCAAAAAATGGCGCTTTACTTCCACAAAGCACCCATTATGCTGTGCTCAAAAACGCTTAATGAGCTAGTAGCACTCTATAAGGGTTACTTGTCAGTCGTGGAATACCCAACGGCTGATGAAGAAAATTATGAAAAATCTCGTTCGAGAATAGCACTTTTGCTGAGCGCATTAAAGCAAGTCAGAGAAGGCAGAGAAAACCTTCAAAAATTGTACAACGAGATCAGAGACGAGTATAGGAATTGTAAGAACAAATCCGAGAAAAAAGATCTTATGGCAGAGATCGAACAAATAGAGCAGGAATCGCAGATACAAGTAGCGATTGCTGACGCAAGCGAGTTGATCTTTAAATTGACAGCTAGGTACCACGAGTCAAGAAGTGCCCGAGAAGGAATGGGCATTAAATTAGGCTACATTTCACAGAAAAATAGCACTAACGAGACAACGAACAATCCTGACCTACAGGTTGTCCATGAACAAAGCCAGGTCAGGACCGACAATTCTGAAGCAGATGCGCATCTTTTGTCTCTTGCGGAGCCGAGCCACACTGCACAAAAAATGCTTCGCTCCATAAACCCTCCGCAAGCATCGCTGCCCAAATTTTATGGAAAAGCAGAAGAATTTGCCGAATATTGGGCAATCTTCGAGACACTAGTACATAAAAACGAGAGGCTAGACGTTGTTGAGAAAATAATTCTCTTGAGAGAAAGCTTAAAAGGTAGAGCAAAGAACGCCATTCAAGGAATTCAGCCTCTGCCTGAAAATTACAGCTGGATGATAAAAACCCTGCAACAAACCTACAGCGACTACTCAGTGAATCGCTCCCAGATAGTTCAGAAGCTTGTGAACATGAAAGCAGCATCCAATTTTGCCGATAGCTGCTCATCTTCAATCGAACAAATTCAGGTGCTGATAAACCAGATGGTTTCCGCCGGTTACGACGTTCGAAACACGTGTGATCCTATCTGGTCGGAAACCATTCTATCCAAGTTCCCACAGGATGTTATCAAGCCAGTGTTGGTAATCTGCCAAACCGAACGCAATCAAACGATCGAGGACCTAATGGGTCACCTCAAAAAGGAGATTGCGGCTAAGACCTATGTCGAAAGCAGACTCGGTCACAGAGTAAACAACAGAGTTACGCCATCAAAAGAAAGGCATATCACTGCTCGGCCTCATAATAATAAGGAAGCGTGTTTGTTTTGCCAAAGAGATAACCATTCGTCAGCAGCATGCAGAACAATCAGCGATAAAACAGTACGGTGCAAAATTGTCAAAGAACAAAATGTATGCTGGAAATGCTTCTCATTAAACCATAACAGCTTCGACTGCCAACAGCCGGACTGCATTCAGTGTGGACAAAAACACCACATGTCTCTATGTACCAAAGGTAACTCAGAGCAGCCAAGATATCAAAATAGAGCTTGGAATCCTCCACAAAGAAACAATCAGGGATCTCAAAACTCGGAAACTAGAGCTTGGAACCCTCCACAAAGAAACAATCAGGGATCTCAAAACCAGACTAGACCGCAGTACAATCGTAATAGTGAACGGCGCAACCAAAATGTCAGGTTTTCCAACAATAATACCCAAACATTCGCCGAGGTTGAGCAACCGACCTCGACTGCGAATGGAATTATCACCTCGCAACTGATCCTAATGACGGCCGAGGGCAACATATGGAACAATCGAAAAGAGCAGTATGATAAAGCTCTATTCTTCTTCGATTCCGGCGCTCAAAAAACCGTTATAGAAGAATCCCTAGCTGCGGATCTAGGCCTTCCACGAGAAACTACTGAAATATGTACAATGTCTGGAATTGGAGGACACATCGAAAGGTTTGAAAGCCATATCGTGAATGTCAAAGTAGGAACAGCCTTTGGCGAACAACTAGAGCTCAAATTTCAAACAAAACCCGTTATTACCAACGGCTTTCCAAGTGTGAAACTAGCTCAATCAGATATAGAATTCTTGAAAGCAAATAATCTATGCCTCGCCAATTCCAAGTTGCGCGGAGAACATCAAATACCGCATGTTCTAGTTGGCCTAGACTACTTCCACGATTTAGTTACTAGCCCAACTTGTGGGATGAGAACCCCTACAGGTTTACATATATCGAAAACCGTTTTTGGACCGACAATATACGGTAAAGGAGTGTTATCATCAGAAATTCACAATCAAGTCTCTTACGGCATGACAGCAGTTTTCGAACCTACGGAGAGAGAAATTCTCCAGAAAATGTTCGAGCTGGAGGGCTTGGGAATTTCTAACGAAGAATCCCAACCAGATGACAAGGCCACAAAATACTTGGAGCAATATTCCAAGAAGCTGTTAGTTAAAAATGGCTATATAACAGCACCATTTCCTTTGAAAGATAATATCTCTGAATTGGAGGATAACTATTCAATTGCGATACGACGGCTGGAGTCGCTACAACACTCGCTCCGACAGAACCCTCTACAGCGTAAGTGGTACTGTGATATACTACAAAACTACCAGCGGGAAGGAATGATAGAAACCTTTACCGCCGCCGAGGACAACTCAGTCGGAACATATTATATGCCCCACTCAGGTGTGTGGAAATCATCAAAAAAGGTTCCTCTCCGCATAGTATTCGATGCTTCATCAAAGCGGCGAGGAAAACTGTCTCTGAATGACGCAACTCACAAGGGAGAAGCGTTTGTTAACAAAATACACGATATTTTACTGTCATCCCGGAGTGGAAAAATCATACTGATGTGCGACATAGAAGCCGCGTTCACTCAAATCCGCTTGCTAGACAGTCACAAAGACCTATGTCGATTTCTTTGGCTGAGAAACATGGACGCTGCTCCTACAAGGGACAACCTCATTCAGTATAGATTCAAACGACTTCCTTTCGGAGTGACAGCCTCACCCAGCATCCTGAATATGGCACTCTCTTCATTTCTGAAGAGCAAAGACACAGAATTAGCTAGTGAAATATGCAGTAATCTGTACGTCGATAACATTCTTCTGCGAGCTGACAGCATCCCTGAAGCTCTACGCAAATACAGGGAATCAAAAAAATTATTTGCCGAAATAGGCATGAACTTAAGAGAGTACATTTCCAACTGCGCTGAACTGAACAACCTAATCCCAGTGGAAGACAGATTGGAATCGAGTCGTCTGAAGCTGCTAGGTGTCGATTATCAGACGGAGACCGATCGGTTCATTATCGGTACGAAATTTCCACCCGTGGCAAAACTAACGAAGAAAGACATCGTAAGTCAAATAAATTCAGTCTATGACCCTCTCGGTGCAGTGGGCCCTCTTCTAGTTCACTTAAAATCGATGATGAGAGAAGTATTTGACACAGGAGTTGACTGGAAAAGCAATCTTACCGCAGAAACATGCGAAAAATGGAATCGTTTATGCAAGGATGTACATAATGCCTCGGTTACGGTAAAGCGATCCATATCTACAGGTGGCAAAATGCGTCTATGGGTTTTCGCCGACGCCAGCAAAGCTGCTATTGCAACCTGTGCTTATGGACAGGATATAGTGACAGGATCTGTCTCGAGCCTAATCAGTGGAAAAACGAGACTCACTCCAAAAAAATGTCGTCAGACCATTCCTCGGCTTGAGCTCATTGGGCTTCTCATGGCCTCCCGTCTCAGTGAGTCCATAACAGCAAACATGCTCACCACAATAGAAACAATCTCCATCGTAACTGACAGCGAAATAGCACTATGGTGGCTAAAGACCACGAAGAAGTTACCCATATTTGCTAGCAACATGCGTGACCACATCAACAAAATCACGAACACCATAACATCCAAGGGGATTCCTGTTTCTTTCTTCCATGTTACCACATCTCACAACCCTGCAGACGCAGGAACAAGAGGACTAACCACGGAATCTTTAAAAACCCACGATTGGGTATATGGTCCCAGATGGCTAGAACACAACCAGAATACCTGGCCAATAAAATCGATAGAATATGTCAAGGAAATATCTACAGAGGTGGACATTGTAGCACCTGCGTTGGTATATATCCACCCACAGGTCACCAGAAGCCTGCCGTCAGTCATTGACTTGACAAGGTTCTCTTGTTTGGACAAGGCGTTAAGAACGACAGCCTTGGTTGGCAAACTGCTACGTAAATGGGCAGTTTTAACTAACAAAAACCGAGCCACTGTCATCAGGTTGTCAGCTATACCAAAATATGATAACGTCAACGAAATAACACCTGACGACATTTCTGCTTCCGAACGAATTATCCTTGTCCAGGAACAACGCGACGTAACGTTAGACTCACTACAAAGACGATTTCCTGACAAACGACTCATTATGGACGTGGATGGCATAATTAGACATGAGTCGCGCCTTCAACACGCGGAAATCCCACAAGACACTAAGTGTCCGATTTACATACCATGTAAGTCAGAGCTTGTCAGACTCATTGTTCAGCAAATTCACCTTAAGAATGCTCATTGCGGTAAGGAGCATACGCTCTCTATCGCACGTCAAAGGTTCTGGATACCTCGCCCATCACAGGCGTTCAAAAAGTTTCTCAAAAACTGTCCGACCTGCAGAAAATTCCACGGGTTACCACTAGGCGCTCCAGTAATGTCGAGCCTACCCAAAGATAGGGTCATCGCATCTCGGCCCTTCCAAAATACGGGCTGTGACTTCATGGGACCATTCACATCGAAAACTAACGACAAAATGTACGTTTGCCTTTACACGTGTCTTACAACACGAGCTGTCCACCTGGAGCTAGTTGAAAATCTCTCCACAGGAGCATTTCTAAACAGCTTCACAAGATTCATATCTAGGAGAGGTGTCCCTAAAATAATGAGGAGCGATTGTGGCTCAAACTTCAAACACGGTGAGCAGATAATAGCCACAATGTTTGAGAAAAACGAATCCACAGGCCACTCGCTAATAACATACTGTGCAACTGAACGAATTAAATGGGTCTTCAATCCTCCAGCTTCACCCTGGATGGGAGGCGTCTGGGAAAGACTAGTTGGACTAGTGAAGAAAGCTTTGAATAAATCTGTCGGACGAAAAAGACTAGAAGTTACCGAGATGTGTACAGTCCTAACAAGGATCGAAGCTATTCTCAACACAAGGCCATTAACAAAGCTCAACATTGACGACGTCGCGGAAATTCCCCTTCGTCCAGTCGACTTCTTACAAAGAAGTATTGCATTTTCTCTCCCCGAGGGAGAACTCGCCAGAAACGACGAGGACCACGATTATGATCCAGAGTTCATTCAATCGAGGAAACAAGCTATGGAAGCTATTAGCTCCTCCGAGAAAATCGCAAACAAATTCTGGGATACTTGGAGGTCAGAATACCTCGTGTCCTTGAGAGAAATGCAAAAACAACAGCTTCGGCAACCTCGCCACCTAAAGAGGGACTACCCCGAATTGGGCGAGGTCGTACTGATAGAACAAGATCTCTTGCCTAGGGGAAGTTGGCCTTACGGTAAGATTACCGAGGTCATAACATCATCCGATGGACTGATAAGATCTGCCAAAATCTTGATGCCGAATAAAAACATCATCCACAGGCCATTAAACAAAATATATCCATTAGAAATTCGCAGTACTATCGATGATTCCTGCGATATGATCAAAGAAACTAGGACGATCAACAGTGCTGATGACGTAGCACGCGAGTCCCTTCTAGAACCCACATGTGCTGTAAATCGCCAGACGATACCTCGTGAGTCAAAGACGCGAGCCTATGATCTTTTTCGAAATATGGAGACAAATGTAGAGCATCGACATACTTCCTATTCGCTAACGTCGTCCTTGCTGATCCTTGCTCTTGCAGCCTTGATATCACCTTCTGCTGCAGCCAAATCATTCATTTCATGCTCTAAGGGCATGGTGTATATACCACCAATATATGGCTGGTTCGAGTTGTGCATTGACCAGGAGTGCCAGACAATGCGCAACACTTCACGTCCATTGGAGTACACGCTTCCGATCTCTCCTACAGAAGAGTGCGCCAGAGTTCACCTAAGAACGATTAGCAACGAAACTACTGTAGAGCACCTTCAGCTATGTGAGCGTGCTAAGTTTTGCGATCATCAAAACCTACTGTCTAAAAGTCTACTGGGCAACCCACATTGTTGGCCTGCAGGCGCAATCGCCAGCGTCGCAATAATTTTTTACCTAGTTATCATAGTACTGCTAGGAATGGCATGGCTCATTTCCAAACTAGGAAAGAAAGCGAACTCATCTACCCAACGCACAGAGCGAAGTAAGCAGATCGATGTGCTACCTCACACGAGCACAGTACCAAGTTTTGAGCTTCTACCTCTTCCAGGTGCTCTACTCATTTCGCTAGCACTTTGCTTAATATCGCCTGTAACCGCATGCCAGCATGGATTCATGCGCCACTCTGCAGAGGTCATCTGTAATCATAACAACCATTGCCACCTCGAGTACAGCCGAGAGCTGTTATTCAATCGATTACAATCGGAACTATGCATAGAAATAATACATGACAATCAAACCGTTGGAATGGCAAAGTTTCGAAAGCAAAGCATCCAATTTAAATGTTCAAAGGTGACCGAGTTCTTCAGCAGACCAACCAAAATGCAAATCTTTCATGTGAAACGGTGCGCACAAGCTGGTTCATGCATCGCAGACAAATGTGAAAAACTTGGTCCAAACGAGGTCGTTTCCGAGCTTAACTACACCAGGATATATCCCGGTTATTCCGGCTGTCTAAATAGTTGCGGTGGCGCCTTCTGCGGGTGTTTCTTACCTAAACCTGCATGTTGGTTCTACAGAATCACACACAAACCTCTTTCGAATAGAATCTTTGAGGTGATTCAATGTCCGCATTGGACTCCGTCCATCAAGCTCGCCATTGAAATAACTATTGCTAAAAAGACTATAGTTTTCACAGAAACCTTTCGTCCGTATGTAACGGAAGAAATGGCAAATTTCAACATAACGGTTTCCTCAATTCAACGACCAGCGGCTTCACTAGAAACCACACGGTTCGCAATTTCGGCCAATTCTTCATACCTATTGCCACGCAATTTCCAACTTCCTATCGCTTGTGATAATCCCATACAAGCCTTAAGTCGATTCGACACATGTTCCAATCGGATGCGGTGCAATTGCGGAACTTCGGTTCGCACATGCCAATGTCCAGCGGACTCTATCCGCGTGCTCGATCACAATGAAACCAAACTCCCTCTATCGACACCTTATGGAACGATAGCATTTTCCGATAACGATATTTCTGCAATCTCTGACCAAGAGGAGTTCGTATTACGTGTAGAATCGAAGCTTCTAGTAGACTCAGTTGAACTAATTACTAGGCAGAAGTGCGAACTCACGATCTCCGAACTAAAGGGATGCTATGATTGCACGCTTGGAGCGCGCCTCACAGTTGTATGCAATGCTCAATCCAACTCTACTGTCACAGTTACATGCGACACACAGGAATTCCTGCTCAAATGCGGTCCCTCTAATGAGGAGAATACAATAGCCCTCCATTTTGATCAACCATCTGTGCACGAAAAGTGCAACGCGCACTGTTCGGAGAATCAAACGAAGTTCCTCTTGAACGGTACTTTATTCTACCACGTAATAGTGTCGAACATGTCCGTCTTTGAATCAAGGTCACATAGTGTGCCAATACACCACCAGTGGTTTTCCGATATAAGTTTACCAAATACCGACCCTCTAATACACGTTATCAAAGACCATTGGAGACTGACCCTTGCAGCGGTGACTTCCATCGTGGTGCTATCAGGTCTAACCTATCTAGCAGGACCTTTGGTTCTCCTAAGCGTACTATCTCTTGTGAGCAACCTCGTCGTAGCAATACTCAAACTTATATGGACGTTTGTTCTCAAAGTAGGATGCAATCAGAAGAAAGAAACCATTTCAAAGTGAATGCACGGCCACCACTAAATGATATACACATATATTGGAACACATATATCATCCATATACTAACCACCCTCCTACGTATCTAACTACAGTGAATTCGAACCATATGCGTGTAAATATGGCCACCGAAGCCATTGACGACAAATCGTCTTCTAAAGTCAAGGAATTCGACAATCAATAGGATGTGTTCTTTGCGGAGAGATCGCGACGGCAGATTAGACGCATGGGGCGTCTGTAAACATTTCTTTTTGCATAAATACGCAACTATGTGGACGATTTCTTTTGTTTTTGTGTTTTTATACGGCTCTCCGCATTTGTCGGTATTTTATTCTTCAAGTCCTGCTGAACGATTTCAGTTGATATCTCATTTCGACGATCCTGTTGTCTTGTTGTCCTGTTTAACAAGTTAAGATCGGTTGATCTAGGCGTTTGTTGTTATTGTTTTTTAAATATAATATAAATGGTTTAATTACCCAAGTTTGAGGTCCGCCGTTGGTCAAAAACAAATTCCGTGTGGGTCTAGTTGGTATTCGTGTGCCACTGAGTTGGAAACAGGCGAGCAACCAAAAGGGCGGACTTCAATATGGTGCATCGAGACATCGACGGATCCGGACTGTACCAGTGAGGAATTTCAATTCGATTTTTCTCAAATTTATCAACTCATCGGATTTCTTGATCACATCGATATTTCGAGTAGCAACTGCTGAAAAATTATTCTCTTTCCTCATAGCCGCGTTCTCCTTTTCCGCTCTGCATACTAAGCGTTGGTTAGGAATTTTTTCGCGCGTGAGGACGCACAGGGAAACTTAGCAGTCACGATGTCAGCTCAAGTATCATCGTTCAAGCGCTTGCTCACTCTATGCGGTAAAAAACTCGAAACTGTTCTTTCGCGTTTTAAGGGTGAGAAACTCGAGTCGCTTAAGGTCGGAGACGATGAGTCACCAATAGGCTACAACGCGGAGTGCCACAGACGTCTAGAAGAAGCGATAGGGGCGCTAAATGCCTGCAGCTCGCGTATACAGCAACTTTTGCGAGAATACGCTTCTGCTATAGACGCCCTTAAAGATCCGTCTAAAAAGGATTATGATGACTACGACGAGTATGCAACAAATGCAGAAGGAAGTCTGTCATCAGCTCTCGATTACCTAGTTCTTTTAGAAGCCCGTGCGCGTGCCTTTAAGCAGTGCTGCGTGAGTCACCCAACTGGCGATGTGAATGCCGCGCCGCAAGAGGGACAGAACCAAGGGGACAGCGCGTTGCGGACTAAAAGAATGGAGTTACCCACGCTCCCTATACCAGCGTTTAGCGGAAACATTTGGGAGTGGGATAACTTCTGGTCCCTCTTCAATGCTAATGTGCACTCGCAGCAGTTACCAGAGCTATTCAAATTTAACTACCTTTTGAATGCACTTAAAGGGGACGCGTTGGTTGCGGTTAAGAAGTTCCAAGTTTCGGCTGAAAATTACTCCAAGGCTCTGGACTTCCTACAGACCAAATACGGGAACAAAGAAGAACTAATAAATCGTCTTATCGACAAAGTTGAGCACATGAACTTACGCTCACATTCCCTGAAGGATCAAAGGTCTTTCTTTGAAGAACTCCAAGTAATTATTTCTCAACTACGGCAGAAGGGTGAACAAGTGGACTCTCAATGGCTCATCAAGCAAGTCCTTTCAAAGTTTCCGGAATCAATCCAGCGTAAGGTATTGGAAAGGAAACATCGCTTGCCAGCTGAAGAAATTTTTTCAATGGAGCTCTTGATGAAACTCCTAGAGGAAGTGATCTCTAGTGAAGAAATGGTATCGCTCTATACACAAAAGAGACCAGATCACCCTCAGGAAACCAAACATCAGGAAAAGATGCAAAAACAAGTATCTTCGCGTTCTTGCATGTACTGTGGAAGCAATCATAAGCCATCTGCATGCTTCAAATATCGAACTCCGCAAGAGCGTTCGCAATACCTTCGTGACCATCGGCTATGTCTCATTTGCGCGTCTCCTCAACACGCCACTTCAGAATGTAAGCGAAGAATGTGTTTTATATGTCAGGGCGCTCATCATACTTCTTGCTGCTTTAAAACAGCGCAAGAAAAGAGCTCTCCGGTCACGGCTACGAATATCAAGGGATCACCTTCGCGTCCACCTGCAGCACAGAAATGCAGCTCTCCAAAAGCGGCGCAAAAGATCAAGCCCGCCGCGAAAGTTAACAATATCACTGAGACTATAGCCTCAAATCAAGACACAACGATTTGTGAACTTCAGTCGGTGCAGCGCGATAGGAGCCCTTATGGCACTTTTTTGCCAACAGGAGAGCTTACGGTGATGGACCCCACGACACGCCAACTAAGAAGGATCCCCACCCTACTGGATACAGGGGCTGAACTGTCGTTTATAGACAGTACACTGGCGGAGGAACTTCGGTTACCCACAATGGAAGAAACCAATTTACGACTTCATACTTTCGGTTCAGAAAACGTTCAGGAAGAGGTGTGCCGTCGCGTTCCACTTGAAACATGGGATGAAGATGGAAACCCGATTTCACTACGCCTCTTGACACATAAGGTTCTTACGAAGGCTCTAGCACCAGCGCCTATACTCGAAGAAGACATGGAGTTCATTCAAGCATTAAAACTCCCGATACGTCTGAGCGAGAATAGAACCAGCGTCAAGCCATTGATCCTAATAGGATGTGATCAGCTATGGTCGCTAGTTCGAGAGAAGGAGTCACACATTCGTCTACCGTCAGGACTGTATCTTTTACCTACGCGTATGGGGCACTTAATAACTGGTCACCTCCAAGGCTCCCAGAACGCCGCGAGTATAGGAACAAATACAGTCGATCATGGTTGGGAACAGTGCTGGTCCCTAGATGCGCAGGTAAACACCTTCTCTGAGGTGCTCTCAGAAGAAGCTTCAGAAGAGGAAAAACTATGGGCGAGATACTGGGAGCTAGAAGCAGCTGGTACAGAACAGTTTACTGGACCTGAGAAGGATGTTCAACAGGTAATAGACCAACGCGTATGGGATACTTTCCAGCAAACTGTCGAAAAAAGAGACGACGGCTACTACGTCTGTCTCCCTTGGAAGGACGAGACCACAAAGCTGCCCGATAATAGAGCGATGGTGTACAAAAGACTTGTTGCTCTTTGGAACTCGCTGCAAAAAGACGAAAGTCTCCTGGAACAATACAATGAGGTCTTTCAAGAACAGCTTAGGCAAGACATTCTTGAGGAGGTCAAGGATGAAAAAAGGGCCAGCGGAGATCGCGTACACTACATTCCTCATCAGGCAGTAATCACTCCACACAAGACTACAACGAAGCTGCGAATCGTGTTTGACGCGTCTGCGCATTATAGAGGCTGCCCTTCTCTAAATGATCTTCTCCACAGAGGACCAGTAATTCTACCGAGTTTGTTTGGACTACTACTTCGCTTCAGAATCGGACGCGTTGCTTTGATTTCCGATGTCGAAAAAGCTTTTCTACAAGTACGTCTTAATGAACGCGACAGAGATGTTACACGGTGTTTATGGCTATGCGACCACAAAAAGCCACCTTGTGAAGAAAATCTTCGAGTGCTTCGCTTCACGCGCGTAACTTTTGGGTTACTATCATCGCCCTTTCTTCTGGCTGCGACAACTCATTTTCATCTTGATCAGTACGCGTATGACACTGCACTGGTAGAGCAGATCAAAGAAAACCTCTACGTAGATAACCTCATTTTGACGTCAGATACGGGGGAAGAAGCTGAGAAAATCTATACGCGTACGAAGCAGATGTTCAACGACCTCAAGATGAATCTCCGAGAATTCGTATCAAATGACCATTACGTGCAGTCTAAAATTGCGGATCAAGACAAGTCTGCCGAGGTGTCCCCGAAGGTCATGGGCATCAAGTGGAATTCTGCAACCGATACGTTGCACCTGTACTGCAGTGTTCAAGCTCAAGGGAAAATATCTAAGCGAAAAGTAGCTAGTGCAGTAGCATCCATCTATGACCCAATGGGTTGGCTACTCCCGCTTGTGCACAAGGCCAAGGTGTTTCTTCAGTCGCTGTGGAAAGCCAAGTACGACTGGGACACCCCACTTTCACAAGAAGACGCTGAAAGGTGGAAGCAGATCTGTGATGATATGAACGGATTCCATAAGCCGATTTCGCGTTTCTTTGCGCAGAAGCATTCCAGTGTGATACTGGTTACTTTCGCTGATGCAAGCAGTGAAGCGATAGCGGCATGCACGTACTTACGGTCGAAAGAGTCGGCAAATTTACTTATGGCTAAGGGAAAACTTCCATCTCTAAATTCAAGGACCACGATACCAAAGCTTGAGCTGAACGCAATGACTCTCGCAGTGAGGCTCACTAACGCGGTATTCAACCAGATAAAGAATCTGGTTCAGATTTCTCGCGTAATTGTGCTCTCTGACTCAGAAATAGCCTTGAACTGGGTCAGGAGCAAGGTACGACACGACGCAGGTCCATTTATCAAAAATCGCGTTATCGAAATTCAACGAATTATAACCAGCATAAAAAACTGCGGTTATGAGGTCCAGCTTGGCCATGTTTCCTCTCACTATAACCCTGCAGACTGTGCCTCGAGAGGACTGGGAAAAAAGGAATTCCTAGACCATTTTTGGTGGACGGGACCTCCCGTTTTATGTGTTCCGCTGAAGAATTGGGATGACGTCTTCAAAGCCATGGTAGTTGAAATGACCTTCAACAAAGAACTAGAGGAAGAAGTGTCGACCTCAAACGCCGTAGCGCAAGAGGAGGTCTACGACATCGAGTTGTTCCAGAGAATCCGATATCAGTCCCTCACTCGCGTCAAGCGCGTGGTAGCTTACATTATGCGATTCATCAGAGCTTTGGCTACAAGAGTTCAGAGGAGAAAACATTCCATGAAGATGTCGAAGTTTTTCGACAAAGACATGGAAGAACTCGGCTCGGATTCATTAACGGGACCTGAAATCGCACTCGCTGGGAAAATGTTGGTAAGGCAACATCAGATATCGTCAATCCAGCAAAATGGTCAAAAAACCCTTCACCATCTGAATCTGCGCCCAGATGAATTCGGAATCTTAAGATGCTTCGGAAGAATGGGGAATAGCGCGTTGGAAACTTCAGCTCAGTATCCAATGCTGGTCCTCCAGAAGTCATGGTTGTCCCGGCTCATAATCCAAGGATATCACGAAAAGGGCCATCCTGGAGTGGGACATACTATGGCGCTTATCCGTCAGCGTTACTGGATTCCACAGCTAAGGTGTCAAGTGACGAAGTTTATCCGAGGCTGCCTTGCATGCCAAAAATTCAACAACCTGCCATATAAGTATCCAGAGCAAGGAGACCTTCCATCACGACGGGTGCAACGATCGCGTCCTTTTGAGCACGTGGGATTGGACTATTTCGGTCCCGTCATGATCGACGGTGGAGGAGGGGAAATAAAGAAAGCTTACGGCTGCATAATTACTTGTATGGTGACAAGACTCCTTCACCTAGATATCGTATCGGATTTGTCGACGTACGCGTTTCTCCAGATACTGCGCAGATTCTTCGCAAGAAGGGGTGTACCTAGGTCGATAACCAGTGACAATGCGCCGACGTTTACTCTGGGTGACGCTGTCTTAGAGGAATGCAGCAAGAGCGCGTGTCGAGATCCAGAAATCTCTAAATTTGCCAGCGACCACGAGATCGAATGGATCTACATTACTCCGTATGCCCCATGGCAGGGAGGTGTGTATGAACGTCTTATAAGATCTGTCAAACTGGCACTCTTTAAGAGTTTAGGGAAGCGCGTTCCTCCCTTTGAAGAGCTATTAACGGTGATTACCGAAATAGAAGGACTGCTAAACACCAGACCCTTGGTGTACGTGGAATCTGGTACAGATGCAGATCGAGTACTTAGACCCATCGATTTTCTGCAGAATAACTTCGAAATTCCTTTTCCGCTTGATTCCACACAGGAAACGGATGGTGACCCCACCTATCTTCCTCCTGAAGACCGCGCGTTGTTCCAGTCGAAAATGCAAGTAATTGAGGCTTTGAAGAGCTCATGCAAAATACCGGAGCGATTTTGGCAGATCTGGCAAAACGAGTACTTAACTGCCTTAAGGGAGAAGCATCAACGCGAGGTAGGAAGGCAGCGAGGAAGCAGTTATCTTCCAGAGAAAGGCAAGGTTGTACTCATAAGCGACGGCTTGCAACCTCGACATTCATGGAAGATGGGACGAATTGATGAACTGTTGGAAAATGACAAAGGAGTTGTTCGAGAAGCGGTAGTACTTCTTCCATCGCGTCGAAAAATTAGAAGACCCTTAAACCTTCTAATACCCTTGGAAATGGAAGACGACGCAAAGAGAGAAGCCTCAGAAGAGCTTCACCATTCTGGCGACAACAGCCATGAAGAGGAAGAACCAGACGCGTTAAAAGAGAATTCTCCGAATACTCCACAATCAACCCGTTACAACCTTCGTCCACGGAAAAACATTACCTACACGGAAGATCTGGTGAACTCAACGACTAGAAATATCCTTCCTCTCATGCTATGCTCAATTATGGGAATGTTTTCAATCATACCGTCATCGTATGCTCAAATTCCTCCTAAACGTCATCCAAACTTGCGCCACATTCGCTGCTTACAAGGAGGAGTACAACTGGTTTCACCTTATCAAACGCGTTACGAGGTATGCACAGAAGTAAACTGTGTCAAATTCGAAGATCCGCGTACTAACGAGGTTCTACGGTTACCTCCCCAGGTTGTTCTCCACGATCACGAAGTGCAGTGGAAATTCGAAGAAAACGGTTCAGTACAGGTAATAGAAACAGTATGCCCTGCTGCTCCATTTTGCGAAAATGTCGACTGCGTCATGTGTTCAGCTGTGTTGTTCAATCCGGAATGCTGGCCATTGGGAGCTATAGCATTATTCGCGCTTTTGTTTTATCTGCTTCTGACAGGATGCTGGACGCAATAATCAAGCAGATGGAAGAACACTTGCAGAAACAGGAGACGGCGCTAAAAGAAGAGGCCTCGCTAACACCTTCTGCTGTGTCGCTGATCGTCAGAAGAGAAATCGTTTCACTTCAAGAGTCCATCATCAAGTCTACAACCTCTCAGGTCGAGGATTGCCGAAAGAAAATGAACGTTCAAGAAGCTGAAATGGACCGCTTGAAGAAAGCAGTGCAAGTCATGGACAAATCAGGCAATGCCGGTGAAGAAGACCCGCTAGCAGTGCATTTGAATGCAAATGAAAAAAGACATTTGGATGGTAACAAAGTTCGCGTAATGGTCAACGACGAGAACATTGCAGACGACGAGTATTGGTCCCGTATGGTCAACGAAGTGAGCGATAATCGAGAATCGGAGGCAAAAGGAAGCGCTAAGAACGACGAGCCAGCGGTCAAAGTGAGGAAAGTCGAGCCTCCACATGACCGTGGAAAGCAAAATCGCGTTCCTTCAGGTGCCAAAGTGGAAGCGGTCGCTCCCCCGATAGTGTTCGGCGAGAGCCAACGTGCTCGTGAACTTGAAAGAGAGATCGCTAAGATGGAGAAGGATCTCGCGTCGTTTCCCTATAGACATCGTGAGGACGATTGTAAAGGCATATCGCCGACAATGAAGTGCGCGTTTTGCAGAGCCGAAGGAGAGCACTTTTCCGACGCGTGTACTCTGTGGCGAAGTGGGGATGCGCGTAGGAACATTGTGAGATCCATGGGATACTGCAAATTCTGCCTAGAAATTGACCACGAAGAGGCCGAATGTGGACTGAAAGAGAAGGTGTGCTGGTATTGCTCCAGAGTAATAGGAACCGCGTTTGAGGTGCTGATACCAGAGGATGGTCGTTTCCATCACCGTTCGCTATGCAACGTTCCCGATAAAAAACCCCTCGCACGCGCCATGCTCGAGAATGCGAGGAGAGAGCTGAGAGCGATACGCGATGCCTACGGTGAATCATCGAGAGGGAAGTGACGTCAACGGATCAATCGACGACGGGCCGGAGTGACGACAAATCGTCTTCTAAAGTCAAGGAATTCGACAATCAATAGGATGTGTTCTTTGCGGAGAGATCGCGACGGCAGATTAGACGCATGGGGCGTCTGTAAACATTTCTTTTTGCATAAATACGCAACTATGTGGACGATTTCTTTTGTTTTTGTGTTTTTATACGGCTCTCCGCATTTGTCGGTATTTTATTCTTCAAGTCCTGCTGAACGATTTCAGTTGATATCTCATTTCGACGATCCTGTTGTCTTGTTGTCCTGTTTAACAAGTTAAGATTGGTTGATCTAGGCGTTTGTTGTTATTGTTTTTTAAATATAATATAAATGGTTTAATTACCCAAGTTTGAGGTCCGCCGTTGGTCAAAAACAAATTCCGTGTGGGTCTAGTTGGTATTCGTGTGCCACTGAGTTGGAAACAGGCGAGCAACCAAAAGGGCGGACTTCAATAGCCATGGTCATGCCCACCGCAGCCATGGTCCGTCCCCGTGGACGACTTAGGCGGCAAAGCCTCTCCCTTGCCCTGTCGCCGGATGGCGCAGGGCGGGTGCTCGCCAATACAGGGCGAGACCCGTGAGGACGGGCTTCAAGTTCGGAGCCCGTCCCCGCCCCGTTCTGGGGCGTCTGTGGCCATTCCGGTCGACACCGGTGTCAATTTATATTTGACACCCCCGCCCCCTCCCAAGTCGCGCGGAGGGGGCGGGCCACCCGGCTTCCCAGTGGAAGGCGGGTGGCACTTTTTTCCCGTTCGGGCGAACTCCCCTACTAGGTGCCAAAAATCTGCCGCCCGTGCACACGCACTCCCGGGCGGCACAAACGCGCCCGCGCACTAAACAATTCGTGCGCGCTTCTCGCTGCTACGCGGCGGACTGCACCCGCGGGCGTTCCGTACATCGCGCTGGTACTAGCGCGGTCGTCCTCGCCTGCTGGCAGACTGCACCCGCGGGCGTTTCGTACATCGCGCGGGTATCATCACGCGCTCATCATGTGTAGTAGAGCGCACGAAGAGTACAGAAAAGCAACGGATATTTAAACATTTAAACATCCCTTAAGCAATGAAAATAATCAAGGAGAGATGCTTAAGGGTTATTGCGTGCTCTGCATATCAATCGAGTGCATCGCAACACAAAAAAAGGCTCGCTGTGCACATATGCTATCAATCGGGCCTCAGCGCAAACTCCCACCCACTCTCATATATCCTTTAGGAACAAAATCGACAATCATTCGGTGGAAAGATAAGCACTGCAGGCCGAAAAAGCGCATATAAGGCACGGGGGTTTGTATCGGTACTCACCATGATGACATTCACCAACGAGATGAAGACTGCTCTATCCAACCTCGACCAGTGCGACTCGGCAACGCTACTCGCCTATATCATCTCCCGCTTCGAGGATATGGAGGAGCTGATGAGGGCCAATGCAGCGGCGCTCAAAACTGTGCTTGAGCGCAGCGCCCCGACATCCGCCTGTGCCTTTTGCTCTGTCGAAGAGAATCGGGACGCGCATTTTACTGGGAGGTGCACGCGATTCCCTGATTCCGTCTCCAGGACGGCGCAGGCATCGCGGCTCCTCTTATGTCTAAGGTGTCTGAAGCCCAGTCACCAAGACGACTGTGGTGTGAAGTGCGGGGGTTGTGGTCTCGACCACAACTCTCTGCTTTGCACCCAGCGTCGGGCCTTTAATGGGAACCCCATGAAGCGCCCCCGCAATTAGCTGGAGTTCCAGCTCCAGCTACTTCAACCCCCCCCCCCCCCCCCTCATCGACAGCTGCAGTTCAACGTTCGACTACTACTCGACTTCACTCAATATGGGCAACGACGACGACGCTCGAACTCGACCTCATGGGCAACCGATCGACGTCGACTTCATGGGCAGTCGACTTCAGCTGGGCAACGTCGTCGTCGCTCAACAACTTCAACAAATATGGGCAACCGATCGACTTCATGGGCAGTCGACTTCAGATGGGCAACATCGATCATGGTCGCTCAACAACTTCATATGGGCACCGTCGACCATGGTCATCGTCGTCGAATTTTGCATGTCATGTCATGATTAATTGAATGTTTAAAATGTATTTCGTTTGGCCGGCGGAATATCGTCGTCGCCAACGATATCGTTGTCGCCAACGATATCGTTGTCGCCCACGATGCGACCTTTGTCGGCCCGCCCCGAGTCAAGGGTGGGCCCGGCACTCTTGCTACTGTCTTCAGATAAAGACGTTCTCTGCCAGGACTATCTCGTGCTCGTCTTCCTAAAAACCACTGAACCCCGATTCCTTGGACGCTAAGTCCTAATTTCCCCCATTGGTGTTAAATTCGTTTTTAGCACAGCAAAGAAGCATACATATAGCGCATTAAAAGATCGCGCCATGCACTTCAGAAGTTCGTCGAAACTTTTATTTGATTGACAATATAAATGCTACTTATATAAACCTTCAAGGTGGGGATAAGTATGTTCTTTACAGCTGTTTCTGCTGTTTCGTTAACAGCTGTCAAACTCGATGTAAACAGAAATTCAGCTATCAATCGAATAAAAATCGCGACGTCTTCGAACAAAGTATGACGTACTCTTTTTGGCACTAAAAAATAGCCGCCTTCTTCTCTTTAAAACAAGCTTTAAACTATTGTTTTTCATTAAAAAATAAAAAAATTTATCGAATTTCAACGAATATGTCCACTTATTGGATGGATGAACTAAACTTCAAAAAAAGTTACACTAGTAATTTCCTTGAACAAAAAATTATCCTGATCTTTTCGGAGAGTCTCTAGTTTAATGTAGAAGAAGCTCATTACAAATTGGAGAAGCTCGCTTTGATATTTCAAAAAGACTTAGGCTAGCTTAAAAAAGTGTCCATTTTGATTTAAAATGTGTTCAATTCGACGTGAAAATGGTATATGTCAAAGGCACATGCGCTGGTCGACTTCCCTACACCAAAACGAAAAACGAACCTCTATCTCAATCTCGCTCTCCTTTGGAAGCTCATACGCGTACTCGAGTCCATCACCAACTGTCGTCCTCTTCTCATCAGCCTTGGACTCGTCGACTAGCTCTAAAATATAGCTTTCATTCTAACGCAGTTAAAACCTTGACGTGCTCTCTAAAACTAACCGATTCCCCAGTTGTTTTCCTCATGAACTACTTGCTCCTCAGCGACAGATGGCATCTCGACAGTTACTTCAGAGGCCTTCTTGGCCTATAAAACACACCATTCATTCGTTAAAAAAAGCTTGGATTTGATATAGTACGCGCGCAAAAAGGTTCGTAAAGTACCTGGTACTCCTCTTGTCGCTGCCTGCAGAAGCGGTCATCACACTGATCGTTCGGCCGGATCTCCTGCCGAGGGAAGAAGTCGAGAAGGGCGTTGTATCCTACGTACATCGACACCTCACCGAAGTTCAAAAGGTACCTTTAAAACAGCTAACATTAAGAGAACGGGAACCTCGTGCAACGTGCGGTGATTCGAGGAGCAATGTTAGCCTGTGTGAGGGAGATATGGGTCAAAAATTAGCCGCATGGACCGCAGTTAAAACTTATACGATTAAAATGGAATCCTCAAACATGAAAGAATATAACAACGTACTTGAGAGTATTCTGGACCAAAAAGCCAGCTATAACAGCCATCGTGGTCGGTAGAGAGGCAGCGCACACCCCCTCCCGTTTAAGCGTCCTCTCGTCGATATTTGAAGCAACAACGAGTGGAGGAACACACTGAAAAGGTTGACGGGTTACAAGGACCAAAACATGAACAACAAACAGCCGTACTCACGGCAAAGCATGCTGTTCGGCCTGGCTCGATGTACTGGATATGCCCAGACACGGCATTCTCGCTCACTCCGGACTCCATCCAGATCTGGTTCTCCTCGTTACACGCCTAAACGACTGAACCTTCAAACACTTCGCAAATCAGGAAACATGAACGGATCGGCCATAGAATTACCGTGTTAACAGTCATTCTGGCCTCGAAATTGTCCACGCAGCTCAGAACCAGATCCACTTTTCCTCCAGTAAGAGAGCCGTGCCTTAATTTAAATTGGCGTAATGAATAGCCAGAGGTGACTAGAAAGCGAGAGAATCCAAACCAACCTTATCCTATCGACAAAATTATTGAAATTCTCCATTGTGGTAATGTTATAGTTGTGAGTTTCAATCTCAACATCAGGGTTAATATGACTGAAAAATAGTACTTGTTATAACAGCAGAATTGTCATACAAAATATTGTCATATATGTTTTAATGATATAGAGATTGGTTTTTTGATGGGTAGTGCTATGTTAAGTGGACATTTAAAGCCTATTCAAGGTCACAAGTGGTTGGTTCTTCAAGAGAAGAGCTTTCTGTACGACATAGAATACGTCAAAGTGGGGAATACAACACAAAGAAAGAAGATCTTCCCTCGACGAAGACAAAACTTGAACGTCAACTCAGACCTATAAATGCTAAGTCGCTTATCTTCATCACTATTCAGCTTCTAAAACCATGCACCTCAGCATTTCCGGTACAAGTAAAGTGTCAACCTCAGGATTCGCTTCACAATCCATGTTAAAGCTCTAATCCGTAGGACAAAATCTAGTTTGGACATCAACTCCTTTTCTCCTGCGTAACCTTCCCTCCCTTAAACTGTCCAGTAAGCCTTCGTAATATGAGGCGACAAAATATAAACAATATGAAGCTACTGGACTCTCAATGAAGCTCTGAAGAGGAATAGGTCAGACAAAACATCTTGCACACTTGAACTAGAAGTGCAGGCAATCCATCGCTATTTTAAAGGGAAATCTACAACATGCATAACCATTTAACACAATAAAAAAAACTGACAGTTGAATATGGTAAATGCTCAAGATTAGGTATCGAACGCACAAAAAAAAAAAAACGAAAATCGTGCAGTTCAACATTTGCCGCCATTACACGACGATTCGCTTCGCTATAACTAAGAAGAAAACGAGGATCCCCTATGAGCAGTAGCTGCAGGCTAACCGATTGTTGCTAAGGTGGACCACCTTGGACTGACTTCGACTCGTAATACAATCCATGCCATATAGTATTTGGGTTTTCGTTGAATCTTTGGCTCCTGTCGGTATTCGAGCCTGTATTCCTCGTTGTCAAGGCTTGGTTTCTCATGCATAATAGCGGCTGACAGATTTAGACCACAGCACTCTGGATGAAGGGAATAATAAATGCCATAACGCGGGTAACGAACTATGCAAGCTCTAGTCCAGTCTAGGGACAAGATTTTCAACACTATTCTCCATGAGATGATCCTCAGCCAACTATCTGATCAAAAGCGTTATTATTCGATGGAACAACCCAAGAAGATGGTTCAGAAGAAGGTTATAGGAGCAAAAGCACTCGTCACTCCCGGAAATGCTGCACCCATTTAGATTCTACCTAATACCATTCAAACACTGAAGTGTCAAAAAGAAAAGGGGGTCGTATTATATGTCTCGGTTGCCACACTTAGACAAGATCATGATCCATTACATCGATTTTGAAACTCTCCTACATAGTGTTAGGCAACCGTAAAGTGCCTATAGCCCACGCCATCCCGTACCACACAACCACATCCCCTGAACTTAAATGGAAGCCCTTCCATCTTGGGGCAATGACTGAAGCTATGGTATAAACTCAAGGAAGGTAATGGATACGGAAATCACTATACGCCCCCCCCCACCTCTCCGATTAGGATAGATCCCAGATTTCTAAGGACAAGTTCAATTAGTTGCCTGCAAAGAGTGGCAATTCTCCAAACTTACCCACAAACGCATGCAAATTTCGTTGAAAAGAAATGTTACTTCGTGATTTGCCTTGAATTTTTTGTCGGTTATTCAGGTCCCAAGTTTAGGTTTGCTTCGCATTTGCTTACTGGTTCACCGCATCACCGCATCGCGTCCTCATGCAGTATTGATGTCTGTTTACGCGCATGCTTTGCATAGTTAAGCATAGGATAAGGATAAGGATAAAGAACGGCGTTACTCAATCCCTTTTGGGATGTGTCACGCATTATACTCCTACGGGATGTCGTGGAGGCGACTTGAATGCGTATTTGGCCACACAATGACTTGCAGTGGCCAGCCGATGAGCAAGTCAGCGCTTTATCCTTCCCAGACCAGTCTGGTACCAATTCACCGACCTCGGAGGGATGAAAGGCTTGGTTGGCCTAGGCAGGAAATCCGAACCAGGAATCTGGTATCGGGTGCAGGCGACAGTCGACGCCTCCTCCGACTGCGCTATACGCGCCCTACGCTTTGTATACTTAACATAAATAGACACAATTAGCCTGCCCTTTACGATGCACTTCCGACGAGCAGATCAAGTAATTATTGCAAGTCGCGCCGTCGGTGTAAAAGACACTGTTTACAGATCGCGGGATCAAAAGCGCGTCAATTGTGCTCCTGCACATTACATTGTTATAATTGCGTAAAACAATAATTGAGCAAAAAACAGTAAAACCTCCTCTACAGAACATGAAATGAGGAACGATACAAGATAAGAAGTAGAAGACATTGAAGAATTAACTTACATGAGAGTGTCTTTAGCAGCCTCAACTTTGCTGAGTCCTGACTGATGAGGCTGATAGAATAATCGATTCATATTGGCTAACTCAACCTTGTCGTAGTCGAAGAGAATCAGCTTTCCAATAGCGCATCTAGTGAGCATTTCGGCGACAACACTTCCAACGCCTGAAATGAAAGTTGATTTCGACGATCACTGCCTTAGCATTAAGCTAGAGACGAATCGGGTTTATTATAGAGCAGAGACCACTTCCCCCGTCTGTTCTACGACGAGTGAGTGTGAAAGTTGATGTGAGCGGCTACCAGGAACCCCAATCCACCATTACTGAAACTCCAAAATATTGTAGAAAGAAGAGAAATCCGCCATCCCCACTGGCACTATGAAGAACACCTAGTTGATGCCGTGACACCCCTCTATATCCGCTTGTCATCGAGTACATTCTGTGCTAAGGCTCCCATGCAGAACAAAAAATTCTTTGCACCTCGAGTAAGCCTCCACGGAGCCCTATACAATTTTCCACAGACTGAAAACTTCCAAAGAACTTCTAATATTAAAGCCGTGTTGGCCAACCTTTTAATGTTTCGAGCCCTAAACCTTCCTTGAGACTGAAAACAACATCAACAGGTGGATATAGCATAGACTGGGATTGCTGGGATGAGGCGTGATGTGCGAAAGAAGTTCATTATGTACTTTTTGTAATGTGTCCATCGCCAAGCTGCTACTGCTGTTGCTGTGTAAGACATGGCGCGCATATAGCGCAGTCGGAGGAGGCGCCGACTGTCGCTTGCACCCGATACCAGGTTCCTGGTTCGGATTTTCTGCCCAGGCCAACCAAGCCTTCCATCCCTCCAGGGTCGGTGAATTGATACCAGACTTGTCTGGGAAAGAAAGAGCGCTGACTTGTTCATCGGCTGGCCACCGCAAGTCATTCTATGGCCAAATACGCATTCAAACCGCCTCCACGACATCTCGTAGAAGTAGAATGTGTGGCGCATTCCAAAAGGGATTGAGTAACGCCGTCCTTTATCCTTTATGTAAGATATGCAACATCGCTGCTTTAGACCTCAAACAGGGCTTAAGGCCCGAAAGGTTGGCAATAAGGGATTGACTCTTCAGTGTTAATAAGAGAAAGTCCGAAGTTGCAGCCACTATGCTTAGACAAAAATGTTCCTTAGGGAATTTCTACTTGAAAAAGCTGGTGTATAAGAACACTAACACACTGGGTCATTTTTATTTATTCATTTATTTATTTGTTGCACTCAAGCCCTCGAAATGTAACGAAAAATTATAACAGTAACAAAAATACAGTATAATGCTTCTCGATCTTATTCTTCGAATTAGCAAAAAAAATTGTTCAATTGAATGGGAAAATCGTAGCAGATCAGCTAATTTTTAATATGGAAAGAGCCATCTCGATTTTT
Source organism: Heligmosomoides polygyrus bakeri (assembly GCA_947359475.1). Lineage (NCBI taxonomy): Eukaryota > Metazoa > Nematoda > Chromadorea > Rhabditida > Heligmosomidae > Heligmosomoides > Heligmosomoides polygyrus. The sequence goes on along the minus strand of OX375869.1, from coordinate 11,585,560 downwards.
TTTTACAAATAAAATGAACTACAAGAGGAACATTCCGATTCCCTAGGCAGTTGAGGTAGTAAGACGTGTTCTATCGCCTACAATAATGCCATACTATTGTGGCTCCTACAAGACTCAATTAGAGCCTATCAAGGCTTAAGTTGTGAAATCGCTTAAAAGGGGGCTCAGAATTTCTATTAAAATAGGGTTTTGGTTTCGAAAATAGGACCAGCTGTACCCAAAGGGGTAAAAATACCAGCAACATACTCTACCGCTAGTTTCTCTAAAGATGAGTTTTTGGTGCAAGTTTAGAGGGAGACCACCATGTATGTCTTTTACATTTGGAAGTTTTATTCTAGACATATCAGGCTTAGACGTCCACCTGCAGCTGTACTATACATGTTTGCGTGCTTAGCCTCTTGAGAGTTTTCCTTGGAAAACTGTGGAAAAAATGAGGGAGGACCCCCATTTCTAGGCTTGTACCGAGTCCTTCTTCAGAGGAATCTGAGTAAAGCATAAAGGATAAAGGACGGCGTTACTCAATCCCTTTTGGGATGCGTCACGCATTATACTCATACGGGATGCCGTGGAGGCTACTTGAATGCGTATTTGGCCATACAATGCGCCTTGGCCACTTGCGGTGGCCAGTATTTGGCCACTTGCGGTGGCCAGCCGATGAACAAGACAGCGCTTTATCCTTCCCAGACAAGTCTGGTACCAATTCACCGACCCCGGAGGGATAGAAGGCTTGGTTGGCCTGGGCGGGAAATCCGAACCAGGAACCTGGTATCGGGTGCACGCGACAGCCGGCATCTCCTCCGACTGCACTACACGCGCCCTGAGGAATCTGAGTACAAAGGAAAACCAAAGATAGTAGCAAATAATTGAGGTTGCGTTTGAATCTGAAGTTGTCAAAAAATTACCCATTACCGAACTCTCTACATGAGTACAAAAGAGTTGTCGAGCGGCATCTTTAGAGAGCGTCTTAGAAGTTTGTCTTTTTTATTCTTCACCGTGTGGTTTTCCACACTTATTTCCCTTTTCGCTAAGTTCTCCTATTAGTTTATTTTCTTGCTGCATGGATGTCCATGTATAAGATAAATAAATAAATAAATGGTGGTTACCTCCAACTCCAACGACAGCCACAGTTTTCTCCCGAATTTTCTCGTAGTCCTTGACGATACCCATTCGTTTTAACGCCATTAGACGACTGTACGGGTTTGTATCAACGACCTAAAAAGACAAATTCACTCTGAATGCCTTAAAACGCCTCGAAGAACTGTTCTGAAGCTCACTTCAGCGCTCATCTTCTCGATTTTCGGTCGTGATTCAGGCACCGTAGTGCGCTCGATGTGGGTCGACTCGACATTGTACGTCTTCAGTTCAGCGGTAAGCGCTCGGACTTTCTCTCGTAGCTCCTCTACGGTTCTGGTCAAGTTCGACATCCTCTGGAAACTGTTTTTAATGAAAAGAAGTCCGCCAATTTGAGAGATTCAGTTCGGAAACCGCAGAAATGGTGTGATGATGGGCTTTAAAAGACGGTGGTAATTGCCGAAGCTTCTATAGAGCCATTAGAAGTGTAAAAGCTGGAGAAAACTGCATAAGCCTCAAGCAAAAAGAGGTCAGAATCGTCAGAATCGAACTCCACCGCACTGGCGATGCCGATGACGTGACCTCGGAATCGAGATATCACCGTAGCCGGCTCGTCCTTTAAAACGTTTGGAGGGACCACCCACTCCGCCTCGCTCCCCGCTTCCTGTGGGCATTGGCCATCACCAACTTCTAGTATCAGCTTTTTCAGTAGGCTAATGATGAGAGTTGTCAATGGACGACTTGTCGCACAAATAATGGCCACTTTCCCGTTTTCCAGAGATGCGGTCAAACCTCCAATGATAGCGACGAGTTGTCTGATGAGTAGGCAGCTTCCTGTACAGTACCGTAACAATCGTTACGGGACCATGAGAGCGCTCTATCCTCAGGGAAAACAAATAGTGGCAAATCACTTCAGTCCTTTTTCACTGTCATTCATATTTTCCATGTCCCACTGGCGTTTTCTCAGATCGGTGCTATGATAGTTGGGGAGGGGGGCGGAATTACCATAGCATGCTGTGGCGTACTATAAAAGGATATAGGATAAAGGACGGCGTTACTCAATCCCTTTCTAGGATGCGTCAACGCATTCTACTTCTACGGGATGTCGTGGAGGCGATATGAATGCGTATTTGGCCATACAATGACTTGCGGTGGCCAGCCGATGAACAAGTCAGCGCTCTATCCTTCCCAGACAAGTCTGGTACCAATCCACCGACCATTGAGAGATGGAAGGCTTGGTTGGCCTGGTAGGAAATCCAAACCAAGAACCTGGTACAGGGCGCACGTGAAAGTCGGCACCTAGTCCGACTGCGCTACACGCGCCCTTGGCGTACTATAGTACTGCCTATTTGTTTTCTTCACTATCAGCGTGACTCGTTTCCTTTTTTCGTGTTAGTGGCCTTTTCATAGTATGACCCCACCCCTAACTACCATAACGCCGAATTTTCATCTCTTTTTATATACTTCGCATTATCCTTCTTTGCTAAATTTTCACTTGTGTTTTTATTCTCTACGACTGTTTTCACTGCGTCTTCGAGATTCTACATCATTTTCTTCTCAAGCGTTGAGTATTCTGCACAACAAAGACGGAGAAGAAATATTCCCAGAGATGTAAATAATGGAATAAAGAAATAAGAAGATTCGAAAAAGCCAGGAAAACCACCGAACAACCATTGGCAGCCACACTTTACCGAGTGAAACGGGTGGAGCGTTCTCGTGGTCCCTCAACGATCACCTTAGACTGCGTGAAAGTCTAGTCCAATTTGACAGCTGTCGCGGCTTTACACTGAGAAGCTTAGTGGCTTTTTGAACTATTTGTTACTTTCACGACTCGTCGAGAAGAAATCGAAAGAAATTTCTGCGCAAATAGGGTTGGGGAGAGGGTCACCTCATAGAAAGTGCCATTAGCACAAAAAACGGCGCAAATATGTATATAACGTCAAAAAAACCTATGCTGAATGCAGAGGAGCAACAGCACAATAAAAAACACTAACCTGCTCTTCTGTCATGCGTCGGTGACCTGCATTCTAGTTGGGGGGGGGAGGACGAATAAGGTGCGTACCCTCCAACTAGAATTGCACCGACGGCAGAGAAAGTTGGCTAAAAAACGACTAAAAGAGAGAATAAAGAAAAAAGCTCGATAAGGCACCGGGCTAGAGTGTGTCGCCGCATCGACTGCCGCTTCGACTCGCCAGATCGATAGGAGCGCGCAGCGGCGCGTCGCGCGTCGCGTCGACATCCGCCCTGTCCAAGCTCGCCAGCGAGTGCGTCGTTCGTTATCGTTTGTTCTCTCGAATCTGTGTTTGCCAGACGTTACATATGTTGCTAGGTTCATTCTCGATAGAGGGACACCGAATAACGTCGGAAGGAAGGCCGGCGAATCTGTTTGGAGGTGACCCCCTCCCCCCCCCCCCCGAGCCACATTGCGCCCAAAAAACAGAGACAAGACACACTGATAGTAAAGAAAAGGAACAAACAATGCTATAGCTCTGTTTTGTGCTCTCCTCCGCGTCGGCGGAATAGAGCACAGATTTGGGCAGGGGAAGGGAGTCCATGGGGCCGGATTCATCAAGAAGTAAACACGTGGGGATGCGGGATATAAGAGATAGAGATAAGATAAGAGTCAGGTGGAGATATGGCAGGAGTCAGAGACGAGGCTTCATGGTGGGTATCTCTACCCCTATACCCGCGGGTTAGTCGTTGATGAATCCGGCCCAGATTGTGTCTCGAGTGACGCGCCCTTGTCAAAATTGACTACATACTGGGGCCGGATTCATCAACGACTTACAGCAGTTTAACAGAGAAAATATAGCTGGAATCCCTGATAGCGCGGCGAAATGCTTCACCCTATCGCTCGATAAGCCGCGTTATCAAGGGTTTCGGCTGTACTTTCTCTGCTCCCTCCCTTGCCAAATTCGGAGGTTGATAAAACACGGATCTTTATTCGAAATGAGGAGATATGACTGCATTTACATTCGTGTTATGCAGAGACGCACAATGGGTGGGCGGCATGGTGACCTCCCATCCCCGACCGTATTTGCGCCGAAATTTCTCCAAAACTTCGCCAAGGGGTCATTGGGGGTGCTGATCAAGGCTGAAATGGCTATCATTTTTAAAGTCTCCCTTAATTATAGTAGGTTACGATAAATACGAGTGAGTAAAGGCCTGTCCAAACTTCACAACGGGAGCGGGAGCGACAGGGCGAAGGATAGGTAGCGATCAGTGCCGAGCCGTCGCCTGGGAAAAATCGATAGGCCTATGTTAGGGCCTGTTCATACTTCGCGACAAGAGCGACAAAAGCGACAAGAGCGACAAGAGCGACTGGGGCGTCGGATATAGTGTGGTGTACGTAAATAATTACGCATGTCACACTACATTCGTCGCGGACGGAGTGTGGAGAACGCAATTATTTACGTACACCACACTATTTCCGCTGCCCCAGTCACTCTTGCCGCTCCAGTCGCTCTTGTCGCGAAGTATGAACAGGCCCTTATACTTCGGCGACGCTGCTGTGGGCGACAGTGTTGCGCGGGTTTCTACGCACTACGTAGCACCCGCTCAACACTGTCGCCGACGTCGCCCACAGAAGCGTCGCCGAAGTATAACATAGGTCATAAGTGTGCTTTGCTATGTCGCTCCTGTCGTAGAGTATGAACAACCCGTAATTGGCCGGATTAGGATCATCTGTTTGGCCCAAACCCGGACCCTATTTGCGCCCAAACTTTGCCCAGTGAAGAAGGGAGAGGGTGTTTGAAGTGCAGGTCACGAATCTGAACTTTGTTTTTAAAATTTCACTAAAAAAGCCGTAGGAATGGCAGCTCTTCTTTCTTTTTTGCTTGCAGTATTTGCTATGGAGGACCTGTGACGACGTCTTAGTTTATTTAACAAAAACTATCAGAAGAGAAAGACGCGACAGCTTCACCCTCCTTTGGTTTCTAACGTCGTTTTTCCACTATTCGATTCGGTTATCATCATTCATCAGATTCGACAAGAACCCGAAGCTAGTACGGAATACCAACGTGCTTAAAACGAGGGTCATACGCACCAAAATCTTTTTATACTCACTCATCTAGCCACAGGAATTTCGTTGATGGTACTCTTGGGTTCCTAAGTTCAGGCCTTTCTGAGAACTTATTATAAATAAAAGAAGGCGTTGGTCAATCCCTTTTGGAGATGGGCAGTACAAGTCAGCACTGTATCCGTGCGGCTGGGCGAAGTTTAGGCGAAATCGGTGACCCTAACTTGACCATCCATACTCATCCCTATCTACCGTAACCTACCATAGTCGACCGAAATTTCGGAAGTCGATCTCGGATTTGTGATCAACACCCCAAACATCGAGGAATCACAGGATCTAGGGCAGCTTTAGCGCTCTAATCCACCCAGCAGTAGCGCCCTGGTCCCACGCAGATTGCACCGTATTGGAAGCTGTGTGGATTTTAGCCCGCAGCAGCGTGCCAGTAGAGAAACCTTCTTCCCGTCGCTGAGGTACTTTGGTAGGTTTCTTGGAGAAGTTGCTGACACGGAACTTTTTCTTTCAGCTTTCGTAGTGTGGTAGATAACCACGGGCGTTCGCTTATCGTCGTGAATTGCTTCTCGGTTTCACTCGCGCAAACAAGCTTCCGTTGGCCTGCTGTTCATGAGCATAGCTTTACTCTCTTTAAGAGGGGTCAGTTCATCGCACGGTTATGCAGGTTTTGATTCTTTTTACACTTTTATTAACGTGGTAAACTTTATTTGAGACAGCGTCACACATTGCTATTACGCGTTCCCGGAGGGCTGCTGTAATATAGAGCTTTGGCACGACGTTAGTTAAGTTACTAGTGGATGAGTGGCCCTACGTAAAGAAATCGGCGTACAATTACAATACAATCCTTTGAGATACAGGTGTTAGCTGCTTCTGTATGTAAAAAAATAGACTTCAGGGAGCTCTAAGCCTACGGTGAGATATTAAGTTATCCGATATTTTTTGACAAACATCAGAGCGCGATGGTTCACTGGTAGCTTTATCAACCACCAATATCGTTCAATAATATATTCGCCGTTGTTTTCTATCACATATCACTACATTTTTCGGTAGAGACCGAAAACCGCGAGCGAAAAGTTGTTGAGGCGATTTTTGAATTCCTCCTAGCTTGTGAGCTTTTTCGCGTCGAAAAAGGCTGAAGGGGCCCTGAAAACCCGGAAAGTCACACGGCGCAACATATGGCGAGTACGGTAGATGGGGTACATGTCCAGTCCCAGGGAGCATGAGTTGTTTGGTCAGCCTGGGTGTTCAACAACGGAGCCAACTCTGAAAGCAAATCACTACAGAAAGACAACGCTATAAGTTAGAGTACGAGAGTGCAGGGTAGTGTAATTCACTTGGCGCTGTTTGGGTATGTGATTTGTTTTTCTAGCGGCGCCCACTCCTTCTGTGGCAAGTCTCTCAGATTTTCTAAGCGCAGTACGGGTCGCGCCCCTTCAAGGGCATGGACATTGCAAGCAATGGCCTTTTACCTACAGATCCGCCGCTATTCGAAAATTGCCGAGAACATTCAGCCCCCGTTAAGGGCCTGTTCATACTTCGCGACTAGAGCGACTCGTCGCCCGTGCAAAACATGCATATGGATTAAAATCGAGCGCGCGCCGCCGAAAAGTGTTCATACTCAAGCGCCGGTGCTGTCGCTCGAGTCGCTTTTGTCGCTCTAGTCGCTCCTGTCGCTGCTGTTGCCAATTCGCTGCGCACGCTACGGAAAGGCCGTATGGAAATCATTATATAATATATAGATATGATTTTTTGTGAGCCGGTTAATGGGTCTGTGTCCAGTAGACTTACCACTGGTGATTGGAGGCGTCGGTTGCTAGGTGCACCCGAGTGAAACCGTCTTGCTTCGGGTCCCGCCTAAGCCAAGCAAGCTTTCCATCTCTCCGGGCTCGGTTAGTCGGTGTCTGATTTGTCTTTGGAAGGATAGAATGCTGACTTGTCCACCGGCTGGCCATCCTAAATCATTGGATAGGCAAATAAATTGCCTCCAAAACATCCCGTAGAAGTATATAGAATATGTGGCTCATCGCAATAGGGATTGTTAACGCCGTCGTTAACGTTATAAAGAGGAATAGTTCTCATAGGAAGGCACCCATTTTTGCGCCGAATATAGCTTCCAACCATGGAAGGGAAATGAATATGGTAAGATCTAGTTTTAGAATACCTAAAAAACAAATTGTACAAAAGTTAATCTTTTTTCGGTCACTTTCCCTTGACTAGTTAGCTGTCATACTTTCCTGTTTCTTATGTACTTCTAATAGAGTCACACGAACATGACGTTTGGTTCGTTTCCATGCCTCTTTTCGACTAATTTTCTTACTGACAAAAGGCTAACAGAGTACAGGAACGCATAGTACGTAACCTATTCATGCCGATTCATCAAAATTGCCGCTTATATCGCCCCTCTGTACCGCACATTTGATTGCTTTGGTTCCTTGTTATAGCCGATTTTGATGGAAATCCTCGCGTCCTTGTGCATTAGTTCACGCGAGTGTTTTCAGAATCTCCTTCGCGGAGCGGCCATTCCAATGGTCAGGATGCCTGGGGAGAAGTCCCTACACGCTAACTTGAATATGGCCGAAGATCCTCGGGCTTCCGTTACAATCGTCGACATACGAGTGGAGCGGAGTGAGTTTTAGAGTACTTAAGAACCTAGGCTGAAGTATCAATACCTCCACCTCGTTGCGTGTCAGCTTTATCAGGAGTGCCCGTGGTCATACTGAGGGCTGCTCTAGAATTCCCGCACGCCAAGTGATGATTTCTCGCGGCGTGAGGACTAATACCTAATGATAACAGCGTTCTTCGCTACGGTAGTAATAGCGTGATAAGCGCTATCGGGTGCGCTAATCGTAAAACGCGTTTGGTATCCATGGCATCGTAAGGATTTCTGAAGATGTCATTGCCCCGGATGTGGGCAGCGGATTAGCGCCAGTCGCGACAGCATCCGGTCTATAAAGCCAGCCACTTTCGTTGATTAACTGCCGGCAGGTACTTGCCGTTAGTCCAGGAGACGATTTTAGCTCTTCTGTGAAGTCATACTTGCGCTTATATTTCGCAGTATTTGATGTTATTGTTTTCTCTAGAAGTTTGTGTTATTCTAGCTGTAGACACTTCAACTTCACCTAAACCTTCTGTATATACATCTTGTAGCCATTAGTGCCTTCAGGGCATGTGGAACCCCATAAAACTGGGTGTGAATCTAGGACAATAAACGTCACGTAATCTATTCACCATCGTTTACGATGCGCCGACCATTTCACTTCTGCTTGGAGGCAGTGTAAGTGTGTCTCTGGCCTATACAGTTGCTTATGAGCCCTGTCAATGGAGAACCAGAGCCTTATCCGTAACAGATAACTCTGGTAGCAATTATCCGATCCCTTGGATGGAACGTTTGGCTCAGTCGAACCCCTTAGCGCCTTCTGCCGACTATCCTTCTAGCAAGGGATTAAGTTGGCAAAATCTGGAGCCTTATGCAATATCAGGAGATCATAACCACTGAAAGCTACTCTAAGGTGCCTTTAGACTTCACTGAACTTTACGAGGTCGTTTTCGTCCCAAATGGAAACTGCGCAGGGCTATGCTCGAGCCCATACTCCTTGCATTCCTGGAGATATCTACGCTTTTACATCATCGGTGCTGGTTGATCCAACGCATCATCCCGATATCAGGGTTAAGTGCCGATAGGTGGACCCGATGATATCGTGGAAATTATGTTGGGTGAAAGAGCACCGGTGGTGTAAAGGCGTAGATATCTTCACCAGGAATTCAGGAAATATGGTTTCGAGGATAGCACTCTGCAGGAGTTTTGATTTGCGACAAATACTACCTTTTAATGTTTAGTGAAACATAAAGGCAACTTTAGGTACCTTCAAGTGTGATAATTTCATGATGCTGGAAAAAGCTTTAAAATTGCTCACCAGGCAAAGATATTAGGTGAATGGCTGAACGGCGAAAATGTCTAGTAAAATGTAAAGGCAACCCTAGGTATCTTCAATTGGTGTTAATCTCCTGATGGTGGAAAAAGCTCGTGCATACTTCCCGTCGCCGCGGTGGAATCGCGGCGATGAGTTTTGCAGAACGACGCGAAAGAATTTGAACTTCTCAGTGCTCGCCGCATCGCTCATCGTTCTGCAAGGGAGCGCGACGGCGATCTGTCTAGGACCAACGCTAAACAGCGCGCGCAACGCGAAAAAGTATGCCATGGCCACGATGAGCGCGGCAAGCCATCGCGCATGCCAACCGCCAGTGTTGCGGCGGCCGTGACGAAGTTTCCTTTGTCTATTCGACCGCGTGCGGCGAAATGGCCATGAATTGAGCGCCGCGATGGCATCGCGGCGATGGAAGTATGCCTCCGGCCTAAAACTTGCCTATTAGGCAAAGATATCAGATGAATGCCTTAACGGCAAAAATGAGCACCATGCGATAATCTTCACACTTCAGATACTAGAAAAATGTTCTTCGTTTTTGCAAAATCTTTGGACCTAACGATTTCGGGGGCTGATAGTTTGCTATGGAATCGCACAGTCTCACGGCGCAATAGTTTCCAAACACAATGTTTCGATTATGCAAAAAGCCAAAATACAGTCCCATAGGCGTCGGATGTTCGATTCTTTGCCTTGCAGCACGCTTGAATTTCTTCTGCGTATTCAATGTTTGGAAGATATTGCATTGTGCGACTGTGTGGTTCCGTAGTACGCTATTGTGGCTCTAAACTCGGTAGGTTCAAGGACTTTACAAAAATGGAGCACACTTTTTTGCTATTTGAATGGTGGGGGTTCTCGCTGTGGTATTCATTTTCGCCGTTCAGACATATGCCTGAGACCCTTTCCTGGTCAGGTTATTCCCTTGTTATGGGGTATGTAATGGGACGGGTGCTTGGAGATTCGATTACCATCCAGTTCAGCAATGTCTTTTCATCTCTACGTATAGGAGAACTGCTAACCAGGCTTTTCCGTGAACGGTAGCAGGTCCTGATTCACCAGCAGATGGCACCATAGGTCATATGGCCAAACACGCAATCATTCCACCACGTAGAAGTAGAAGGTGTGGAGAATCTACCCCTAAGGGGTAGATTCCATCCATTACGTACTGTATGAGCGCGGGACGTCGTCGATGGAGGTTCCGGCTGTCGCGTGCACCCGATACCAGGTTCTTGATTCGGATTCTCCGCCTAAGCCAACAAAGTCTTCTATCTCTATAGGGTCGACGAATTGGTACCCTACTTGGCTGGGAAGGACAAATGGATCTATCCTAATCGGAGGGAGCAAACAATGTTTTTGCGTCTCCATTCCCTACTTTAAGGATCTACGAGAGCTTCAGCTGCTGTCCCATAATGCTACGGCTTTCATTTAAATTCAGTGGATATGGTTGTGGTATGACCTAGTCAACTGGCACTTTAGGATTGCTCCCCTCCGACTGGGATGGATCCGGACAAAACCCTTCTTCATCGGCTGGCCACCGCAAGCCATTGTATGGGCCAAATACGTATTCAAACCGCCTTCACGACATCCCGTAGAAGTAGAATGCCTAGCGCATCTCAGAAGGGATTGAGTAACGCCGTCTTTCATCCTCTATTCTTTACATACATTCTGCACAGTAAGGCCTGCAATATTCATCATGATCATCGTCGTCCTCCATCCGCCTCCACGGGAAAAATGCATGCGTTATCTCCGCGATGAGGACGTGGCGCACGTTCGTTCCCGTCGCTCGGCTCGTTGACCTTTGGATGACCCCGTCTGGCGCGGTGTGTTGCTGGAACGGAACGCTGACGCGTCGGGTCGTTCGTTCGTTCGTTCTCCGCGGAGTTTTCCATTTCCACGTCTTGGCTGTCATCTTACATTAACCCTCATAAGAGCATGCCACTTCGATGCGCTCTGATAGCGATTTCTAGAAAGCGACGCATTCGTCGAAAGTCCGTCCAGGCGCTAGGAGTTCGTTTTGGACGATTGTTGTTCTGGAGATTGTAAAGTGAACATCGTCATCGCACTGCTCATGGTTTATAAGAGAGCATCGATCCATGGGTTTCGAACTAGTAGAGGCCGGTATACTATGCAATTCCTGGACGTTTTCCGCCTTTTTTCGTAGTTTCCTTACATTTCTAGGACGTATTTTACAAATATGCTCAAATATGCCTAGACGGGTTTCTGCGCATGTTTTTCGGCATCTTTTAAACATTCGGCATTGAACATACCATGCTATACTGCTTATTTCACGGCTAACATTCATCTGAAGAGCAATGATTCAGAAACGGCATAAAGTCCAGGGTAAGATTGGCTAATGTTCGAGACCAGAGTAGGATATTTAAACTGGACGTACAATAAAATCTGGCACACCATACCCTACCATATATAAAGACCCGAAGTAATTGCAGAACAGAAAGGAGAACAGACCAGGAGGAGGAAGCCTATCCCAAGACCTTCTTCTTCTTCTTCTTCTTCTTCAGCGTTTGTCCCGCATCGTAGCGGGGTCCGCTATTCTGGTGTTATGACGCCACCTTTCCCGATCCAGCGCTAGATCAGGGTAAACACCAGTAATCTTCAAGTCCGCATGTAACGTATCAGCCCAGCGCTGCTTCGGGCGCCCTCTAGGCCGCTTTCCAATTACCTCGAAGTTAAGGCCTATCTTGCGGACGCTGTCTTCCTTTCCACGCAGAACGTGGCCGTACCATCGCAAGCGAGCTTCGCGCATCTTGTCGGCTATCGGCGCGACACCGAACTTCTGCCGAATAGCATCGTTTCGAATGCGGTCCATGCGCGTGACTCCAGCCGTCCAGCGCAGCATCTTCGTCTCCATGACGCTGAGGCGCGTTTCAACTTCCCTGGTCGCAGGCCAACACTCAGCGCCGTACATCGCTACTGGCCGGACGACTGCTCTGTATATCTTCGACTTCAAGCGCTCCGGTATCTTCCTATCGCAGAGCACCCCAGTCAACGAGCGCCACTTGGACCAAGCTGCACTCACGCGTGAATTCACTTCAATCATCAGTTTGCCGTCAGACGTGACTGCTGATCCCAGGTACTTAAAGACCGAAGTGCGTGGGAGCTCGATGCCGTTAACCTTGATGGAGCTGGACTCAGTAACATCCGTCGTTAGATATTCGGTCTTCTTCACGTTCAATTTGAGTCCAAACCGCTCCAAGCGATCACACCAAGCTTGCACCTCTCGCTCGAGTTCATCTTTATCTTCGCTAGCGAGCATTACATCATCAGCATAAAGCAACGTCCAAGGGACGGGGTTCTGAAGATCTCGAGTGATGGCATCCATGACGACAACAAAGAGGAGTGGGGAAAGCGCAGAACCCTGATGTACTCCGACAGAGATGGGAAACTCCATCGAGGTTCCAGCTGCAGCTTGAACTCGACTCTTTGGACAAGAGTAGAGAATTCGCACCCACTCTATGAGCTCTTCAGGAACTCCATGATGTCGCAAGGCGTACCATATCACTTCACGCGGTACGCGGTCAAAGGCCTTTTCTAAGTCGAGAAAGGCGATATGCACGGACTTCTGTTTCTCGCGGTGCTTCTCTATCAGGAGTCGGGCGGCGTGAATGGCATCAATGGTGCCACAGCCAGCCACGAAGCCGCACTGATTGCTGGACAGCTGGACGATGTCACGAATTCGTCCGTCGATAATTCGCTCAAAGATCTTCATGCTGTGCGAAAGCAAGCGAATCGGACGGTAATTGGAGCAGTCCGCAGGACTGCCCTTCTTCTTCCAAATCGGAATCGTCGTACTTTGGCGCCAACACTCAGGCACTTTCTTCTCTGCCACAACCTGATTAAAGAACTTCGCCAACCACTCAGCAGGGTACCAAAACTTCGACTTCCACAGTTCTGCTGCCACGTCGTCGGGCCCAGTCGCTTTGCCTGGCCTCATCTTCTTCAAAGCCGCTTCAATCTCCTCCACGGTGATCTTCTGAACGGGGCCGTGGGTTGGAGCCGTTGAGGGGATGGCTGGATGAGGAAATTCTACTGTAGAGATTTCCTCAAAGTAATCGCGCCATCGCTTCAATGCCTTCTTGCGGTCCATAAGAAGATGGCCGTTCTCATCATTGATGCCGAAGAACTTCTCGACGTCCTCGGTCTGGCGATGGCGATTCTTTGCGAGTCGGTACAGATACCGCTCACCATCGCGCGACTCGAGCTTCTCGTTGACATCTCCATAATGAGTGGCTTTTGCAACAGCCACTGCCTTCTTTGCAGCTTTCTTCGCTTCTTGATACTTCCGCCAGTTATCGGCTGTCTTTTCGCCGAGAAACACGTGATATAGCGTCTTCTTCTCTCGAACTTTGGCTTTCACGTCATCTGTCCACAGCCAGGCCTGCTTGTCGACCTTCCGTCGTCCAGGCTTCGTGATGCCGAGCTCCGACCGCGCAGCGTGACGAATCGCGTCGGTGGCCTTCTCCCAAGTTTCGTCGACAGTTGTCACTGTCGGTAACCGCACGCGAGAAATCACAGCTGCTTCCTTCTCTTTCATTCGCCACCACTTGATTCTTGGTGCACCGCATCGCTCGACCTGCTTCGGCCTCGGAGGGGCGATCTTTAAAGTACAGATCAGCGGTCGATGCTGTGGGGCGACCGTCTCATACGGCACGACCTTCGCGTCTGTGACAAGACTTCGGTCTCGATCCTTCACAAGGACAAAGTCTATCTGAGTCCTGGTGTTCCCACTATAGAACGAGATGAGGTGGGAATCGCGTTTGCGAAATACGGTGTTCACTATGGTGAGGTTGTGCGATTCCGCATATTCAAGGATACGCTCACCATCTGCGTTACGCGACCCGTATCCGAACCCACCATGACAGCTGTACCCGTCTTTCGTCGCGCCGACGTGCCCGTTGAGGTCACCAGCGACTATGATGACATCTTTCGACGGTACCTCTGCTGTCTTCTCATCAAGCAGGCTCCAAAACTCTTCCTTGGCTTGATCCGAGCAGCCAGTCTGCGGAGCATACGCAGAGAAGAAGTGATAGAGTCGCTCCTTCGCGGCGACAACGATCTTCATCAATCGATCGTCAAAGCGCTCGACGCTTACAATCGAGTCACGAAATCGTTCGGAGACGATTATTCCGACACCACTGGTGGTCCTGGGACTTCCACATAGAACGGCCTTGAAGCCTCGTCCTATGTCCCTTGACTTGCGGCAGGACCACCTCGTCTCCTGCACCGCACAGAAATCAACTCTTCTACGCTCCAGTGCTTCAACCAACTCGCACGAGCGGCCCGTCAACGTACCCACATTCAGCGTAGCCACGCGGGTCCTGCTTACGTTACGGGACTTTCGGACTAACTCAGTTGCCCCCCGATGCCGTCCTCGCATCAGGGACCCTCGCATACTTTCCACACTCGCCGGGCTTTGCGAGTGCGCGTCGGCTCCCGCGGACGCCGTAGCACTATCTCGATACTCATGTAACGTCATCAACCATGTGATGTGACATGGGTCTTCGTAGGCCGGCCTGTCACAAGGGCCTGTCGCCTGCAATCGAATGTCCGTGATCGGCTTAGCTCGCAGAGCGAACAGTTTCCAGTGGCACCACGTGGAGGAACGGACATCGCCACCAAGCCTATCCCAAGACCTATGTTCTAGAAATATTTATTAATCGATTGGAATTCTCACATTATTTTAACTTGAATGGGAAAACTGTGTTCTCTCAACTTTTATATAATCCGAACCTGCTCAATTAGCAAGGAAATTATTACGCGGTGATGTTTTTGTTTTGTTTAAAAAAAGCTTATGCCCTCATGCTGGAGTTCTAGATAGTCTTATCATGAAAAAGTCCCTTCTGCTAGGTCCACAGAAACCATGGAGAATTCTGTAAACCAAAACGAGATCGTACATTCTTCGTCTGTCTGAAAGCGGCTGTATTCCAAAGTGTTCGTTTTTTACTTCACTATTAGGATTGGAATTGTAATCTAACCTACATTTCCTTATGAATAGCTTTCTAGTGGAGAGGTTTTGAGCTTTTTCAAATTTAACCATCTTTTCCTCTCAATTGTGTGAAATATTGTGATTCCATACTCAAGTATTGGCCTAACGCATGTCTTATAGGCGGTGGAGTTTTTATTGGAAAGAACTCTGAGGAAATTGTACTACGGTATTGACTTTATTTGCAGTTTCTTCCCAATGTGCGCCCAAACATAGGGTTTCTGATGGCAACACGAGAAGTGACTGCAGAGGTGGCTTTCGTCCTAAATTGAAATGAGAGTGCCTACCGGCTGGATTTTTTCTCATGGAGGGGTCGCCTGCACTGTTCTGTCGACTTCCCCAAAAGGCCGCAAGCCGATGGGACGGCTCTATTCACACGGTCTGTGAGTCCAGCTGCCGCCGGTCCGGACATAATTATCCGTTGTGTGTCTGTGCATACTATTGATTATGTGGGTCATTCGGTAGCATAAGCTAGCTTGAGCAAGGCTCTCCTGGGTTCGTACGAGGATGATAGGTTGTTACCAAGACTTTGGACCGTTCTCAAGTCGTTTTTAATGAAGAAAAAACCTAATGTTTGCTCTCTGCTGTTTATGGTTTTAAGCCAGAAAGGATACGACTAGGATACGAGCAATCGACTTGAACCCATATCCGCGGCTATCGGGCATGAGGGCTATGACTTTAACCACCGACATTGTTCTATCCACTGTGACACGATATCCTCTATCAACACCCATACCTGGTATAGACAATAGCTAGTTGCTCAGACACTTGTCGCGTCCGAGCCGCGTCCCATTACCGTCTCGTGAATTTCCTACATCGCGGACGGGACGCTAGTCGGACGCGGACGGGACGCTAGTGGAACGCGGGCGGGACGCTAGTCGGACGCGGCTGAGACGCAAAATGCGGATGAGGTCGCGCGGATTCATTGCTCCCAATCACGTCCCACTGTGCCATGTGCTCTTGTATCGGACGAGGTTCGCATGTGGGCCAACAGCTGCCGGCTTGACGCGTTCTTCGACGTTTTGGTCGCCTCGGTGGCTCAGGAATTCGCCGTTAGAGCGACATGACGTCGGTACCAGCTCCATTGAGCGTTATTGTGCGACAACAGTTTAGTAGCAATTTCTTATGTTGTTCTCTAGTGCTATACCATTAATACTGTTAATACTATGAAACACTCCAGCAAATTTATTGTTTTCTAGCACGTTAGAAGCAATCAAAAACAATTCCTTGAGGTTAAATAATGGACATCTCAACTCATTAGCAAAATATCCAAGTTAATTCTACACTTGTCCAATTTTAAATTAAGTGAGTGTCTAGTTTAGCATGAAAAATGTTCGGTTCAAAGCGAAAAACGTCCACTATGAAGTGAAAATATACGTATACTAGACACTGGAAAACAATGAACTTGCTGGAGTGTTTAATAGTATTGACCGTATTAGTGGTATAGCACTAGAGAACATTATAAGAAAGTGCTATTAAACTGTTGTCGCACAATAATACTCAATGGAGCTGGTACCGACGTCCTGTTGCTCTAACGGTGAATTCCGGAGCCACCGGAGACGACGAAAACGTCAAAGCACGCGCCAAGCCGGCAGTTGTCGACCCACGTGCGAACCTCGTCGATCGAGGTTTCCTCGTGCATAAAGTATGCACGCTGTTCAGATCAAAATCTATCTGAGATATCGCTATCACTTCGACATGAAAACTAACTCCCGGCTAGATGGATCCCTTGCCTTAGTAATAACAAATGCTCGCAATTGCGTAATTTTTGTACAACTTAAAATTCGCTAACATCTAGGTTCTGCTGCGTACTTTTATGGCATAAAGTTGTTTTCCGTGCGTTAGTCTTAAACACTCTCTGGATTGTCCAGTAACGCCATCGGCTTGTGCTGTGCAGTACTCCTGCCCTCAGGTTGCTCCTCCGCATGTCCAACGCCTTGTGTTGCCGGATATCATTGAAGCGCCTTACGAATCCGGACGCCAGGTTCCCCCTCACCCGTTTCTTCTTACTGGGTCTAATTGATGGTCCGCCCTTACTGGTCTTCCCCCTTCCCTGCCCCACCTTCCTGGTCCCAACTCCTGGCCCACTTCCTTGTTTCCACTATTGACCCCCTACTGGTCTCTTCTTGATGGATTCCCCGTCCTGGCCCCTCCTCCAGGTTGTTCCTTTCGTTCCTAGTAGCTCTCCTGGTCCACGCTAGGGGTTCCCCTTACTTCCCTTCTCCACCACTCCTTACGATTAGTGGTCCTCCCATGCTTACGGCAGACGTCGATGACATTTATTCGGAATCAGAACGCCCAGAAACGCGCAAAGGCCGCTGTGTGAGAAAGGCCGCGCTTCCTCTGCTACGGCAGCATCCCATGTTGAAAGGCACATTTTGTCCGCGCGGAGGCGTATCTCACGCAGGTTTGACCACTCAAATGTCATGGAAGGCTAACTCAATTATATGGTGGTAGATGTCCTGAAAATTCACGTGTATTACACCGAGGACATCGGAGGTTACCGGCTGATATTCTAGGTACTGAGTGGTTATCCGTCTTGGTAGGAAGACACATGATTGCCAAACTACATTGTAAATGGCCAACCTCAGTTCACCCCTAGGGTAGAACATAGCAGTTCTGTGTAGAATCGTTAATTTCGTGCAAAACAGAACGTATAGGCCTGCCATACAAGGTGACCCCCCCCCCCCCCTCCCCCCGCCTTCCGAGCCGCTGCTCATCAGTCGGACACCCGAAACCGCTAGAGGTGAGTTCAGTTCACAAGAAGCCAGACCGGACGCGCAGACGGGACGCGGATGAGACGGTAACTTCCGAAGACTTCTCTTGTGGGACGAGGATGGGACGCAAGAGAAGGTCTCACCACGAAAACTACCTTTGTGGGACGGGGCTGGTACGCAACGCCGCTAATAGGTACGCGGATGGGACGCAACGGTCCTAATAGGTACGCGGCTGGGACGGAACAGCTGTTATGGGACGCGGCTCGGACGCAACGAGTGTCTGAGTTGGATCAGACAGTGCCGTACGAGGGTTACAAGGCGTTACCGTACTATCCGAAGAGCAGATGATAAGCAATCGCTCTAGGCGTGAATAAAAGTGTACGTCCAACTATGGCTTGTTTTTACTATCTATAAGCTATTGAGTAAGATTTTTCACGGCTTTTCAGCTGACGTTCCTCTACTTTCAAGCCCCGAAGAAAGCAAAGTTGCCGAATTGTCATACAGACCTGCCAAAAGCATATTTATTTTATTTTGATTATACATATATTTTTATTTTGTTTTTATATATGTATGGACAATATTTTTGGCAGCCGATAGGCAAGCTTTGAGTCAATCTACCAGTCTCGTAGGCATTGAGTGCCTTAAGATCTGTCCATGGTCTGCAATGTGAGCGACTAGATCACCTATGCAAAGCATCTCCACAATTTTCACGCCGAACTGGACAACTTCAAGCGAAATTGGACACTACCCTAAATAAACGTGATTCTTCTGAAATCAGAGTGAACGTGTTCCGAATCGAAACGAGCTTCTTACACGAGATAAAGACTCTTCGAGACGGTTAGAATAATTTTTTGTTCAAGGAAAATTTGGTATAACTTTCGTTATAGCTTTGAAAATTTTTAGCTTACCTGTTCCATTAAATGTAATGATTTTGTAAAAATCTGTATTTTTAGAGAAAAATAATAGTTATCATCTGTCTTAAAGCACAACAAAGAAGAGACGGATATCGCATTAAATGATCAGATCGCGTCATGCACTCAAAAGTTCGCCGTAACTTTTGTTTGATTGATAGTATAAATGCCACTTATGAACCATTAAAGTGGGTATATGTGTGTTCTTTGCAGTTGTTTTTGTTGTGTTGTTGTCAGATGTCAAACTCCATGCATACAGAAATTGTTTTGTCAATCGAATAAAAGTCGCGACGTCTTGGACGAGGGGCAGGTGCGATCTCTTTTTGGCACTAAAAATGGCCGCCTTTCTGCTTTTTAAAACGGGCTTCAAACCGTTAGTGTATTGTTCTTGTTGTAGCCGTTAACCAAGATTGTTACGACCTTCTTTATTCGGCTTACGTTTCGGCGAGTTTCGCCTTCTTCAGAGCCTGGAATAGCCGATAAAGGCGAAACTCGCCGAAACGTAAGCCGAACAAAGAAGGTCGTAACAATCTTGGTTAACGGCTACAACAAGAACAATACACTAACAGTTTAACAACGCCATGCCAAGATTTATCGAAAGTCGAACTTGGGCGGGCTTCAAACCATTATTTTCCTTAAAAAACGAGAATTTTCATAAAATTTCAAGCAATGTGTTCACTTATTGAGTATGTGGAAAACAAAAACTTCAAAGAAACCACACTAAAAAAATTTCTTGAACAAAAAATTATTTTAACCTTTTTGGAGTGTCTCAGTTTAATGTAGAGAAAACTCAGTTCGATTGGGAAGAGTTGATTTTATTATTTTCGATTATTTTTATTTTATTTTTATTATTATACTTTAGTTTTTTATTTGATTTCAGTAGTCTTAGGTTCGCTTAAAAGAGTGTCCAACATGATTTGCAAAGTGTCCAATTTAATGTGGAAAGTGTCCAATTCGACGTGAAAATTGTAGGTAAGCGACAAGCGCCTATGTGGTGTATTTATCACCACCAAGTCCTTTTTCACACGTATTTCACTGCATCAAGAAGGCCATGACATTCTTCGTTTGTCGTAAGAAGCCCGTCTCAGTGTCGAGTACATCGGCGTCAGCTCATAGAAAAAGACATCGCTCCAGAGTTCCGTCTGGAATGAAGACTCTACCGAGCTCAGCTTGCGGTATAAGAACTCTGGGAATGTCGTCGAATAGAGACATACTCGTTCAGAGGCCCGACAGTAGTCCGAAGTGGCAGCCACGCAGCTCTTTGCTTTCTGTTCAGCTCGTCCGTCATTCATGCACTCGACCAGCTGCAGGCACATTCACCTCATCTACCTATATGACCGATATAAGCTGAAGATGACGAGTATAACTGATCATCCTTTACCTCGAAAGCCTTGAACAAGGGCCATAATGGAGTATAGACGAGGTTTGTAGTACTCTGCATCTTAAGCAGAGGTAAGTAAAGCACATTACGGCCTGCCAAAGTGCTGCTGAAGACGTTCTGGCGAGGCTATACCGTTGTCCAACCCCTAATGAAGGTTGAGGAGCTGAACGAGCAAGGCTTGCTCTTCAGTGTCACTGGTCATGCGATTCTGTAGACTACGTGGGAAACTGCAATGTCAACAACGATGCGTACGGTAGCATTGGGGGTTTTTTGTGAGACCGCGTGGAGTTGTGGTGGATGATCGCTGTCTGTGCTGCTACGTCAAAGAGAACATCGCGGGCGCGGCGACGAGGCGAAGGGTGTCCCCAGTCCGCCCCACGTGGAACAGTGCAAGTTTTTCGTCCGACGGAGGGCTTGAAAAGTGCTGGGAAAGCCCTTGACGTGATCGATTTGACAGCGTCGCTCGTCGGCGCTTCTCATCGACTCCACAGCGGGAACTTGGGCCGTTCTTGACCCATCCGGCAGTGCTCTGCTCTGCTCCATCCTCAGGTGTCGACATCCTGGTGGGTTTCAGTTGCGAAGCGCGACTTGATCTACAGCGGCCGACGCCGTAGGTGTGTCGTTCAAGCCAGCGCCACCGCGTCCAGCTGGTCTGGAAGTGCTCGCGAGCCTTTCGCTCTGAGCTGCCGATGGTGACGAATCGTGACCGAAATTGACGACGAGCGAGCGCTCTTGCGCGTGACGCTGCGACGGCGCTACTAACTCCTCCCTCGCGCGCCGGCCGGCGCCTCGATTCTGCTCTGAACTGCTGTTGCTGCTGCCAGGTCACCTGTATCGTCATCACACTGGTCGTGACGACGACGACGGTGTTGGGCGTTGTGGACGATGCGTTGCAGCCGGTGATCGTGTTCGCGTAACCGTGCGGCGAAGAAGACAATGCTTCTGACGTACGCCAGATTCCGACCGTTGAGCGCCGTTCTGCAGAAAGTCGCCGAGTTCACCGGTAAGCTGGCTTAGGTGTATTGTTCAAGGTCAGTAAACAGGTCATTTTCCTGATAACATGGATTGCAAGGGGCTTATGGATTCTTCTTGGAGGATAGCCTCTTCAGAACAATCTGATCGTTCCGACACTTGTATTGGTTCATTTTCAGCGTTCATAAAAGCAGCGGGTAGCTACGCCATTCTGTCGTGAAGGATCTGAAGATTTAATCTTGAAATCTCTCGTCTAAGTTCAAACTCTATTCTCTAGTGTTTCAACTCAAACGACTGCCCGTCGTCATAGTTATCCCGTCACTAGGGCTTTTTTCGGCGTTTCTTGGACTCCGGTTATCGCTCTGGGAGATAGGACAAGTGTTGCTAGCGCTGTTTGTTTCGCGGAAGCGACAAAGGCTGACGTCACTATCGGCCGATAGCCGCAGCTCGTCCAGCTCGCTCTTTGCTCGTTGCCTAGGACGGCTGGTGGGAGCAGAATTGGCTCGGGCATTGCGTGAGGGTAGTGGTACCGATTGGAAAAATGGTACTTTTTATGAACTACTACATTTGAGAACCGTCTCAGATGCTTGCTTGGAAAGACCAAGGTATCTATCTCATGTATCTTCTCGTTATTCTGTTGCTGAGTGGGAGCAGCGCTTAGCAGGCTCACCTCAAGGTGTTGTTACATTTAGCGTTTTGAAGTAGACTGGTTCATCGGGTTTCATTCAAAATTTCCACAATACTCTTTAAAAATAGAATACTTGGCGCATCCTGAAGAGTTTCACTAACGCCGACTCGATTATTTATCCTTTATCTTATGTCCCAAGTATCTACATTGCTAATAATTTAGCCAGTAGGTTTACATCACTAATAATAAAGTGTAAAACACGGTGCTCAACCGAATTATAATTCCATGTATTACCCTTTCCAGACAAATTTGCTACCAATTCACCGCCCCGGAGGGATCGAATGCTTCGTTGGTGCGGGCGGGTATACCGAATCAGGAACCAGGAATCAGGTGCACGCGACAGCCGGCGCCTCTTCCAACTGCACTACTACACGCAGTCTGTTACCGCAAGGCATACCGGCCTTGGCTTCTGATTAAAGAATTAATGGTACATGTCGCAAGGGTGAGCAGCATTGGTAGGTGGGAGCGTGCCGGCCAATAATAACCGAGCGGAGCACAGAACACATGCCAGCCGCTTAGGGAACCAACTGTATAAGCCCTCTCTGAATGGCACGGTCATTCAATGCGGTCTGATTGGATGGGGCGTTCCAACGTCCCAATGCTTCTCACCTTCGCGACATATACCGAATTAATCTAGGACACATCACCAGGTTGCAAACGCATGCTTGTAGCGCCTACTAAAGTCTCCTCTACGCGTATAGTCGCCTGCCTTCCTAATAGTTGTACATGCTCGTCCCTGTTACTTTAGTGGTACCTCTCGTGTGAGAGCTTCCTTGGCGTCATATTCATTCAGCAGGCATCGTCAAAAACTACCTACAAGGCCGGCCCATATAATTTTCGGCGCAGCGATCTTTAGGCCTTTCCTCACTTGTGTAGATTGTGTTACTCCGGGAGTCGTTCTGGAGATTTCAAGGTTGGGCACTATTTGTCCTGTTTCATAGGACTCGGGTCCTTAAGGTCTACTTCAGTGTAGGAATAACGATGGAATTGAATAGATGAGCTTGGCACTTGACGCTCCTCGTTTTTCTCATATTCCTGTGCTATTTTACTAGCGTAAAAGAGCTTGCAGCCATCGAGTAGCAGAGCGGTCAAGGTAGCATCGTTTGAATGGGGTCATGAAGCAGCGCACAAGCTGCAGCTCTAGAAAAAGATACGCAACACTAACCAAACGTCCCACTATGTAGCTGAGCTTTCAGAAATTTATAGACGTAAGGTTTCAGGAGCTTTTGAAGTTCCAACGAGTTCCTCATTTTGGAGCCGCTTATACGTCTTCTAGGTCACTACTCATGTCAATGTGTCCAACAGCTGTATCTCGTCCCTTCCAACCAAGCTGCCAAAGTGCAAACCGACTCGGAGATGTTCTTTTGATAAGTGGGTGGTAGCAGGCGGTTTGTTTGCAACGAGAGCCGAAGTACATTCGGAACAATTGGCGCAGCGTAGTAACCAAAGTGTTTCGCTCGTGGCGGCGTTCGTTTAGCTATTGATTTGCTGTCGTGTTCGCTGCAATGTTTCGCAGCAATTCCGCTTTAAAACTAACTTTAACATCGCTCTGCCTTCTATCTTCGTGATTGCCACGACTTTCCTCATGCGTAGGAGTGTTTTTTTCCTTCATCTGGTCCGCAGATGTGATCTGTCGTGGTGGTTACTGGTCTTGGTGCGCTGTTGACGAACGACTTCAGCCGCCGCTGTTGCTGTTGTCGGAGATCGTCAATTTGGTCGCGTACCGTGCTGTAACAGTGTATAGGTCATCGAAGTGGCCGCGCGGCGGAAATGCTGTCCATGCGATCTTTGGTTTCGTTCGAATTTTAGAGTTGGAGGCTTTCCAAGTGCAGCCATTATTTAGCGAGGAATTGCAGCTGGATCTGGTATCAGAGTGATTGACAAGTTCAAAGACAGCTAGTGGCTCATAGGGCGCGTGTAAACGCAATTGGAGGAGGTGCCGGCTGTCAGGTGCACCCGCTGCCAGGTTCTTGGTTCGGATTTCCCGCCCATGCCAAGCAAGCCTTCCATTCCTCCAGGGTTGACGAATTGGTACCAGACTTGTTTGGAAAGGGTAAGCTGACTTTTCATCGGCTACCCACGCATTAAAGTCATCTTCAAGAATGCTGTAAAAGTAGAATGCGTGGCGCATCCCAAAATGAATTGATTGTCGCCTACATTTATCCATTTTCCGCCTATGCTGAAAAATAATCCTTGAAAGGAATGTAATAGCAAATGGAAAAAATAAAATAGAAACAAGAAATCACTACAACAACAAGTTGAGTGACTGCATCGGGCGGTGCTAACGCAGTGCTTTGGCTGCCAAGAGTACAGTACAGTAGCTATGGCAATCTGGTAATTCAACAACCAACTCGATGCAGGCCCAGATGAAGAGGATTTTACCTGCGTATGAATCACCTATCATCGCCGCTGATTTGTTCGATCTGGAGATAGCTACTCTGGTATTCAAAAACGACTCCCTCCATTTGTCTCTGACGAGTGTCAGAGTAGTTCAGTGTATCTTTACCGTTTAAGGGACCCAATTGGCGTTGTCTTTATCGCATAGTGCTCTGCGAAAAGTTTGATATGAGCATACTGAGGTTCTCTATACAGGCAGTGGAATTCTACCAAGACAGTATTTGTTTGTTTGTTTATCAGACAGGAGATAAATAGGATAAAGATAAGTAATGTTACATAAACAAATGCTAGCTCACGTGTACAAGGAACATAATGGCAGTGAAGGTAACGCAGCTAACATAGCTTATTGCGATTCACTGAGGATTCAAGCGAAGTCACAGACATATTGATGACATCTTCGTTATCCCCCCATATGTCACCCAATAATAGGTTGAGCTTTTTGAGTTTTTTAAATATAAGTCAGGAAGTTTTCCCTCATCTGCGATTTTGAAGACAGAAGATAAAGCCTACAGTTCCCTCTTCTACCCTTAGTCAAAGGCGCACCAGAAATAGCGTGGATCAATGGAAGTCCTTTTTGTAAGAGTCAAACATCACGACCAGTGTGTCATAGGGGCACGAGTTGCACGGCCAACCTTATTAATGACGACGTCTCCCATGTGACAGCACTAACGTTGGCCTCTCGATTTCTCGTCATATAACGTTCATCTTGTGTTCGTCCTACCTTCGAATGGCCTATATTTCTGAGGCGTACTTTACCGCAGAAAGAGCAGTGGAGTTGAGTAGGTGAGCCGAAGTCGGACATTAATCGTCTTCTTCGCGAGCTGTTCGACGCTCTTCAAAGCTCATACCGACCTCATACCGCTCATTTCCTCTCCGTGCAGCTCCAGCACTAGATCGTTGGCTGACGTCGCGACCTAGATGTCCGCAACAAGGCATTTGGATATGTTAGCTAAATTGAGTGGAATGAGGGCTCAGATGCTTTTTCGTTCATTAGGAACATCGTCCTCGTAGAATCCAGCTGAATACTAATGTTACTGCTTACACAGACGGCCAGCAATGTCCCCAGTTGGCTATTCCGCAGTGTTATGAGCGCAATATCAACAACAACAAAAGTGTTAGAACGTGGAGGACAACAGAATGGGCGGAAGGGGGGGGGGGGGAGGAGCCGAAGTAGGAAACACCGAAACGAAAAGAAAAGTGTTATTAAAAGTAAATAAACACTTCGTAGCTTTTCTTTGCTGCAGAAAGGCTTCGCGCAATGTTCTAGAACTTCTTCGAGGTGTTGATTCCCTGGATTTGTGAGAGAAATTGCTTCATTTGGTGAAAAGGATTGAAATAGTCATCTGCTATAGCAGAAAATTGGCCTTGAGCGTCTGCCGTTGCGTAGTTACTCTGCTTTTGTGTTGTTCTGTTGTTGATTCCATTGCTCCCTTTAAAGCGGAAACACGAATCTATCGCGTCTATTGCGATTGTGTTCCTTCTCCAACTGATACAGGCTACGGACCGTGAGAGATGTAAGCAGCTTGCTTTCAGGAGCTATGCCGTGTCGTCCGATTGTGCTGTCGGGACCATCTGGTGGTGGAAAGAGCACGATTCTCGCTCGAGCAATGAAGGAGTACCCGAATAGCTTCGCGTTCAGCGTTTCGCGTGAGTTTTCGTCGTTACAGCAGTTATTTGTTTTCCGGTCTGTTTGCAACGGCGTCAGGCATCGTCGAGTGCTCATGATTGATAAGGGAAATGCGGCAATATGTCAAGGGTTTTCATCGGCCTTCTTGTTTCCTTTGTCGTTGGTGTGTTTATGATTATAGGCGGAAAAAAGACCTGTTTTAGTTTGTTAGAGATTAGTAGCTAAAACTGTGGGTTTTGTCACGGTTGCTCTAGCTGTCTTGTCGCCGGTGGTTCCTCTGTTGCCCTTTTCCGCCCTTCTCGAAAATACCCGACGAAGGCCACGTGGTGGCTGAATCGAGACTGATTTTTTGTTCTATGATGTGGTGGCGTTCCGCGACTTCGACTTTTTGCTGTTGTTGTTTCGACATACCCTTACATTTCCTGCATGTTTTGGCACTAAATCGCTTGATATTGTTATTGCTGTCATCAATTAACCTTTATCCAACAATTACAACCCCAGGGTTTGGTTAATTCACCTTCCTCTTTGAATAAAAAACGGCTTAATGTGGGCAAGGACACGCACAAACTGAAGAATTTATGAATGACAACACGAACAAAACAAGATTAATACAACCACCACGGACCGGTGCCCCGGCCGTTTATATAGACAGATTGGCGCGCGATCAAAACTGATTCGCGGCATCGGACTTCGCAAGTCAAAGATCTACTTCGCGCACAGGGCACCCTATGACAACCAAAAAGTTTCAAGCTAACGTTATTATGTCCTATAGCAAGCTAACGAGAATGTCAACATTAGGTTCTAATTTGGTGTCTTGGAACATCCCTCCCCCTAGATGGACGACGTCCTCGTCGTCGAAAAGGTGGACGTGGGAACGCGGTGCTCAGAAGCGTCGTCCTCTTCCACGCGACAAAATCCTCGTGCGTTGTCCATGATGTGCAGTGTCCTCGAATTTGTGACGCTGAGTACTGTGCTTGAATGACGGACGTCCTGCTTGGTGAATCCTAGGATAGTGGTTTGGATAGTCATGTCGTGGATGTTTGTAACTACTTCCGCTCCTCTGCTCTGCTCTTTTCCTCATCTTGTACACCTGGTTCCTACTCAGAACCTTATCGCGGCATGTGAATAGCGCCTTCCTTACGTGTGGCTCGACGCACTTTTGGAGTTCAAGGAGGAAGTTTTTCACTGCCTCTGGCGGAAACGGAAAAGTCGAGCATTCTCGAGTCTGGAACCCCATAGCGACGAATGGTTCTGTGATGCTCGGTACTTGGCCTAACAGCGATATTACATTTGATCTCATCGCTGCTGCAGCTTCTCGGGCAATTTCCATAGTCTCCAGAATTTGCCGACGATGTGACTCCCAAGTTGATTCGCCTTTCGGGCCGCTAACAGCGAGTATTTTGGCTCCTTTTCTCGCTGATGCTGTTAAAGTCATCGCTAGTTTCGACCAGGAATTCCTTTCTATGTTCTCAGCAGCTACCGGTGCGACGAGAACGATAGTTCCAATGTTGTCGGCAGTGTTTAAGCACGAGCATAGATCGAATAGTGATGAGTACACATGTACGCGAACGTAGTCCTCCAGGATTACGACTCTGTCGTAGGATTCGAATCCGCTTGGCATCATAATAAGAGTTGTCTTCACTGCGTTCTCGATCTTCACGTTGTCCCACGAGTGCACTTGCGCGTACCGGACACCTATGTTCATAAGGTCGTTCAACTGAAGAACGTCGATATCCAGCCCTTGTGTCGTCGCCAGTGCCAGCATGGACCCATCGTGCCTCATCAGCGCTCTCTGCGTGTGATCACAGAACTGTTTGAAGAATGCGTAGGCCTTTTCTACGCCAGCTGCTGTCAGGAAGACGTGAGATGGAGATCTCATGAGAAGGCGTTTCCTATCACTATCCGCTTCTGTCTCGTATATTGAGATATAGCGGGCTAATGAGTATATCGATGTTATCGGCAGTTCACTGATTAACGGATCGTCTACAAGTGTCACGTCGCCGAATCTTCTTCCACGGACCGAGCAAGTGTACATGTCCGGGTCGCCGCTTTCTTGGCTTCTCCCCGAACATATGTGGAACAGGCTCAATGCGTTCGTGTCGGACTTGAACGCTTCGTGCGTAGTGCTCGACCTGAAAGGCGTTGACGATGAGGTTACAATCGGCATTGAACTTTGAAGTGATCTTTTTGCTCTTTTTGTCTTCGTATTTATCGGCTCATCGTCTATTTCATGTGGCACAACAATCATCATATCATGTTGTACTCTAATAGGGTCCTCATTTCTGTTAATATTCGTGAGCAACGCTGAATTTTCCGACACTTCGACTACCCGAAACGGCCCGCTCCAGTCATTAGTAAGCTTTGGGAACCTAGATTTGCTTTTCTCTTGCGGCAAATGCACATAGACTCTGTCTCCGACTTTTGCGTGCCTTGCAGGATTTACTTTATTCTCCTTATCATACCTAGCTTTCATCCTGATCGCGTATTCCGCATTTCGTTCCCTAACATTTTCTTGTAGGAGTTTTATTCCAGCTAGCAGCTCGTGCTTATAGTCATCAAAATCTATGTGGTTCCATGTGAGCTGGTCAGGAGGAATTTCATTGTTAGGTTGATTGGGATCGAAAGCATGCAGAATGTAGAAGGAACTGTCGCCTACTGCCTCATGTGGGGATGCGTTATACGCAAATACAACCATAGGCAAAAGTACATCCCACTGAGCTGGTATGACAGTCTTTTTCTTGAGCATCCGCGTAAGAGTTCCTATTACGCGCTCTGTAATCCCGTTTTCACGTGGGTTATATCCTTTTGTGAGTGATTGCGTCATTCCTGTCAGCCGGCAGAGCTCAGTTAGTATCCCATTTACGAACTCTGGTCCTTGATCTGAATGTAGGGCTTTCGGCCAACGACAGCCGTCGCACACCCACCTCTCGAAAAACGTTCTTGCAACTGTTTGAGCTGACTTGTCCGGGATGGGGTACGCGCCCACAAACTTCGAAAAGTGGTCGATTGCAACAAGTGCGTAGCGATTTCCTTGTTCTGACAGCCCTAGCTCTACTAAATCTATTCCAACAAGCTCGAAAGGGCATGAGGTGGTCAACGGTTTTAACGGCGGAATTATCTTAACGTGTGTCCTTGTCAGGAAGCACGGTTTGCACTCGCTGGACCACCTACGTATGTCTTTCTCCATGCCCTCCCAAAAAAGGGTGCTCTTTAGTTGTCTCAAAACTTTCCGGCTGTTCAGATGCCCGGCTAGCAATCCTTTGTGCGCCTCGTCGAATATTTGTCTCCTTTTGGATTTTGGGACCACCCTCACCGGCGCGTTATCTAAGGTCACTTTTAGCATGCCGTTCTCAATTAGAAAATCAGAAACGTGCAGTTTTTTGTTAGTGTGTGGCAGGCTCACGGCTTCGTTTTTTCGCTGGTGCTCGATATTGTCTATAACTTTGCAATATACAGGATCAGTTCTTAACTCCTGTAGCCATTCGCTATCAGCACTGTTTATCTCACAGATCACAACATCATTCTCATCACTAGCTGGAATCGTTTCGGTGTCTGAATCCTGTACTGCGCTTGCCCCTCTTGACAACGCGTCAGCTACTGCGTTAGCCTTGCCTTCTAGGTAGTGAATTTCGAGGTTGTACTGTTGTATCTGTAACGCCCAGCGGAGAATACGACCTGATACATTGCTTTGCTTAAATAGACTTGTTAGCGGTTTGTGATCCGTGTAAAGCAACGTTTTGAGACCGTATATGAAGAAGTGGAATTTCTTTAATGCAAAAACCACAGCTAGCGCTTCCAGATCGGTTATGTGATAATTCCGCTCAGCCTTGGAGAGTGATTTGGACGCAAAGTATATGGGGTGTTTTAACCCATCCTCTCCTTTCTGGCACAGCACTGCGCCAACACCATGGGTAGAAGCATCCGTATATACTGCGAAAGGGCGCGTTCCCTTGGCCGCTTCTTCTATGTTTGGCTGCGCCAATATTGGGCTGCGTGTCAGCGCCTCCTTTAGTTGGTTGAAAGCTGCATCGTGCCGACTGCTCCACTCCCATGGTCGTTTCGTGCTCGTAAGCTCGTAAAGACTTTCCGCAATTTTCGAGAACCTTAGGATGAACTTTCTATAATATGATGCCATTCCTAAGAAGGTTCGCAACTCGGCTATATTCCTCGGAGTTGGGTACTTCTTTATCTTTTCCACTTTTTCTGGGTCTGTCCGTACGCCATTCTTATCGACTATGTGACCCAGAAAGCTTAGTTGGTCCTTTAGGAAAGAGCATTTTTGGGCTTTCAGCCTTAGGTTGGCTTTGCGCAGCGCGTTAAACACTAACTCCAGCACCTCGAAATGTCTTTCCCGAGTCTTTGTAGCGATGAGTACATCGTCTATATAGACGAAGACTTCTTTATCCTTTATGCCTAAATCTCCTAGTACCAAGTCCATCATTCTTTGGAAAGCAGCGGGACTTGTTGACAAACCAAAGGGTAGGACTGTAAATTGGTACAGGCCCTCACTGGAGGTGAATGCACTTTTGCACTTAGCATCTTCCGACAGTTTTATCTGCCAGTACCCTGCGGCTAAGTCCAGCGATGAGAATACCTTGGCGCCGGACAGGCTTTGTAACAGTGCATCTATTGTTGGCATTGGGTACGCATCCTGTTTTATTGCCTTGTTCAGCGCGCGATAATCAACGCACAGCCTCAATGTTCCGTCTTTCTTCCTCACCAGTACTACTGGCGATGCCCAATCAGAGGTACTTTTTTCAATTATTCCTCTATTTAGTAAATCAGTGATAATCGCTCTGAATTCCTGCCTGCTCCCGAGTGGCACTGGTCGTGTCTTTTGTTTTATAGGAGTAGCGTCACCCGTATCGATATTATGTGTCATCAGGTCCGTCTGCTGTAAATCAGCATCCGTCACCGCGAACACGTCCGAGAAGGCAGTAACCAGATTGATCAGGTCCTCCGAAATCATGTTATTGTTGCGCACTATATCCAGTAATTCTCTCACTCGAGGCTCGTGATTCCCGCTTGTTATTTCACCGCATACCTTGCCGCAAATCTGCCTTAGCGTATCCTCTCCTAGCCATTCTGTTCTTGAGCATTTTCCTACTGCCTGGTCTTTCTGGAAGACTAAGACCTCAGGCGTGGTGTTAAGTACTGGGATTTCCAGTGTACCTTTTTCTGATATTTGACAAGCGCCATCAGCCACAAGAACGCTTGAGGACCAAAACATGCAGTTACCCTTGACCATGGGTGACGTTGTTGTGAGCGTGAGAACTCGACACGCTCCAGAAGGTACAATCGTCCTTTGCTTTACGTATGCCTCGTTGTCCTTGTCTTGGCATCCGAGTTCTTGCATCGCCGGTACCTCATCAAAAGCGACCTTCTTCGCCAACGTAAGCCCAAAAAGCTCTAAAGCGTTTGTGCCCAGAATTAGCATGTCTTGTAAGTCATCACTGACATGGAGACACACGGGCTTACAAGTGTTCTGGAGAGTCACATTCATCCTTATCGTGTCCACAAATTTCATTGGTTGGCCAGATGCATTCCGTACGACCACGTCTATTCCTGGAATCCTCTCTACGAAGTGGTCTATGTCAACGCCTCGTTCACGTGCCCTTCTGAAGATTTCCAAGGGCACGATCGATGTTTCCGATCCTGTGTCCAGTAATGCATGGATATCCATTTCCATGATTCGAACTTTCATGACTGACTTTCTCCCGAACAATCCGTTTGACGATTTTAACCTATCAGTAGGTGAGGTTGCGGCTGAATTAGCTTCGCCACGGCATACGCTATCGAGAAATGTTGAGAACGATTTACGATTAGCATTAGCGGTCGTGACAGGCTGCGGTTGTTCGGGTTTTGTCATACCCGTCTGATGGCTTGTGACCCGACAATTCTTAGCAAAATGCCCTTCTTTGCCGCACTTGAAGCATTTGCCATCCTTTATGATAACCTTTTCTGATTTCTTGTTTCCACCGGCTGTGTTTGACGCCTCTTCGGTGCTACGGTTTGCCCTATAGTCGTCACTTGCTTGCGAACGCTGTAAAGATCCGCTAGAGTCTCTATGTCTCTGCATTTCTTGAAGGCGGAACTCAGTTTTGGAGTGTACTCGTCTGGACGCACTTGTCACTTCTGCGATCATCCGGTTCCTCTCCAGTCTCAACGCTGCTTCCTTTACCTTCTCATACACCTCACTTCTGGCATTGCATTCGATAGCCTCCATCAAGATATGGCTGCCATTCCACCTTGCTAATTGCCTAGACAATATCTCTGCCTTCTGTAGTGACGCTACTTCCGGAGGACTATCGGGAAAGGCACGCCCAGCAATCTTTTCGAGGACCAGGCAGAATTCACCTATTGATTGTCCCTCTCTTATAGCTAGTGTACGAAGCTCTGACATTGCCTTTAGGCATCTGCTATTACTATCCTCCAGTAATCTCTCTTTCATTGCGTTTACCACCCCATCGAACGTGCCATCTTGTACTGCTTTCGGTAACGTTTCGAACACAATCAGTGCTTCTTTCACTAGGAAGCTCTCTAGTAATTGAATGCGGCTCTTATCATCCCATAATGTTGGTGGGTACTTTATCATGAAGGAATTAAGGAACCTGCGAAAGCTTTCCTTTTCTTTCCCACCAAAAGGCTTAACTTCGGGTAGCGCATTCATTTTTATGTACTCCGTAGTTAGGTCTGTAGGACACTGGATCCCTACGAATGGATCACTATCTTTTCCAGTTTTTATGTGCAACTGACCTGTGTCCGACGAATGTTGCTCCTCGCTCGCTGTCTCTGTGCAGCTTTTCCTTGGCCAGAGCGTAGAGGACGTGGGCATCGAGCTCCTCGAGTTGCTGCCTGACTGAAAGGATTGGTTATCTTTTCGCTTCACTAAGCCTACATTATGAAATCTTTTCCAACGCACGGGCACTCGTGGTTGGTTTGCCTCACCTTCAGTACTTAACAGCCGCTCGTTGTTGCCCAGAGCCTTTACTCGGTTTGTCAGCTCGACTACCTGAGAATTCACAACTTTATTTTCAGTTTCCAGCTCTTCTATTTTCCTTTCTTGAGCTGCGTTCAATTCTTTTAGTTCTTTCACTCTTTCCTTGAGCTCCCTCTCACTACATTGCAATTCTAGGCTTACTGCCTCTACCAGCTCTCTGTGAAGCATCCTCTCCTCTAAGCACTGTTCCAGGTTACTAGCAGATGATAGCCCCGCGACCTCTAGCAACTCCATGAGATCATCCTCCCGCGCTGTGCTGCTAGCTACCTCACACATACATTGTATTTGGTCTATTAGATTCTTTATGCTCTGGGCAGATACCCGTATTTGCCGCTTTACGGCATCCACGACTTCACATCTCAGCGGCTCTGTGGTTCTCAACCTTTTCCCGAGCGCATTATCACACTCTATTTCAATTATTTCAAGGGATTTCTCTATTTTTGCCATGATATTCCCTTTTTCACTCTCGGTTTTGCACATCGTTTTACGAACCTGCGCATCGGGAGGCCCTTCCATCAGCTGCTCACACTCGCGGTCATCTTCAACCGGAGTTCTCAGCAACTCCTCCACCGCCAGATCGTCTGCCATCTTTTCTGCAATTCGTCAGTTACAGGGGTCGCTAAAAATTCACGATACCCACGCGGCAACGATCGATACTGTTTTACGGACGGGAGTCAATAAGACTACAACCACCCTCAGAAAGCCCTCGGGGAGACGCTTCGGTATCACCCTTTTTCGCTTTTGGGAGGGGCAGGATGGTTCGGCCAGCACCCCAAAACTTCCAGGGGAACCGTCTAGGTATCACCCTTCTCACTAGTCTCGCTGAGAGCCGTTGGGCTCGATCAGTCACCCAATCCCTCTGTTGACGACGAGTCAAGAACTTCCCAAACCGGTGGGATTGGCCCCCATGTGGGCAAGGACACGCACAAACTGAAGAATTTATGAATGACAACACGAACAAAACAAGATTAATACAACCACCACGGACCGGTGCCCCGGCCGTTTATATAGACAGATTGGCGCGCGATCAAAACTGATTCGCGGCATCGGACTTCGCAAGTCAAAGATCTACTTCGCGCACAGGGCACCCTATGACAACCAAAAAGTTTCAAGCTAACGTTATTATGTCCTATAGCAAGCTAACGAGAATGTCAACATTAGGTTCTAATTTGGTGTCTTGGAACATTAAAGCGTGCTGTAGCAGTGTTAAATGTGGATATTGATGAGAATGCTTACGCATTTAGTGGGACCCAGCTGAGTTGAGCTAGAAAACGCTTTTGGAGTATGGGAGGACTGTGGAACCACTGCAACCATTGCAACATATCTTACGCCTGAAAGATTACTGTGATTACTGTGTGTGCGCTTATCCTAACGACTGTTCTTGGTCCGTGTTCAGCGGCAGGAGTCGAGCCTGAATCGCCCATGCAAAGCGTACGAATTGATCACTGCCGAGCAAAAATCGATATCTGCTTTTTACTTTACCAATTGCTTCCTTCGCTGTCACGGACTATGAACTGGCCGTTAGAGCTTCAATTCTATGTGGCTGGTGGTGCTTCGAAGTTTTAACCGCCTAAAGGTAGGTCTGAGCGATAGTTTCGGATCACCCCAGAGGTGGAAAGCCACAATACGGGTATGGGGGAGGGTGGGGGGGGGGGGGTGCAGTACCTTGTAGGCTCGGAAATTTTTAATACACGGCTGCAGTAAGATAGAATACATCGCTTTCCTAGCGGGGGCCCACCTCCATATACACTAGGATTGAGCTAGAATAGTGAGCTCTAGTATGAAAAAACAAAAAAAAATCGTCAGAAGGGTGCACGCCCATGCCCGTATTGTGCCAGTGGACATTAATCAATTGAGATGGATTGGTAGATCAATAACCCCGAACTTGTGAAGCATGTCTATTGGCATATAGTATCGATCGATGCCTTTTTAGCCGATCGATAATGTTTACCTGCTGTGAAGCTTGTCCGCCGGCCATTATGTTTGTAGGATTTCCATGTTAAATGGGAAAAGGGCCGAAATCGACAACGTCGATCGATGTTGATTGGTCGATCGATATTGATCAGATTTTGTGAAGCCTGCTTATGGTCCATCATATACTAAAAAACCTTAATTTTGGCAAACGTCGAATGTGAAGATCGATGTTACCTGGTCAATCGATACCACTCCCTTCCTGAATCGCTCGATAAGCGGTTTGTGATTGCCTCTATACTTATCGTTTGGTTGGTTCTGTATATATGCGCTGAAACCCGCCTACCGGCAGCTTTTTTGCGCGGGCGCGTAGACGGAGAAACGGACCGAGTAACCCATTTATATAGTGTGGAAAACCGTAGTCAATCGTATTCCAGATACCACACGTAGACCTCGTGAAGGCGAAGAACATGGCGTTCACTATTGGTTTACCGATCAAGACGAGATGCAGCGAATGATCTCAAATGACGAGTTCTTGGAGTATGCGACATTCGGTGGAAATACGTATGGAACGAGGTAATGGGATGTTTACTCACATTTTGCCCATTCCATGGTATTATCTAGGATAACTCTCTTGTTTTCGGACGTTTTTTGGCTTTCTTCTGTCTACTAAGGTCTTTACCAATTTGATGATTAACATTTAAATAGTCGGGTGTTGTAAGATATGCTCCCGTTTCTTGTTCAGCAAGAAAGCTGTGAGTGATGTGGAGCAGACTGGGAAGATCTGTGTGCTAGACGTTGAACTGCAAGGTGTCCGCAATATCAAGAACAGTCATCTGAATGCACGGTACATCCTGATTCGCACACCTACGCTGGAGGTTTTGGTGAGTTCTTCGTCTTCTGCTCACTTTTCAGAGTTTTTCTGAGGCGTGATTTATTACATGTTGCCTCTGTGTGCTATCAGACCGTTATCGTGCATTGAGTAACTAATGGCCAGGTAACGCCGCAGCACGTGTGTCGTGGTCCTGGAAAGTGCTGCGATTCCAGTTATGATTCTAAGAATGCGTTATCATTAGGACAAGAGAGTTTGCTATTGTCGAGCAGCATGCGGTGTTTAAGATTTGAGGGCTTCCTAGAAGTTCAAACGCTGCTTACCGATTCTTCAAGCAATTATCCCATTCTTCACCGTATTTCGCATCGAACGCGTTCTTGTTCGCATTGAATTACACGATTTCGATCAACTTAAATTTTTTTTTAATTTGTAGATGAAGAAGATTGCTCGGGCTCGCGATTTTGCCACCGAACATAACGTCTAAGCTTCCTCTTATGTTCCTTGTTAGTCTAGTATTTACATGAAGTTTTTTAATTGAAAATTTCTAAAGTTTCGAAAAAAAGAGCCGAATTCTCCCGAACTTACAATTCGAGCAAAGTTTTAAATCGCCGAAGACTACGCATATAATTTTGAACTAATGCCTTTCCCCTCTCGTGAACCTAAAAATTATATGGTAGTGGTATCCTCAATTAAGCAATTAGTTTCTTGGCTCAAGCAGCTTTAGTAGTTGAGGTACTATGCCGGGATCGGTACGACCGATACTGCCTTGCGCTCTATCCTCATTCTACTCTTCCTACTGTTAAACCAGCACTGCTGTAGGAATCGCAAGCCATTTTTGTAATAGGAGAAAAACTCTATGAACTGAAGACTCTGATTGGAGGGCGCTTCATTGCAATGTTTTTGATCCTTGTTGTCTGATCGTTCTTGTGTTTTTCTATTGCTCTCATTTAAGGAGTCTCGTTTGCGTGCTCGTGGAACGGAAAAAGAAGAGGATATAGTTAGGCGACTGAAACATGCCAAAGAAGATCTCGCAGTTGGTGAGTGCCTTCCCGAATACAAGTTTTCCCAGCTTTCTTTGAACTGGCCTTTTTCTAGTATAATAGAGATATTTACATTAGGAGCGCATTGTGTGCAGAATCATCATGCTACTAGTTCATCGAGTAAATCTGGCCGTTAGGGAATCACTTTGTGGAACGCGCCACGCTTTTTATTTCCAAATGGAGGCGATTTATACATGTTTGAGGGATTTACATAAAATTGTAATCGCAAGCCGATGGTCAAGTCAGTGTTCAATACCTTGAGACAAGTCTGGCTAATCAAGCATTCCATCGTTAGTGACTATTTCACTAACAATGGAATGCTTGATTAGCCTGAACAGTACTCGAACCCAGAGTTGGTTTGAGGCGCGTGCCAGGTTATGCTACACTCAAATCTGCAGACGTCATATTTTCGCAGTCTTTTGTTGTTTCGATAGCTACTCCCGCATTTAAATAAGGTTCCCCGCACCCTTTTCACGTATGATTTCCACTCTTCACAGAAATTCTTTTGAATCGGCAATGTAAGTCCCCTTTAGTAGAGGGAGGACAAGAAACGGCTACCAAGAGAAATTCATTCATTTCAAAATACACGATTACTTAAAAGCGTTTAAATTCTCTTCCATCCCACGAAAATTTACAGATACCTCAGAAAACTCAACTTCCTGCTTTCTGGGGATGAAAATGTTGTTAACATGCCACGGTCCTCGTTTGATTAGCTGATTAGCTGCTTATAGGTTTCGTTAGGTCTGTTTTTGTTTCGTTGCATTCCGTCTTTATTTCATAACGTTTATTTTGGTGCATTATGGTTGAGCTTTTGGGTGCATGTTGCGCAGTCGGAGGAGGCGATGGCTGTCGCGTGCATCCGGTATCAGGTTCCTGGTTTGGATTTCCCGCCCAGGCCAGCCGAATCTTCCATCCCTCCGGGGTCGGCAAATTGGTACCAGCCTTTTTTGGGAAGGATAAAGCGCTGAGTTGTTTGTCGGCTGGCCACCGCGAGTCATTGTATGGCCAAATACGCATTCAGATCGCCCCTCAACATCCCGTAGAAGTAGAATGCGTGGCTCATCCCAAAGGGAATTTAGTAAGGCCGTCGTTTATCCTTTACTGTTGCGCTTTTAACACATGTGATTAGACCCGCTCCTTGTAATAAATAAATAAAATATTGTGTAACTTCACATAAGCAGAATTTTTACCCCCAGGGGCCAGATTCGTCAACTTACCGTCCTCTAACGGTGAAAATTCCGCTAAATCTGATGCTAGTGAACGTCATATCGGAGGGTTTGTGGCGGTAATTTCACCGTTAGAGGGCGGTAAGCGGTTGATGAATCTGACCCTAGAGGTGGGGTACATCGAGCAGTACTTTGCCAGTGCTGGCCATCTCTCTAGGGCTAGTTTGGTGCGGCATCCTTTTGTAACGTTTCATTTCTACTTTGTCTGCATTTTTTTTTGAAGTGACAAGGTGAAGAATTCCTGCCCCTCCCCCATCTTGCCTCACCATCGAGCCACCTAGCGCCAAACTTTCCTACGTTATAATATGCTGATTAATACTAAAATAGTAATGAGAACTTCAACAGTGTTTGTTTCAGTGGAGCAGAATCCCCACCTGTTCGATCATGTAATCATCAACGACAACTTCGAGAAGGCCTACAAGGAGTTCATCGACGTGATTGAGGAAGACCTGATGTCCATCAGCAGCTCCTAGACCATCCCAAGCACGATCACAATCGTTCCATGCAGCAGCGTGAGGCTTCATAGCCGTGTTACTCGAGTTGTGTTGGTTAGTGGTCGGTGTCCCTGCTATGAAGTGCTGATCCATAGCAAAACGTCGAAGTTGTGCGAACGTCAAGGATTAGCTGTGTCGTCCCGTGTGATGTGATCCGTCCGTAGGCAACATGTGGGCGTAGGGTTAGTGATGAGCGGTTATGGGCATTTTCCTACATTCCTGTCTAACTCTGTTGTTGATCTGTGAATAGAGCTAGTTAACTGTAAGTCATTCATATCGCTGTTTCAGTATTTGTCTTCTCTGTGATGCTTGTGCAGTGTTCCATGAGGGATTTCTCTTCCTTGCCCCTGTTTCTGGTGAATCTGATGAGATGTGCAAAGATTATGTGCACGAGGGGCTATCCACTGGTGGAAGCGTCATATAGCATTTGTTCCATCGATTAATCATCTTCATAGACCTCATTGTTGTATTGTATGAAGGTACAGGTTAGTGCTTTCTTAATAAGCCAAGCTTTATATGAGTGTGTGTGTATGAGCTATGATTCTTGGCTTGATGTCGGTAGGAAGACCATGCATGCCGAGAGCTAGAGTTCCTGACAATGGGAAGAAGATTAATAAATGATTCGATCGTGCGAAGAAGGTGTGTATAGTGAAGGTTTAAGTAGACAGTGACTATTTGAAGAGTTTTCAATGGTACATGGAAGAGTAACGCGTGTGTAGCACAGTCAGAGGAGGCGCCGGCTGTCGCCTGCACCCGATATCAGGTTCCTGGTTCGGATTTTCCGCCCAGGCCAACCAAACCTTCCATCCCTCCAAGGTCGGTGAATTGCACCAAACTTGGCTAAGAAGAATAATGCGCTGACTTGTCCATCGGCTGACCATCGCAAGTCATTGTATGGCCAAATACGCATTCAAATCGCCTGTACGGTATCGCGTAGGAGTATAATGCCTGGCGCATCCCTGAAGGGGTTGAGTAACGCTGTTCTTTACCCTTATCCTTTACATGAAAGAGCGGGTGGACTTTGCCGGTAACGAGGTAGGCCGTAATAGTGAACGTTACTCGTCTTTAGTTTGCGCTTTTTATAGTACTTAAGTGGGAATATTCAGATCGTATCTGCTATAGGTTGTAGGTGGTTCAAGAGCAGATAAGCGGCTTAAGGAGCTTTCAAGAGCATCGAAGAAGTAATGGGGTGGGCTATGAAAGCGAAGTGGTCCATCTCCGCGCCAGCCCGTTCAGCTTCGTCAGGTTTTCTATGTTAACGTACGCCTCGAGTACTTGGACCTTACGAGAAGAAGCTGAACCCGCGATCAGCGTAACGCAAGCGATTACACCTCGCAGTTTTTCAAAAGAACACCAGAAAGTCTCCCAAGCACATGCAAAGCTTCATGGAAGGCCTGAACGGGAAGTGTGTGCTCTTCGTGTCTCTTGAGCAAGGAGAGTCCACAGAGCTATTCTCGCACGCGACCGAGACGAATGGAGGCAGTGCTAACGCCCTCTGAAATAAGTCGACGACTGAAGGAACGATAGCTTGTGTCACGAGGAGGTAGCTGAAGACCTGAACGGAAAGCTTAGGGCTCTTCGTGTCTCTCGAGCAAAGGGAAGGTTACTGGTTACTCTGGCACGCGACAGAGATGAATGCAGACATTGCTGGCGCCCCTGGAATAATTTGACAATCGAAGGACGGGATTCGGCATTCAGTATTGGTCGTATTTTTGGAGTCTTCAAAATCATGGACACCGGTAAGATCAGCATAGCCGACTGCTAGGTAGCAAGGGGCAATCGTGCTGCTGTAACGGCAGACGTACCCACTGT
This sequence comes from Heligmosomoides polygyrus bakeri, assembly GCA_947359475.1. Lineage (NCBI taxonomy): Eukaryota > Metazoa > Nematoda > Chromadorea > Rhabditida > Heligmosomidae > Heligmosomoides > Heligmosomoides polygyrus. The sequence continues at coordinate 11,545,530 of OX375869.1, read as the reverse complement.
CACTGTCTGAGACTTCTTCTTGTTTTACTATAAGCGACTTCCTATCACTGTTGACCTCATCAGTGTTAAATTCTGACGTCCGCGAGCCTACTAATCTGTAAGGAGCTACAGACCTTCGATTAAATTAGCTAAAGAGGAAGCCTTTTTGTATTTGCGATGCGGCTACGATTCATGTCCAAACGCCTACCTAAACGAAGCTCGCTGTGGATATATTCAGTTAATCGATAGGTGGTCATCGTTACCCTATAGACGGGCGAGAGTTTAGCGGGAGCAGCCGAAAGAACTGGGATGTCCCGAGCGAAATCTTTTCGCAATTTCAAGTTGGATTCCGCATCTCAGCCAGGAGACCCTTGATATAGGAGATCTCCTTGGGCCGAACATACATTGGATCCGATCGATAATCTTCGGATCACTCGATGATTCGGATAAGGCTAATTTCGTGGACCCCGGATTTTTGGATGATTAGGGTCGGGATATCTGAATCGCACTTCCAAAATTGATTCATTCGGATCCAATGTATACCACCTAACCGCAGACCACCAAGTCTAAGCATATTTAGAAAAAAACATAATAGGGAGGGCCGTTGTGGCAACAGTCCGTCTTCTAAACGCTCTGAAGGTGTCGAACGTCGCAAGATATTGGCTGCCATTATGATCTTTACGTATTCTCTGGTGCATACAACGGAACGGCTTCAGAGATGGCGACGAGCTTCTCGCGTCTACCGCCACTGCCGCCTCTGCGTGACTTCATCCATATGTACCGGCTTCGAGCAAAGAAAGTCTTGTCGCAGAACTACCTCATGGATATGAATCTTACGAGGAAGGTTGGATCCTCTTATACAGCTCTGGTTCCTTTCTGTTTTTTTATATTTATTGGTAGCCCCTTTAGAAATGAGTTCCTCGACTTATCGATCGGGCCACTCTGTCCGGCTCCTATTGAGGCCTCCTTTCTACTCTTAAACTCTTTTTTAGAGGAAGAATTCAGTTGTTCTTAACAATCCTAGACCCTAATCCTACGCTTTGGTCACTTTGAACTAGCGTTCAATGCCGCTGCGGGAAGCATGACAGATCATCGGCTCAGCGCGTGCTTCACATTGCTATTGTGATTCATATAATGCGGCGTTTCTCTCAAATGCCACAATCAGTTTAACATCTGTCGGTTTTTGAATCATTCTGTGATTCACGAAGAAATTAGGACTATCTGTGGGTCGATTTTAATCAACAAACATGCATCTGATGCCGTTCGTCAGTTCATAGTTTTTTGTGTAAAGGTAAAGAACGCAGATTTCTGGTGTGCGAAGATACCTACAAGGATCGTTCCGGACCGAAATAAAAACATTTGGCCCGTGTTGCGAGTATGGGCAGCATTGGGAAGTGGGAACCCGCTAGATAACCAGACCAAACTAAACCGAACACGCGTTGGCGAATAGATCGCCGGGATCTCACATACACTCTCTGATTGAGACTCCCGTTCGATGCGGCCTGGGGCGAGATTCATCAACGATTTACAGCAGTTTAACGGAGAAAATACAGCCGAAATCCCTGATAGCGTGGCTTATCGAGCGATATAGTGAAAAGTTTCATCATATCGCTTGTTGATAAGCCGTGCTATCAGGAATTTCGACTGTATTTTCTCCGTTAAATTGCTGTAAGCCGTTGACAAATTCGGTTAATTAATTAGTTGACGCGCTTCCGTCTGCTCATATTTCCGGCTAAGACCTATTTTTTAAATTAAGATGTTCAATATTTCTTACGTGCTATATTACCTCATTCTTTACCTATATCAACGCCACTTGGAGCTGAATTTCGTCTCTAGATATGTACAGAGGCTGCCTGAGTTTACTAAACTCAAGGTAAAGATATCCGCATAGGTATAAGAGACTCATTCAGGGGCCGAGTTCATGAATAATTAAACCCGCCTGTATGTGGAATATAAGGGATGGAGATAAGATAAGGAAGAGAGATGAATGTTTTTTGTGGTTACCCCTACCCTTTATATCCCGTATACACGTGGGCTTAATAGTTGAAGAATCCGGCACGGGATCGTCAAATACTTCGCACCTAGCGAATGGGTGGGTAGGGAAAATAATGAACCCTCATCGTGGGTATGTTTTTCCCTTCTAACCCTTGACTTCGGGTTTAATCGTTAATGAATCCGGCCCCTGTCTTCCGGACGACAGGGGTCTCCTCCAGAAATCAATAGTGTTGAATCGATGTGCATCGGTTGGTATATCCACTCATGCGATGTGAATCCCATCCAACTGTCAGTAATTTCGCGTGGACAAAAGGAGATGGATTACCTCCTTTATAGATGCCAATGACATTATGTTCAGATTGTACGGTCGGCCGGTGTGCAGCCGGGTGATTGGGTCTGCGAAGTTGGCCCCGGTCCAGGCGGGATAACTCGAGCCATCCTAGAAGCCGACTGTGCACGCCTCGATGTGGTCGAGATCGACCACAGGTTCATACCGCCGTTAGAGGTGTGATCAGATGGCATAAAGGCCATAGTACTCCTCCATAGCGTCACCTTTTCAGCTCCTCGCGGAGGCGTCCGAAGATCGCCTTCGTATTCATCGTGCCGATGTGCTGAAGACGAATATTGGCGATTTGTGGAAAGATGGGAATCCGCCTGGTTCCAGCTGGAATGACGATCCACCGCCAATGCACGTTATAGGGAACCTTCCATTCAACATTGCTTCTCCACTGATTATCAAGTAGGCGCTTCATGGCTTTGTCAATGGATTTCGATGCACAGAGTGCTGTTCTACAGGCTGCTGAGGGACATGTCGTATCGACGAGGTGCGTGGCAATTCGGGCGAATACCGCTGACGTTGACATTCCAAATGGAGGTCGCTAAGAGGCTCGTCAGTCCTATTGATGATGACGCGCGATCGAGAATCTCCATCATGGCGCAGTATCTCACTGAGCCGAAGATCTTGTTCAGGATCCCAGGTAAGAGCAGTTTGATGCGTATTTGGTGCAGATTTCGCCTCCGAGGTGATGAGCTGCTACAAACGGGATTAATTGGAACGGGTAAAGCACTGAGGTGCGTGTAGCGCAGTCGGAGAAAGGGCCAGCTGTCGCGCTCACTTGATACCAAGTTCCTGGTTCGGATTTCCTGTATGGCCAAATACGTATTCAAATCATCTCCACGATATCTGATAGAGGTAGTATGCGTGGAGCATCCAAAAAGGGATTGAGTAACGCCGTCCTTTATTCTTTATCACTTAATGTAAAATGGTGGATTGTTTCCCTCATTTCTAGACTCTGAAGAAGGCCCCGTCGCGAAACGGTAGGTCGAATAAAGTGGATAGCAATCTCGATTGCGACCCTTAAAGTACCCCAAGGATGCAGTAACAGTCTAATATGCCCGCCAAGATTTACAGAAAGTCAATCCCTGGCGGCTCTAGAGAGATTAAGGATAAAAAATAAAGGACGGCGTTATTCAATCCTTTTTGGAGTACGCCACGCATTCTACTTCTACGGGATGTCGTGGAGGTAGTTTGGATGCGTATTTGGCCATACAATGGCTTGTGGTGACCAGCCGATGAACAAGTCGAGTAGAAATTACTGACTAACTTGAGCGCGAGATCGAACTCGAATTGATGAGAACACTAGCCAGTAATATGTCTTGCCACTGAACTCGTTCACCTTCATCACCTATTGTCCTGTTGACCAGCGGGTTGCCGAGCGGGCACCAGTAATGTCTCCATTCGTCTTTGTCGCGTGCCAGAGTGCTCCAATCGATCCTCCTCACTCGTAGGACGCGAGGGGGCGTCACATCGTTCGTTCTGGGCTTTCACAAAGAAGTTCGACCAAGACGTTGGCGAATTCCTAATGTTTTCGTGACATTCCTTAGAATTCAAACGGTGACGTGTCGCGTTGACTAACGGGCCCACCTAATTTTCGACGACTTGGCCCATGCGACAGCGTCTCTGAACTCGCTGCTCTCTGCCAATGTCAAATGAAACGTAATATAGAGACGAATTGGTCGATAAATGTCACCTCTACAGGCTCATGTTTCGTCCCTCAGCCAGACATCGACGTTGGCGTTGTGCGATTCGTGCCCAGAGCTCAGCCGTTGATCAGTGCTCCATTCGAGGTAGAGCTTCTTGGTGCATTATTGGCAGCACTTCTCTGGTACATACCGGTTTGTATCAATATGAGAAGCATTCTACAACTGCACGCCGAGTCTCTTAAGATCACATGGATCCACGCCGTTGTTTAGGTCGTGGAAAAGCTTTGTCGGCAAGTGTTTCACTACCGTCAGAAGTACATGATAAAGGGTCTGAAGACTCTCTATCCGAAGGAGGTTCGTAGAGTCTAGTTTCGAAGTGCTTAGGTGCCAACTTCAAGTTTCTGTTTGAAGATAGCCGATGATATGGCCCACCAATTGCTGAAGGACTGTCGAGTAAATCCAAAAGCGTCGTCAGTTCAGCTCGGAATCGAGGAGTTTGCCGACTTGGCGGTGGGTTACGAGAAGCAGTGTAGAAGGTGAGCATCCTGAGATTGACTGTATATATCGCAGTTGGTGGGATTCGAGGCTAATTCGCTACAAATGGGGCAGGTTTGATTCAGCGCCCGGGTTAATCAAGACTTTCGCCCCTCATACTTGAAGGAGTTGATCTGCCTTAGAAAAAGTAGAGGGTTGCAAGCCTGTGTGTTGGCCAAATACCCCGAAAGTTTCGAGTAAAGCCATTCTGAATGACGAATTTCAAAAGATCGTCAGGACGAGCGACGTTATGGTTGTAGCGGCTGCAGTCTAGAAGACAACTTTTGATTTAAGATGAAGAGGAGAGAAAGGTCGCATTTGCTAAGGTATAGGTATGTATGCTAGCGATAATCCTATGCTAGTCAGAACAGGGTCTCCGGCGCCTGAACGGCGAAAATGAACACCGCTGCGAGAATCTCCACTCCTCAAATAGTAGAACAGTCTCAAATTATCAAAACATCAGTAGGAGATAAATAGTCATTTCTGTAATGTTCTTGAACCTAGCCTATGTTATAGGTGCTAAAACCTACTATGGAATCGCACAGCCTCACAACGCAATAGTTTCCAAACATCGAATATGCAAAAGAGCGGAAATACTGCTTCGTAGGCGCGGAATCAGTTGTTCGGTTACTCGTCTTGCAGCATTTTGCATTTTTCTGCATATTCCACATTTGGATGGTATTCCGTATTGTGTCCGCGATTGCATAGTAAACCTTCAGGGCCCCTATCTCGGTAGGTTCAAGAACTTGGTAAGGTAGAAGTGGGACATACTTTTCTACTATATGAAGGATGGAGATGCTCGTCGTGGTATTCATTTTTGGCGTTCAGACAGACGCGCGAGACCCTTCCCTGGTAAGTATGGTGGTACGTAGCACAGACGTTAACATAAAGTTTTCAAATGCCATTATTAGGCACGCTTCAAGTACCTCTGACGTATCATCTTTCACGAGGGGTTAAGGCGGCATTTATATTTCAATCTCAACGCGACGTTGCTTGGCTTCGTGCTTAATAGAAGCCTGTCAAAACAGTTTATGTGCCGGTGGCATTCAACCCGGTTCTACCTCATCCTTCCTTTGTCAACACGAAAGAGCGGACGGCGTTATTAGACTCCAATAAAGCGGGGTAGGGAATAATAGGCGATCATCTATGACGGGGCAAAGCTGGTGCTCAATGGTGAGGAAAAGTGGGAAGTCAATGTATAACGGCGTCCGACCTAGCTATTTATACCCAGTTTGGCGCAGATAGGTTCCGGGTTCACCATATAGGACCGCCTTATACATTGTTTTCCGCTGTACGAAACTAGAAATTTTACGCAGAATAGGTGTGTTCTACCTCTACGGTAAACTGAGCTCGGCCATTCCTGATGTAATTCGACACACTTATGCCTTCATACCAAGGCAGATAACCACTGAGTATAATGTGACCAACCCAAGCCGATCTGCGCCCTCGGTTTCGCGCTATAGTAAAAGTCAATACCAAGTATTCAAAAAGTCTACAAATCTATACGCGTGGGCACACAACAAGTGCGCTCTAACACAGATTCTTCGCCCCAGGGCAAATCATGTAGATTGCGTAGTAGTACTTCCTTGAACTCTAGGCGAGGTTGGTAACAGCGTTTATTAGGCTTACGTTTCGGTGGTATCACCTTCTTCAGAGCTTGAAAGGAAACAAACCTAAGTGTGACCACTAGACCAAGGGTCTTCTCAACTCTGGATTTTGAAACCAATTAGACTTACACAAAATGTGTAGGAGACAGCAATCGACCTCACGAACCAGTGGTCATTAGGCGATCAGGGCAGTAGTGCTCGTGAGGGTACCAACGGAGACCGTACCCTAACTAGAATGCTAGCCGGTGGTGTGGTCTGAGCTCCCGGGTTATATATATAGGCACTCCCCCTTCCGGTTGATTTTTGGGTCAGTAGCCTGTATCCAAAATGCCTCAAGCGGTTTCCGCGCCGACGTTTGGGGCTCAGGCGCTAGAATTTCAAATGTGACCCCAAAGTCCTCTCCGTGGTGGGCGTTGATCCTGTGGCCACCCAGTGCAGCGGAAACCCACGACCTTTGCTTGCCCTCCAAGTGTGGATTGCAACATGGCATCGTTAGTGATCAAACCCCAATAAAACAGGAGAAAATGTTGCGTTTAGCGGCGTTTCTTGTTTTATCTCGCTTTCACCAGTGGAGATGCCACTTGTCTTTGACTTTGTTTGAAAACACCCGTATAATTGTAGCAATTTTAGAGAGACAAACGGATCTACAGTAGTCGGGAGAGGGCAACCGCGAGGTGCCAACTTCACATAACCGTATTCCCTGAATTTAAGTGACAGTCCGCGCATCATAGGACAGTAGTTGAAGCTCTTCTAGAAACTCGACGGAGGGAAGATGCAAATCACCATGTGCCCACTTCCAATTAGGATAGATCCAGGCAAACTTAGTACGCTAATGGCTTAATTGTATTCATTTAGTATGCCAGGACTATTCCCGTACGACTACGTGAATCCAAAGCGTACCGTGGAGATGTTGGCGAAGAAAGCCGGAGCAGTGCCACCGGAGAACCCGTATCGGCTCGAGAAACTGCCGGCTGAAGGCATACGTTTATCGGATGCTGACGGGTTCTTGACCTAAGACGCTAAGGCGTTTCGGGCTTTCGTTTGGCTTTCCCAACCATGAGCGACGCTTCAGGTATTTGTAGTGTTTAAGGTAGGTTTACTAGGGAATTTTACGGGTATTTCCTAACTACGATGAGAACAGGACCTAGTTATATGGTTTTTGAGAGTTTATAGTAAAAAGAATGAGTGAAATAGTTGATTAACGATAGTGAGCTAGATCGACTGCCTTCATTACTTGGCTACTAGATGCGTTGTTGATCCGTTGATTTATGTTGCACATTGTTACATTTGATTGTTATTACATGTAAATAAATGTACAAGCCATAAAAGGTATTACACCAATCGAAACGGGTCCACCAAACGAATTCTCTACCGAGTTTCCAGCCTATACCCGTTGTACGGATAGCGGGAGAGGTACAGATAGCGAAATGTTAAAGGAGTAACGCGTTTCTACTTCTGTACACAATTCAGGATGGTTCAGTGGTTAATTATTTATATGGGATGAGCAGGAAAGGGAGATAGGACCATTCGTCACAACCGCATAGGAGCACTGTCGCGTACGCCGCTGTCTTCTGGCCATGGTGACCTGTTCCGCCCAGTGGACGGCTGGTGCCTCTTCTGGTAGAGGCATCGTCGTCGCCGACGATACTGCCGCCGGCGCCGAAACAGAGACATGTCTACATACAAAAATGTGCGGATAGCAGATCATTTAGTAGCAGTCGAACGGCTTTGGTAGTAGAAGCGACAGCTTGAGGGCGATTGTAGTCGGCTCGAAAGTTGACGATGGGTAACGGCTTGTCGATCGTTGAAGGCGGTGGGACTGGTGGAGGAGTACGGCTTGTGGAGGGTTGAAGACAGCGGGAGTAGTGGCGAAAAGCGGCTTGTTGAAGGTTGAAGACAGCGATGAGGTAGAAGTGGAGACTTGATATATACTGAAGGACTACGACGACCAGTTAATGGCTTGACTCCGGATTTTTGATTCCGAGGTATTGCCGTTGTTCTGGCGATCATTTTCTGTTGTTTACGGGAATTATTATTCACCCCATTGTTTCCTAAGACTGATGTCATCTCGTAGCTAATACTGCTACTTCCACCTTTTTGCGAGTTTACTGGACTATTTCTCCGTGATCTTTGCCTGATACTCCATGAACGTGGAGGGAAACTTCGGAAATTTCTGCTCCCCTTCGTGCACAGACTGCTGTGGTGCTGTTTACCACACTGAGAACAGTCAGGAATTTGACACTCATAGCTGGAGTGGTTGGTTGAACAACATTTCCAGCACCTTCTGCCATCTGTTAGTATCTTGCGGCGTCTTGCTTGATCGGTGATCGTTCTGCAAGTCATTGAGTTATGATTACCCCTATGGCAGAACAGGCACTGACGAGTGGCAGAGTACCGTCGCCGCATGGTGCACTTATCTCTAGATGGGCTGCGCGCACTGCTCTCTCTGTGACCCAGCCTGCTCTCTAAGTACGCTTTAGCGGCAATCTCTTTCTTTAAATGAGCTGTGAGGTCACCGATTGTTTGGCTATCTTGCGAATGGCTTGATAGCAGAACTGGTCTCACTACGTCGTGAGGAAATTTCGCTAGGATGATTTCACACCACAACGGGTCACAAGTTCTACGGACATCATAGCCTGCGGACACCATTTGATTAATCAGTATTTGGATCTGATCGAAAGCTGACGAGCAGCTTTCCGCAGAACTGTTAGCTGGCTTCAAACTGATGAGTTTGTGCGCTATATGTGACCGATTTACAGAATGATTACAGCACTTTTCCTGTATAGTTCGTATAATCCACTCATAGTTTTCAGGCACAAGCTTTATGCCTTTTACTGAATCTTGTGCCTTTCCTCTCAGGCTTTCCTTGAGTAAGAGGATTTTCTCCATAACGTCAAGCTCCTTACTCTTGTGAACAAGGGTCTCGAAAATTGCCCAGAACTCTGAGAAATCTTCAACGTTGCCGTAGAATTTCGGTAACGTCGCTTGAGGAGGTTTTATTGAACGACATAGTCGTGCCTTACTTCCAATTACATTATTAGCAACCGAATCCAACGGTATTTGAGAGATATTACTGTCCGCAGTTTCAATCGGCTCTGTTTCGTCAGCCTCATCTTCCTGCGGAGCAGTACTGCACGATTGTGCGTTTTGCAGTATTAGGGCTCTCTGCGAGATATACCCTAATTTTACGCTCATCGTGTCCCTTACGCACTTGGATTCCTCATGACGTGCCATAAGTTTGTAGATCAGATTATCCGCACTAGCTAGCTCTTTATGCAGCTGTGACTCATTCTCTATCTGCTCAATTTCTAGCATAATGTCCTTTTTATCGGACTTATTTTTACAAGTTTTATATTCCTCTCGAATCTCTTTATAGAGCTTCTCGAGCTTGTCTTTTCCCTGTTTTACTTGCTTTATACTGCTTTGCAAAAGTGCAGTAGTAGACTTACATTTCTCGTAAGTATTCTCGTCCGTTAGCGGATATTCTACTCTTACTGTGTACTCTGTGTACGATACCACACGATCTTTCAGCGTTGACGCGCTGCTCATGATCGGGGCTCTGTGGAAGTGCAACGCCATTTTATGCGGGACTTCTCGTAGGTCTCTTTGAATTTAAGAGATAGTGTTCCTAGTGTCTTGGACACTGGGAATTTCTTTCGGTGATGAAAGAGATTTTTCTAGTGCTATATGCACAGAAATTTGCGGCTCTAGGCGTAGGGACGCGAGAGACTTACGATTCTCTATTATAGAGAATGCGATCTGCAATAGATCGACTTGCGGCTCTAGGCGTAGGGACGCGAGAGACTTACGATTCTCTATTATAGAGAATGCGATCTGCAATAGATCGACTTGCGGCTCTAGGCGTAGGGACGCGAGAGACTTACGATTCTCTATTATAGAGAATGCGATCTGCAATAGATCGACTTGTTGCTCTAGGCGTAGGGACGCGAGAGACTTACGATTCTCTTTATTAGAGAGAATGCGATCTGCAATAGATCGACTTGCGGCTCTAGGACGGATAGCGGGAGAGGTACAGATAGCGAAATGTTAAAGGAGTAACGCGTTTCTACTTCTGTACACAATTCAGGATGGTTCAGTGGTTAATTATTTATATGGGATGAGCAGGAAAGGGAGATAGGACCATTCGTCACAACCGCATAGGAGCACTGTCGCGTACGCCGCTGTCTTCTGGCCATGGTGACCTGTTCCGCCCAGTGGACGGCTGGTGCCTCTTCTGGTAGAGGCATCGTCGTCGCCGACGATACAGCCAAACTTCGGAATTTCGGAGGATATCAATGTTATGACGGCACCAAAAGCTGTGAACTGCGTAGAATCCCAAATATTGAGCACATTTTAGACACAAGAGGTGACGCGCAGTGTTTCTGCACACGAAGGAGCAAATGCAAAACTTCTGTCATCCGCAGGATTCGAACCTGCGCCCTCCGAAGAGGACTGCGACCTGAACGCAGCGCCTTAGACCACTCGGCCAGAATGACATGTAGGTGCAAGAGCTGCATGCGTCATACGAGTACGCGCTGTTGCGACGAGCTGCACGCTCTCCTTGATTAGTGTGTGTGTAGCACGAAGACCACTCACATATCCCGACACTGCTAGTTGACGTGTCTGGTAATCTTCTTCAGTTACTGCGGTTTAAAGGTGATAAGGTTCCGAAAAGGTCCGATTTTGAGTTGGACTTGCACATTTGCAACGTCGCGATTAGCGCGCGCTGTTCTCATAAGGGCGCGTAATCTCTCAGGGTACCTGTGTCCCTTGAATAATATCTTCTAGCTATTTGATCTTTGTATCCACATGCACACAGTTAAAGACGATGTTTAATTAGGAAGAGCAGAATAATACGGTTGGAAAGAATTTTAGGCGCAAAGTGGCTCGGAGGGGTCACCTTGTGTGCCAGCCCTACTGAACATATTATGTTGCAATAAATTGCAAGATTTACACAGCTCTGCCTCTGTGGTAAACTGAAATAGTCTATTTCTGTTGTAACTGCGCATTCATGTGCTTCCTTACGAAGGTGGGTAACGACTGAAAGGTGACCCTCCGAGCCGTTTTGCGTCGAATTTTATTATCATAACTTACTCGCATAGACTGCTCTACACAAAACTACATCAAGTGTGCTCCCCATTTATACCAACTTTAAGTCAAATTGTACAGGTTTTCAACCAAATTGAGCACATTTTAAATCAAAATGGACACTTTTTCGGCGCAATACGCCGAAGGCCTATGTCTGATAGGCTCCCATATCGAACCATCGTTTCGCGAGATCGATATGAGAGCTTATTATTAGGCTTCGCTTGGGGTGAGCGGTGGTATGACATAGGCCTTAGAGGGGGCACCCTAATAGTAGTCAAACGCAGAAATAAATAAATCAATAAATCTAGTAGCCAAGTAAGCACTCCCCTCTGTGTTCAACGCTTACACTGGCGTTCCACAAGGCGGAGTGCTCTCACGTTTACCCTTTCTGCTGTACACTCACGAGGATCCAGAATCAATCTCGAGGTTGGGCGGTGACGTGCAAAGTGTACGCTAATGATGTAAAAATATCCTATCCTATCCTACTATAGGGCGCGTGCAGCGCAGTCGGAGGAGGCGCGACTGTCGCGTGCACCCGATACCAGGTTCCTGGTTCGGATTTACCGCCCAGGCCAACCAAGCCTTCCATCCCTCCGGGGTCGGTGAATTGGTACCAGACTTGTCTGGGAAGGATAAAGCGCTGACTTGTTCATCGGCTGGCCACCGCAAGTCATTGTATGGCCAAATACGCATTCATGTCGCCTCCACGACATCCCTTAGAAGTAGAATGCGCTGGCGCATCCCAGAAGGGATTGAGTAACGCCGTACTTTATACTTTATCCTTTATCCTACTATATTATCCTTTATCCTACTATATATAATCGGTTAATGTCAAGTGTCCGTCACGGGGAGGTGGACTGAAGCCAAAAGATGCCAACGACAGTGCGGCGTATGCCAATCGGGCTTTCTTTGAGCTTAATCTTAATGTCGACCTGGCACTGCTCAATTGCCGAAGAACAAATCATATATTCTAGTAGAACGAGACATGCACGTTCAAGCATCATATCACTCGACATATAAAACTGACCAAGACAGACTGAACAGGGAGAACGAGTTGTTGGTGAAGATGATTTTTCTCTTTTTGGAATTTTGTTGATATTCGGGAGAAATCAGCCTGAACCAATAAACGCGACACGAATTCTTATAGAGCAAGGCATTCTCTTTCGAACGACATATAACACCGAGCAAAAAAGTCCTTCCACAGAGCAGGAGCTTCGGTAAAATTTCGGACGAAAAGTCGGACGTCCCATTTTGATGACCTAAAAATCAATAAAGGAGAAATGAGCAAATAGGACCAAGACGTGTTCTTGTAGTACAGAGCATTGTCTTCCAAATGCTATAAAAAACTGCGCAAAAATTCCAAACCTAAGCGGAGAGAACAAGTGCGCAAATGGCTACTTTTCACTTTTTCACTTTTCAATTTAGCGACCTAAAAATTAACAAAATTCAGGAGGAAAAAAGAAATGCGATACATGCTCTGATAGACCAATCCATTCTCTTTCGAACGCTGTATAGCGCTATACAGGAGACTGCCGGCAGAATCCGCAATGAATCGTTGAAAAAACGGCAGGGACTTATGGGACAACCTAATACAACGGTTTTCAACCCGGTCAAGAAAAAAGACATTGATATGTTGGAGAGCGTTCAAAATAGTTTTACCCGAAAACTCACTATGAGATGCTTTGGCGTAGATTATTCGCAAATCCCAAACGGCAGAGAAAGAAATAGGATACTTGGACTAAAATCGTACTTGGACTGTGTACAGGGAAATTTGCTGATCCCAAATTGTTGTTTAAGATTCTCACAGCAAACTCCACATAAGCCCTTCACATTTGTTCGGTGGTCAAGTAGTAAGAACATGTAGAAGTAGGCTCCGTCTGCAGGTTCCTATTACAAAAACTATGATCAGATCTTCATTTTTGACATACAAGAGGCTGCGGGAGCTCAACTCTCTGCTTGCGGAAAACGAAAATCTGTCCTTATCCATGCATGTCTTCAAGAAACTGCTGTTGACTAAATTCTGTTCATAGCTGCCTTCAGAATTACAGGTGCCTCTTATCTACGTCTGGTTGTTGCTTTGTGACTTTTTGGTAGTACTTGTTGGTTTTTCTCATTTGTTTTGCGCGTGAGTGTCATGCATATGCATACAGTTTTGTAGGGCATCGGTTTCGTTTTCGCTAAATGCACCTGGGTGATCCAAAAATGGCAAAAAATTGTATCACTTCAGGGCGGTCTGATAAGCAAAAGTGACACCTGGAAAAGGTTTGGAGCTCAAATTAAAGTTAAGGCCTCCGTACACTTTTGCGGCAACGCGGCAATAAAACTGCCGCGTAGGAGACACTCATACTCAGCTTTGCCACCCTACTCCGTCGCCATTGTGGTTTCATTATCATTATCATCATCACATTATTATCAGTTTCCATGGCAAAGCGGCTGCAGCGGCAGTAATGCCTGGAATATCGGGACATCCAATAAGTAATGTCGGTTTTGTGCACTACGGTTTAAGCTCATTATTTGTCGGCAGATTTGTGTATTTCCTCAGACACTGGGAGAGTTCACCTGCAGGTGAAAATGACGTATTTTGACGTCACAGGAGCTATTTTGGGGCGGAGTTTCAGTGAGGGGTCTACCACCGGTTGTTTCAACGCTCGCATGATACGCAACGCGATATGTAGCTGAACTATGGGTGAAGTAGGATTCATTCTCAACTTTAGACCTGAGGAGAGAGGTGGGATTAAGCCTAGCACTTATAATGAGAAGCCCTCTATCCTACTATATATAAATGAGTTAGCGGTTGTCCGTCCGTCCGTCTGTCCGTCTGCAGAAACGTCTGGCCTTTCCCAGACGTCGAGTATTCGGCGTCCGGGTTCAGACGAGGTGACACTCACGCCGTGTCGAGAGCGTCAGAAGGCGAGTGTCCAATGTCCAACCGAAACTAAGGATTCCAAACCTTATCTAAACAGTACGCGTGGAAAGAGTTTGACGTCCTTCCCAAAAACCCCTTTTAAATTCCCGCCTAAATCCCGTCAACTGTAGGTCTTAGACCGCTCACCTGTAAGCCGAAATGAGGTCACCTGCAATTACATTGTTAGTTTTAGTTTTTTTTTTCATCGGCATAAATACTGCAATTACATTGCAGTATTTATGCCGATGATTCTAAACTATTCACTTTCAATGATTATGCGACACTTCAAAACGCGCTTGATGCCGTGGCGGAGTGGTCGAAGGCATGGTCGTTGGAGATTTCCACCCAGAAATCAGCAATTATGAAGTTAGGCCGTAATCATCCAGATACGTCGTTCATTTAGGAGGGGTTACCTTAAATGATGTTCAACAGATTCGCGACTTAGGACTCGTTTACGACACTTCCCTTAGTTTTGAGAACTTCATCCACGACAAAGTAAGGGAAGCACGCAAGACTTCAAATTTCATTCTGAAAGCTTTCAGAATTCGAGACCCTGTACTACTCTTCAAGCTCTTCGCTCTTTATGTTAGGCCCTCTTTAGAGTACTGCTCCCCACTATGGTCGCCTCAAAAGAGCGGTGTCATAGATGAAATTGAAAAGGTGCAGAAAAGCTTCACGTACCGCTCCTTTTCCAGGTGCCTTAGAGTTCAGAAGGAAAATTGCGGACTTTGCCTTAATGTATAAATTTACTACGAACGAGATTAGCCTCAATATTTCCGATTTATTTGAATTAGCACCTAGCATTGAAAGGCTGAGAGGTCACCCTTTCCGCATCAGGCCTGAGAAGCCAAACACGGCCATTTACGAAAGCTCCTTTCTTGCGCGAGTAGTAGCACTGTGGAACAGCTTTCCCCCTGATCTCTTCATTTATAGGAACTCCCACACCTTCAAGATCAGTCTGGCCCGCGAACTCAACAGCATAACCTAGGGCCTCGGTACAACTCCGCATAGTGTGGGCGTTCCAGCGCGCCCCTGTGGGCAGGCCGGCTCAACGATTGCACGCACTGTCAACGTGCAAGGCATCGGGGGTTCTTTCCCCTTGGAGTGTCGACCTGCTAAATCTTTATTGAACACGTTTGCAAAGTGATGTTCATGTGGATCTAGTCCTTGGCTGCGCGTTTGGGGTCGTCCGTGGTTGCTCCCGTGTGGCTGGCTCTTGTAGTGGTGTGGTTGGTGAACGGGTTGTCGCGTCGTCGGTGGTCCAGTCGTCCTCTGCGGGGGCAGACATAACTCAACGCCGCGCGAACCCCCCTGGCGCACGGTGCGCGACGAAACTGGACGAGTTGTCGCGGTCCGATGCTTCCGACGGCTAAAAACGCTTCCTACAGGGTCATGCGGCACGCCTTCGCCTCATTTCAACGTCTCTTGGAGATGGTATATGAGTGTGGTTTCAATAGGGCGTGTGGATGTGGATGTGGATGTTTCTAGCGTCAGTATTTGCCATCTATGACTTCTTCGGTCAATTTTTACTCGTGATTATGGTTATACTACGGAAAAAGGTCACGATCACCCATTCTCGGATCAGTTGTCCTACTGCAGACTGTTGCCTACAACAATCTGTGGAATCTTAAGTTCCTTGCTAGAAATGTGGTCTGGGAGCTTAAACACTGGGAACATTTCGTGCTCCCAGTGTTTAAGCTCCCAGACGCGGCTGGCGCGCGACGTTGCGTTGGAGTTAGGTCCTGGAGCCCGTCCGCTGCTGTCCGGTCGCTGTACTCCGGGTGGTGGCTCCGTACTGAACTCAGCTAACCACGGCCTTATATGCTACCGCAGAAAATTCCAGAACGATCGACAAGTAGAACAAGATAGATCTAATACAACAGTGTCGGCTCCATTCGCGATCCGACAACTGCCGATTTTTCAGAAAGGAGAAGATTAGAAACAAAATACGACGAAGCGCCAAGACTGGACGTACATAAGCGGACGGTTACGCAGCTGCTACGAGTTTCTTCTGTATAGTTCATCCATTTCCACTATTTGTCTTTCGCCTTTTTGCTACGCTCCTGCACATTTTCGTGTGCTTGAGGGGGAACAATTTGTGCACGTTGAGTTGCCGGAATCCCTTTGAACGCTTCAGCAACTTGCTGTACACTAATCAGTTGATATCAACATAAACACGGCAGGTAACGGCTTATGACGTCCCATCAGGGGGGCTGCCAGGGGTGCGTGCCATTTTATAACAGCCTCACCATCACAGCCACCTCGCATGGTTCTGTCGCTTTTGCCCTGTGGTCGTAGTATCGTAAGCCATCTGCCCATCGGTGAACTCCTTTTTCATTGGATCGAGCTAGTGTACTCAAATTAGACGTACATATGTACATATGCACTTAACGTTCATGGATTTGTTCCCAGTTGAGCACACTTCCTGCTACTCCTATACCAATCATTTCCCTATCCTTCTTCCCTCACCTCGTCCATCTTCAGCATTTTTCTTTTTTTTTCCATTTCTTGTTTATTACAAGCCAATTAATCCCAGTTTTTTCATCTCTTCGTTCGCTACGTTGTATATTTGTGTGTTGGCTAAATAAACAAATAAATAAATAGTTCACCCATTCTTCACCTGCAGGTGAACTCACCCAGTGTCTGGGTCGAAGGTGTACTAAAATGATTCTAAGGTAAATGATACTTGCTTTTTTAGAATCTATCATTCGTTGAATTGTTAGCTTACAAGTCCAGGTGAAATGCCTTGGCAAATCTCAGAGGAGCATATTCGGCACTGCATGCTTTTCGAATTTCGGAAGGGTGGTAACGCAACGGTTGCTACCAAAAATATCGTAGATGTATATCCAGATGCACTTGACGTTCGCAAATGCCAGCGATGGTTTTCCAATTTCAAATCCGGTAATTTTGACCTCTCTGCTCCTCTCGATCAGAAAGACCCGCAACATTCGACAACGACATGCTGATGGCAGAACTGGAGGCGAATCCTTGTCAAACAGTGGAGGAACATTCGAGTACGCTCAACGAGCCTAAATCAACCATTCATCTTCATCTACGCCAAATTGGCAAGGTATGCAGAGCAGGTGTTTGGGTGCTTATCGGCCGAGAACCGTGCCACCGATCGACGCCTTGCAACGCACTGCTTCAGCGACACGGTACAGACCCGTTTTTTTTTTGACGACTGATCACAGGAGACGAAAAATGGATCTCGTACGGTAATCCGAAGCGCAAAAGCAGTGGCTTTCCAAAAGTGAGCAACCAAAAAGTACTTCAAAGCCAAATATTCATCTCAGAAAGGCACTCCTCTTTGTTTGGTGGAGTATCCGTGGAATTGTCCACTATGAAGTGCTTAAATCTGGACAGACCATTGACGCTAAGCTATGCCGTGAGCAATTGGATCGAGTGAACCAAGCTTTCCTGGAAAAGTATCCGGCGATCGTCAACAGAAAGGGCGTAATTCTCCATCACGACAATGCAAGACCGCACTGTACAAAACGGACGCTAGAAAAAATCAACGAATTATGATGGGAGATTCTGCCTCATCCACCGTATTCTCCCGTTCTCGCACCTTCGGATTACCACTTATTCCGGTCCCTACAGCATTTTCTTAATGGCAAGAAATTTGAAGGTTTGGATGATATTCAAGATGCTGTGTCCGCATATTTTGCTCAAAAACCACAACAGTTTCATTGCTCAGCTGTTGAAGATTCTCTCGTTAGATGGAGAAAGGCTGTTGATAATGATGGTGATTATATTGTTGGCTAAAATGAAGGTTTGTTGAAAATTTGTTCAATTGAAGTCAAGGTTGAAGAGACGACATTACTTATTGGATGACCCAATAATTATTACCACAGCCGCGTTGGCGGCACATCAGCTGCTAGCCTACCTCTGCCCTATCTTATGGATACTGATAGGTATAGATAAGGCTGCCGCGTTGCCGCAAATTTAGATATGCTATCCATCCTAATCCGGGGGGGGGGCCACATACCTAAAAAGTATAATATGTAACAAATCTACTTGAGGGGCTTCTACACAACAACATAGGACCCCAAACAAGAAAAAGTCGCAAAGGAAAAAAAACGAAAAATTACATTTGTTACGGTTGTAAGCCGGCAAAGTTGTGTGCCCTCCTCACCATGTTGGATCCTGGTTATAGCATGTCAGGCGGCGGTCAGCACGCGGCATGCGGCTTCATGCGTCATATTCACCATGTTAGATCCCGGTAATCGCTTGTCAGGCGGCGGTCAGCACGCGGCATGCCTCCATTCCGTCGCTCTTTGCCCGACGAGACGGTTGTAAACCTCGGCGAATTTTTATTTTTTTGCTTGTTCGTTCGTTTTTGGTTTCTTTTAGGTTCCAGCTCGTTCTCTGCGAGCCGCTCGGTAACTCTCAGTTCATTTTGTTACCTACCTTTTAGTTATGTGCCCCCCCCCCCCGGACTAGGATAGATCCGATTATTCTAATACGATAATTTCTTACGTTTCCTAGACGAAACAGCAGCGTATATTCAAGTGATTCGTTTGCAACGGTTCCGGCAGCGTGTGGATGGCCGAGTGGATGGCGATGCGGACTTGAGTGGGGGGGGGGAGGAGTCGAGGGTCCGATTCCGGGTGGGGTTTCTGGGTCGCCAGGTAGACTCCGGTATGTATAAGGGGTGTACACAGAATAATCGGCACTGCTGCCTTTCACGACTCCAGAGGTCGAGGAGAGGACGAAAGAAAAAAATTTGCCCAATATCGCTCACGAAGGCTATTTAGGCCTTTGTCATACCATCGCTCACCCTGAGCGACGCCTAATGATATGCACCCATATCGATTCCATGGCGCTGCCCAATCGATATGGGAGCATATCATTAGGCGTCGCTCGGGGGTGAGCGATGGTATGACAAAGGCCTTAGGGTGCTAATCTCGGATATGATATCTACTTTTAAAATTCCGATCGATTACGGAAGGTTACGGTAGATGTGGGTGAGTAAAGCTGTCTACGTTAGTAGAAACGCTTTCTCCTCCAATGTGGTCAAACATATTTTCCAACCTTCGACTTCAAGCCGCGATGAAAAGTAGTGCAAGAAAAGTGATAATTTAGAAGAAGAGGGGTTTTCGGGGTCAGCAGCTGAAACAATTCCCATAGGCGAAGTCTGGGCGAAATCGGTAGTCATGACTTCATCACCCTTATTCATCACCCTTACTTCACCACTAGCCAATAATACGGTAACGTACCGTAGCCAAAATTTACTCTTCAGTTGCAAAAATGGGGGCAGTTCACAGAGCAAATCGCAGGACCACTCTGGGAACTGAACCCTCGACCCTTTCCCACAAGTCCGCATCGCTATCCACTCTGCCATTCAGTCGCTGGTGTCACTGCTGCGAATGATTCACTCGAGCGTACTCTGCAGCTGCGTCTAGGAAACGTCGGAAATTATTATAGGACTATAATCTGACATTGATTTGAGCAAACCTTTTGTAAATTATATTGAGAGCACGACAGGGCCATTCCAGGTGTGACTTTTGCCTTATCAGCCCGCCCTAAAGTGATACCATTTTTTGCAATTTTTGGACCACCCAGGGGGATTTAGCAAAAATGATACACAGTTCTATGATCCTCGTCACATACCCTAGAAGACCATATAGGTCTCGTTCAGAATCTCCGGACTGACGATGAGATCACTGACAAATGGTCAGCAGTTCCATCTGCCCGAGGCGTTTCCAAGGCGTAGTGCCACGAGCGTAAGGTTTCAGAAGACGAGCCAGCGACGTCGCACAAGGGGTGTTTGCTCCACGTACAAGCCGAACCCACTCGATCAATTCAGGCGTTCTAGATGGGCACTCTGCTGAATCCGCTTATACATGTGTGTCTAACTCTGAATGTCTGACCTAAAAATACGTATCCGTTTGATCTGCAAAGGTTCTCGTGTGAACTGTTTATTTACAACACAATTGAGGACAATGCTCCTCGATGCTCACTATGTCCTCGGTGCACACAAAAACGGAAACAAAACATAGAACGTTGCTGAAAAACTGTCTGTCAATCGAACATTTCACACCATCCATCGATACTGGAAATCAGCTTCGTTGTGGGCTTAGGCTTAGAAACCGTGACGTGATCTTTTCTGAAAGAAGCACTTCAGCACTGTAAGCCTTTTATAGTTTCCCACCTATGCCTAGAATTCGTATTGATTAAGTGGGCGTCACAATCGATAATCCTTGCAAGCGTGTGAGATAAAGTATGGTCGGCGACAAACCTTTTTGTTCCTATAGGCGGCATAGACGACAAAACCGACGATGATCGCGACTCCGGCAATGATGGCGACCTTCGTACGCTGGCAACAGCGCTCTGAACCTTCGCACGCCATGCGAGAAGGAAGTAAATGCTGCAAAGCATTCTACAGCCTTCTTATAGGTCAGCGAGTGATAGCGCCTTTAGTATCACTCAAGGCGGATAGCGAGATAAGCAGCTTAAATCAGCATATCAGCCAATCTCCACGGGCGTGCGTAAAGTACTGGGGCCGGATTCATCAACAATTAAACCCGTGGGTATGCGGGGTATAAGGGCTAGAGATAAGATAAGAATCAGGTAGAGATAAGGTGGGAGTCAGAGACGCAGGCTCCATCGTGGGTATCTCTACCCCCTATACCCGTGGGTTAGTCGTTGATGAATCCGGCCCCTGGTGAAGTGGGTTGACTAGCTAATCACACGCCCATGTGTACCCATTGAGTTTTGTGGTTCGTTGGTCTGTCCCTCGCATCCACTTTTATATTAGGTTGTCCAATAGGATCCCGCCGTTTTTTTTTCAACGATTCTTGCATAGCACTATACAGCCTTCGAAAGAGAATGATTTGCTTTATCGGACCATCTATTGCATTTCTTTTTTTTTCATCCTGAATTTTGTCAATTTTTATGTCATTAAATTGAAAAGTGAAAAAGTGGCCATCTGCGCAGTTGTTCTCTCCGCTTAGGTTTGGAATTTTTTTGCGCAGTTTTTAAAGCATTTGGAAGACAATGTTTTGTTCTACAAGAATATGTGTTACTGCTATTTGCTCATTTGCCCTTTATTGATTTTTAGGTCATCAAATTGGGACGTCCGACTTTTCCGTCCGAATTTTTACCGACAGCTCGGTTCTGTGGTTGGACTTTTTTGCTTGGTGTAATATGTTGTTCGAAAGAGGATGTCTTGCTCTATAAGAATCTGTGTTGCATTCATTGGCTTATGCTGATTTCTTTCGAATATCAACAGCTGAAGAAGGAGAAGAAGTTGTTGATGAAGACGATTTTCCTCTTTTTGGAATTTTGTTCATATGCGGCAGAAATCAGCATGAGCCAGTAAACGCGACACAAAATCTTAATTAAATGAAACTTAAAACTAAATTCTCAAATTTTCTCAAGACATTCTCTTTCGACCGACATATAGCACCGAGCAAAAAAAGTCCTACCACAG
Source organism: Heligmosomoides polygyrus bakeri (assembly GCA_947359475.1). NCBI lineage: Eukaryota > Metazoa > Nematoda > Chromadorea > Rhabditida > Heligmosomidae > Heligmosomoides > Heligmosomoides polygyrus. The sequence continues at coordinate 11,524,004 of OX375869.1, read as the reverse complement.
AGCAGGAGCTGTCGGTAAAAATACATCTTCCCCTTAGGACGTTCCAATTTGATGGCATAAAAATCAATAAAGGACGGGCAAATAGCGCCAACACGTATTCTTGTAGTACAGAACATTGTCTTCCAAATGTTATGCTGCGCAAAAAATTCCACACCTACGCGAAGAGGAAAACTGCGCAGATGGCCACTTTTTCACTTTTCACTTTAACGACCTAAAAACTGACAAAATTCAGGATAAAAAAGAAATGCAATACATTCGCTGATACAGCAAATCATTCTCTTTCGAAAGCTGTATAGCGATATGCAAGACCGTCGGCGAAATCCACAATGAATCGTTGGAAGAAACGGCGGGGGTTATGGGACAACCTAATATAATATTAGGTTCTTGCAAAAATAATTGCCAAAATGGAAGTCGTGGTGCAAAATGTCTGTATGTAGTCGGCTGACACACGACTCGTATTAGGTCGTTGCATATGAGATGGTCGATTTTGCTACCTCAATTTCTGGTCGATTTTTCGTGCCTACGAATGTTCTCGTTTTTTCTCGTATATAGTTTCTGAAAGCGCCGAGTCTTCATTTTCTTACCGTTTATAGCGTTTACGACACAATTGCCTCTTGCCACTTCTTGACGTCGTTTTTACAGTATGGATCAACGTGATATTCGGGTGCTCCACTTGCATGGATGGAAAAGTAGACATAACATCGCGCCCGCAGCTCGTAAGATCAACGCTGCATTTAGGAAGGATGTCGCTAAGGAACGCACAATTCGCCAGTTGTTCGAAAGAGTTCGGTCTGGAGAGACTCGAAGATGAAGGCCGAGGTAGGTCGCCACCACTCCTTAACGACGACCGACTCGAAGCCATGGTGGAAGCGGATCCGCGTCAAACAGTGACAGAGCCAGCACACAGGATTTCGGCGTTGACGGCAGCACTATCGGTTGCCACTTAAACGCGATAAAAAAAGTGAAGAAAATGGGTAAGCGGATTACGCACGAACTGACCGCCCGGCAGATGCTGAAGCGCGTCGACACCTGTGTTTCGTTAAGACTGCGCAATCCAAGGGAGCCTTTTTTGGACAGCACCGTGACATGCGACGAAAAACGGATCCTTTGTGACAATCGTCGTCGCTCTGCGCAATGGGTGGACAAGAATGAGAGTCCCAAGGAGATTCTGAAACGAAGTCCCCGTCCAAGGAAGCCCATGGTCTTATGGTGGACAACGGCTGGTATACTCCATTACTAGTTCTTGAAGACTGAAGAGAGTATCACAGCGAATTGCTGTGGCGAAGTTGAAGTGATGCACCAGTTGATTGGGAAACTGCCGACTTTTGTCAAACGAAGAGGCCCAATCCTACTGCATGACAACGTGCGTCCGCACGTTCCAAAAATTGTCCAGAAACTGGGTGAATTGGGAGACGAAACTTTGCCACATCCACCATATGCACCAGACCTGTCGGCGGAGTGGCGCTCTACCCCCCGCCCTTTAAACAGAGGCGTGCCAAATGTCTGCGTTTCCACTACTTCGTAAGGCAGCCACTTGACTCTCGAGCAAGCCCAGATGGTTGGGGGGGGGGGCAGGGGGACGAGGGGAATGGGTCTGTACGTTAGGTGTCTTCCTCGGTTACGGTAGCGTGCCGCCGCCGCCCGCCACCGCCCCCGATTACGGTAGCATGGCGCGTTGTTGAGCCCGCCTCCGACGATGTGCTTGAGCAGAGCAGACTATAGGCCCATGCACACTTCTGCGACACCGCGGCGCGACAAGTGGGGCGACGGTTACCTCCGCAAAAATCCGGCGGTCGCATTAGAGCATCGTTATAGGCGGCGGGACCGACGTCCCCGTGCATGTCGCGCCGCCAGGAATGATGTGAACCATTCCAGCTTGCGGCACTCAGCGCGGCATCGCCGGCGATAGTCGCCGCGACAGCCGCAAGAGTGTGCATGCCCCCTCCCTGCGGCACGTGTCGCAGTGTCGCGCCGCGGCCGTCGCGGCCCTATGCTTTATCATGGTCGCGCCGCGCTGTCGCAGAAGTGTGCATGGGCCTTATGCGCCGCGAAGCAAACCTTCTGTCGTAGGGTGGTGATTGAGGACTTTATTAATTTTTTGCCCTTCTTTCTCATTGCTTTCCTCGTTTTTATATGCTTTGGGGCGCAGAATGACCTTCGGTAGCGGGTTCGCCGCATAATACAGTTTAACGAAGGCAGTAAAGATAGCCACATCCACATGCTAGTGGAATCGGCCCTCAAGTGAAGGCAAAGCACATATGAAACGTTGGAAAGAGAACATGGCCTGAGCGAAACCTTAGAGGCTGTCGTAGACTATGGAAGTGTAGGAAGGAAAGAAGCATGATGTGTTGCTCCTTTTCCCATTTCAGCTTTGTATCTCAGAGGGTCGCCATTTTTCTCTTTTTCCTTCAAAACTTGTACAAAAGTGGAATACAGGGCAAAAATTTAGAAAAGAAACAGTCTTCACCTGCTCCAGCACGGAGTCTACTTCACAGCAGCAATGCGCGCTCTGCTCAACTGGTTTCACTTCGTCCGAGGCGGGCGCAGTACCCTGTCAGCCTACGGTAATCGAGCGCGTCGCCCTGTCTTCTACAGTAGTGGGAGACACATAACGTAACGCACCCGGGAGGAGGGGATAGAACGCTCGTCCCCATCTGTCTCCTACCGATTATCATTTTTTCGAGCATTTAGATCGTCATATGAAGGGTAAAGCATTCAGCAACTTAAAAAAAATGTCGAAAATGACATATTTTTCGGAAGGAGCAGCCACCCGGTGTCTTATATTTTATTAATTCTCCTAGCTCTGATTGTTAGAAAGATGGAATATCTAAACAATTGTCGCATAGGGAAAAGTGTACTAATTGTAGTAGTGCATATTTTGATTAATGTAGTTGCTTCCAAGCAAAGTTATGATCTCCAAAGCTTTTGGTCAAAATCGACTAGTCCATATTTAACGACCTATTATTTATAAAATAACTGTCATTCAGTTCAACCCAGCATTCCATTCGGAGTGCTCTGCGTCGGCGAAACATCACGGTGTGATGAGGCATCGCTTCGTTTTCGGAGCGTCGCCCGGCAGTGAGAGTACAATCAGTGCCTAGAACGTCGTTTATACTTCAGTCGTCGCGTGGCGCTGCCGCATAAAAAATGTCTCCAATTCATTTAAAAGGGCTGAGGATCGATAATCGTTCGCTTTCATACTTTTGCTGAAACAAAGCCAACCATGGTCATAGGACACACGTATAAACTGCATGCAACTTTTATAACAATCAAAAATACAAAAATAACAATAAAACAGAGCAGCCGAGCTAGGTGAGATGACAGGCACCAACAGTGGCTTACGGTAATCAACAACTGCTTTCTGTGCAGGTTTGTGAGTCGAAATCGAGGGAACGTGAAGGAAAACCCTTCTGACCGGAGTCACGAGCCCTCCTGCTAACCATAGAACAAACTCGGAAAGAGAGCTACGAAATTGGAGGCTACACACTATTGACAATGAAACCGAGGATTCTTAATACCAGCAATTGTTGCCGCTCCAGGGCTAAGCGGACTTCTGAACGGCGCTCAGTCGATCCGCAAACGGCCACAGAATGTTCTCGATGAATTCGCAGAGCGACATTCGTCGAGCAGACGCCGCCTGGATCATCTTCCTGATGTGCTCTTCGCCAACAATAACATTGAATGCTGTCATTGTTGCGTGCCACTGTTGTTCATTGTTATCACCTTAAAGTAATCATCACCCGTGCAGTGAATTATAGCTCTGGTCGCTATGGCATAAAGGAGAGGGCACAGACACTGCTGTACGGTGTCGTCACAGGCCAAAACAAGACAAAACTGTAAGGGATCTATTCTAGTCCGGGGGGGGGGGGCACATAACTAAAAAGTATTGTATGAAACAAATCCAGTTGAGACTTACCGAGCGGCTCCTACAGAACAACATAGGATCCTAAACAAGAAAAAGCCACAAAGAAAAAAAACAACGAAAAATTACATTTGTTGCGGTTGTAAGCCGGCAAAGTTGTATGCCCTCCTCACCATGTTGGATCCCGGTTATGACATGTCATGAGGCGGTCAACACGCGGCATGCGGCTTCATGCGCCCTATTCACCATGTTATATCCTGGTTATAACATGTCAGCCGGCGGTCAGCACGCGGCACGCCTCCATTCCGTCGCTCTTTGCCCGCCGAGACAGTTGTAAACCGCGGCGATTTTTTATTTTTTATTTGTTCGTTCGTTTTTGGTTTCTTTTAGGTTCCAGCTCGTTCTCTAGGAGCCGCTCGGTAAGACTCAATTCATTTTGTTACCTACCTTTTAGTTATGTGCCCCCCAGACTAGGAGAGATCCACTGTAAGCTTAGGATGACGCTAAATGCAAGTGTCGATGCCTAGCCTGGCATTGACCTTGTGCTCTTTAATTTATTTATTAAAACTTATTCATCTGCACTGTATAGTGTACAATGAATATCTATTGAACAACATAGACACGGCAAAAATTTATTTTATATTGTTTTCAATTTTTCAAAATATTATTTTTAAGTCAATTTTTTATTAAAATTTAATTACATGTTAAGGATGCCCACATTTTTTGCTATAGCACCGCTATAAATTATTACGAAGGCTCTGTAAGGTGTAAGAGGTGAATGACAGTGAGGATTGCTGAAGGTTCAGGAAAGGTCGATTTTGGCCTGTAAAAGGATAGCTATGAATTCATAATGAGGATAGAGTTTTTGGGACATGTAGTGGGTGTTGAGGATATGCGGCCGTCGCCAATCGCAACCAAACTGACGATATATTCCATTTCACGCCTGAAATTGTATAACAAACTATTCTTGAAGCAGAAATAACGACTTGAAGTTTGTTTCATACCGCAGGAAGGCAGTAAGCTTTCAGTATATTAAAAGAGGAAATCGCACCACGCATTCGCCTAGCTCGTAGCGCCTTGCATTTGATTGATTGTAAAAATGCTGCGCACTTCAAAAACAGCGAAATGAAGAGATGTGCAGTTTCTATAGCTATTTATTAAACGGTTTACAATTGTGCAACTTCATGTTATCAATCAAATGAAAATCATGACCAGCTAGACAAGTGCATGGTGCGACCTCTTCTATTAACATACTAAAAATTGCTTTCTTTCTTCGCAGTTTCAATTAAACTGAAGGCCATTATTAAAAAAATAAAAATTGAACCATTTCTGCCTTGAATCATTATTGCCGCTGACGCGTATGCGGCGCCAGCTGCCGCTTTGGCGGCACATAAGCGGCAAGTTTTGCCGCTGGCAGCATTCTCTTCGCCCCGGCCCTATGCTAAAATATAGGACTGCCGTGTTGCCGCAAAACTGTGCGAAAGCCTTAAGTCATGCTTATGTGCAAAGCCAGGGTGCCCTATTTCACAAAAGCCCACCTTCCTATGGAGTCGCAGATAGCTCTTCAGCACTGTTTGTATGGAGATCACCTGATCACATGCGCGATGAAGCTCTGACAGAAAGTACAGGGTGCGTAAAAAGTATTGACGCAGTAAATGGCGGTTGTGGAAATAGTGATGCGCAGTAGGTTTTAAAATATTCACTTGAGAAATATGGAAAATGATCTTACAAACACGATAGAAGAACTCTTTATCGACATTGGCTCCTTTACTGTGAATACAGGAGCGAAAACGACGGAAAAATTCAGGAGCACGCGCCGCAAGCACTTGCTCGCATTTCGTTCCGTGCTTTGAACAGGGTAGCCTTGTGCGACTGGTCACTTCTGTTGAACGTAGCCCAGACCTCACTCTCCAAAATCGCCTAAAAAGAGTAATCCAGCGGATTCATGTTTAAGCTGTGCTCGTCTGAGAAGCTGTCCACACCTGCGCGCGCTATCTGTTTGCCGTTATCGGACAGAGATTGATAATTTTTGATTTAGACGTTGTCGTGCCTGAACATCTTGTAGTCATCATCTGTTATGACAGAGCCGTGGCTGACGTTTGGGTTGCTGACCTCTTTCCTCACCAACCGTTTCGAACGTCGCCTAATTCTCCTGTTAATGAAGTATTCATTTCCTTTGGTAACAGCCAGGAAACGGTCACCGCAACCACGACGGTATCATGTTTCTACAGTTCTTACAAGAATATTTTTTGAAGACAATATAGCCAACAAAAATAACACACAAAAACTTTGAAAGGTAGAAAGAGAAAGCTGGAGCTGAAACAAAAAGTAGGTGCGTCAATACTTTTTACGCACCCTGTATTGCGGCTCGTCGAATACTCTATACATGACATCTGACTACTAAACGTACCTAAAAAAAAAAGAAAAACGTACCTAAAAAATGAGTGCGAACAAGTTTTCGAAGGCATCTCAGCATTTGTAGAACATCATACCCTATGCGCACGCGGCCATCTCACCATACGCGAAAGGAGGGAGGGGATATCCGGGAGTTTAGCGTTCACTTATAGCCGCCTGTGACGTTATGCACGGCATGGACAACAGGGATGAGCGGATTAACCGTTATCCGGTTTCCGGTGGGTGTTGGCCTATCCGTTTTGTTGTTCGTTATTCGGGGATTTTTCGCCGGATAACGAACAACATAATGTGGCAAGCTTGTGATTACCTAGTTGAATATAAGAACAACTGAAAAAATCGTCTTGTGTTTTTTTATACTGGCAGTCGAGATACGCTTGCAATGCCAGGTCGGTGCCTTCTCAGAGCTTCCAATGCTATAATTAGACTACACTATCTAATTGCTCATAGCGCGTTTTGAAATGCTGAACACTGCCTTGCTCACTTCTATTTGTGGGGTTTTCACAAAAATTCCTTCCAGCATAATTTACGATCTGAAAAAAAACTAGCCGGTGGAGAAAAGGGCAAACATCGATATGCATCACTCCGTTTCAAGGATGTGCCAGATATTCCGCATCTACACGACCTTTTAGCGTTTTTGAAACTATGTTTGGCACTAGCAGCAATTTACAGTTTACCCTTTCCAAAGCAATAGAGAGAGTTTTATTCGATCTGGACAAGAATTAGTGTTAAATTTAATTGCAGAGTAAACAAAAAGTGACTCTTTAACGACTGCTCCACCCAAGTCCAAAAATTCCCATGAGATCTATCCGCAGTGACTTCATTGCAGCTGAAAAGCATGAATAAATGATATAAGACGACGGTAGTGCCAGATGCGACACGCATTCCACTCTTACGTGGTATGCTGGAGGCACTTTGAATGCATATTTGGCCTGTACAATGACTTGCGGTAGTCAGCCGATGGACAATGCAGTGCATTATCCTGCCCGGACAAGCCTGGCACCGATACATCGAGCCCGAAAGGATGGAAGGGTTCGTTGACCTGGAGGGGAAAACCGAATCAAGAATATTGAGTCGGAGAGCACGCGACAAGCGGCACTTTCACGTGCCTTGTCTACCATTGAAAAAAGAATGGTTTAAAAGTAGTTTTAATTTTTGTTGTTTGTTCGTTATCCGTTTTCCGTTATCCGGCCATTTTTGGGGCAAAATTATCCGTTATCCGTGTTTCAAAATTTTATTATCCGCTTATCTCTGGTGTGGATGTTGCGTTCGATCAAACAGCGCCGTTTGGTGTAATGGTGTAAAGCATTCCCGCCCGGTCAGCAGGAGCTGCGGGTTCGAGTCTCGCCTGGCGCTAGAGTTTGGATTGCAACAAGACATCATTGTAACGAAAATTAAAGCTTTCTAGATTTCCAAAGAGTGTTTTCACTTCTTCTGGCAGGTATATTGCGTTTTCAAGTTTTCAAAGAAAGTCATAGTCAATTTTCATTGGTTCAAACAAATTTTACTTTAACAATCTTGGAGTCTTTTGTTTAATCTGGAAAACGGTTGTATTGATACGGAAGGCGTAGAGTTTGATTTCACAAACGTGAAATTTGTCTAGAATAGTGAACAAATAGTGGACAATTTGATTTGAAAGATGTTCACATTGACGCGAAAATGGTATCCCAGAAATTGAAAAGTTATTATATAGATTAGGTCTACGAATGTTGATGTTGTAATCGTATCGGAAAGCCGAAGAGACTTGCAGAATGAAATGTAGGCTTAGAGCGATCACGTCGCAGCGTTCTATGAGGACGAAGCACCTGAAGAACGACGACAACTACAGAGACTCACCCATGGGACGCACTGTCGAACTACAAACACTGATGCTTCCAAAATCCTGGGCTCAACAGTAGTCAGCGAAATCAGCTATCACATAGACTTTGCATGGCTCAAGTGAAGAAGCACCAATTAATTCTTCCGTGACCAGAAAACCAGCGACAAATTGAAAGCGAAGGGATACCGTACAGTAGTTAAGGCACGCAGCATTGTCAAAATGCTGGCCTGTGACGAAGGAAGCGGATTTTCTACAGATGCCATGGAGACAAAGATTGTGTTAGAGTAGCGGCACCAGACATGCGACGTTTCGGCAGCCCATAGGTGTTGCTTTGTTGACTGTTATTTCTGTTTAGAGCTGGTAATCTGATAACGTCTGTACCACTTGCTTCCCTCATCAGTGGATACTTGTAAAGACAGCCAGGGCTGCGTGCTATAACTTGCGAAAACCCGCCGCGACCGCCACGTGTTTTTGTAAGTTATTGTCGCACCTCGGCCTGCAGTTTTCGCTTTGCCCTCGTCCTGAACGGTCGTCTTATCTAATGGACCACACCCCGTCATGCAATCGCTGCTACTACTTCCAGTTTTTTTTTTTGTGATTTCTGTTCGCCGTTGCATTTGAGGATGAGTTCGCGAGGAGAGATCACATTCACGTTGAGTGATGTAGTGAAGTCTTAAATAAATGTTTATGGATGCTTGAAGATGAAATGAATTGAAAAGTGAAGGAAGTAGGGGTATTCGAACCTCTGCCATGAGGTGTCCCTGAGTGTGACCGGAGTGGTCACTACGGGGGAATGTGGGGAACAGAAGGATGAGAGTGTTTGGCAGAAAGGAGAGTGATAAGTGGAAGGATGATAGGAAGCAATCGTGGCTATCTAAGGGAGTGAGCGTGAATAAATTGTTACTCCTCTTGTGTTCTGTACTGTAGCCACAACTCCAACTCACAACTATTGCCTTTCTTATATTTCCGTGAGCTGTTGAATTTCAATAAAGCATATTTCTGACTCGTACCTTGCTTACAAATTATTTGGTAAAAATACCAGAAACAAGACGCCAAACGCCCATAGTAATTAAGAGTTTCTATACAATATTCCTTCCTACTAAGATGTGCAAACCCTGTGATCAGCAAAGTTGACCCTAGTACACGGAGGTGATGACTATCATCATGAAAAAGGAATCAGATCTCGTACACGGAGCTGGAAAGACGCAAGGACTACAATGCCGACAATAACGCGGTTAACGACAAGTTTGCCGTCAGTGTACAGAGGCAATGCAGCTTCTCCAGCTGTAGCATAGCGGTCTGAGATGCGTGTTCTAGACATTTATGGACTAGGATAACCCAGGTGCGCTATGGTCGCCGATTCGGTGTGGGCGATGTAAGGATACTACGATCCTAGGGAGAGGAACAGTCTCTACTTTCTGTCGACCAAAGTATGAGCATGTATCCCTTTGTCTTCTGAGTTTTTTTATAGACTCCGATATTTCAACAGGGGTGGAACGCAAATTCTTTCGCAATGTTTCCTGTACATTACTTCAATTGCCTTCAGGTGTTGTGTGAATAAACCTTTAGTTAGACGTGTTTTCCGTGTTGATACGAACACTGATGCTCTTCAGAGCACCAATGTCGGCCGATCTCGAGAATCAAGGTTACCTGGAACGAGGTATGACCGGCGTGGCAAGCACGTCGTCGCGAAAGCTTTTCTCAAATGTCCTAGTGCTGAGAAAAGTAATGGATGAGCAAGACAAGCGTCCAGTGTTTCCGCAAAAAGTTGGTGATTCAAACTATGAACTTCTGCAATACAGGTGCCTGGTCGAAAACGAACATGCATCTATTGAGAGCATCGGATAAAACCGGAGAATCACTATCAGCCTGATATTAGATTAGGACCATGGAAACTTAAAAGAAGCTCGTTAGAAAGAAGAGTGCGTCAAAGGACATTAGAGTGGAGTTCATGAGCCCAACTCAAGGGCTAACTTGTTCATGTTTGTTTTGCATCTGTTTACCTACAAGGGTATATTACTCATCATCTACTGCATATTCTCTAACATCCGCCACTATTTTCTGTTGTTATCTTGCAATAAAAGTATTCTTTCCATTTCGACTGACTGCCCAAAGGGCAATTATTACATATTACTATAATGAATGTATATTCAATCGTGCTCTTTAACAGAGGCATTTAGAAACAGAACCGAATATGGCTAATCGATGAAAAAAATGGAACAGTTTAGGAAGATCAGAGCTTCAAAAGACGCAGGTCGAAACCACAATCTGTACAGGAAGCAGATACACTTTCACCGCAGGTCGAAGATGGAAATTCGCAGGAACGGCAGTATCGCTAAAAGTGCTCGTATTCAAGAGATCACAAAAGAAGTCCGTCGACAGGCGCTCTGTCAGAACGTCACTGGTCGCATTCTAGAGAAATGTGGTAGCAGGAACAGTTTCTCTCTAACGAAAAATAAATTAAAGCGGATTACTAAAAATGCACCCTAATTACAATACTAGAGTGGTGAACGGCTAACGAAGACGACGATCGCGTCGAAAAGTCAGGTCGCAGAATAAAGTTCGCCACTAAACCTCGAAAGGCACATAAGAAACTAACACACATCAGCTTAACATGACGAGGTTTTACAAAGAGAGGAGCTGGAATCCCCGAGATGTGAGCAGTCGGTGAAGTGATCGCTTACTAATGCGGAACTAAGTCATCACAAGGTCTTCCTAGTGACCTAAATCGGAATTATCCAAGAATAATTAAGTGAATAAAAACTTTGACAAGCGACAGATTCTTTCAGGTAAAGTCAACGAGTTGTCTTCCGAACCCTTTTCAGCTACTTGTAGTGTCCCTCAAGAAGATGTATGTTTCAGCAGTTCTTGTTATTGTTGTTACGGGGTGCTGCCGCGAGAAGACAGACGAGGAATAAAGTCGGAGATGAAAGAAAAGTCACGACGGACAACGAAGACAACGGAGAAGAAGTCATTGACCATATATAAATCTCCGACGAGTAGGAATAAATATTCTATTCGTTCACCTAGCCTTAACCTCATTATTCAGACCATTGCGATTCCCGCTCTGGTTGATGAACAGGGTCACCTACAAAACGTTTGCTGGCGAAATAAAAATATACGAAGACTGCGCTGCTCTTCAATCCTGGCCAAAGATGTTGGAGCTGTGGGGAGGGGGGGGGGGGGTGGTTGTATTTCACTGTAACAAGCCGGTTTAGAGTTTTCTGTTTTGGGCAAGAATACCAACTTGACTGCACTTTTCTTCCACTCCCGTTCACCATGTAGTGGAAATAGCTTTTTTCTTCATTTCATCTTTCTACTCATTGTTTCCTCGTTCAAATTTGTAGGCTGGGATGCCAATAGTTTTCGTTGTAGGTTCTACTATATGCTGGAGCCGCCAGACGTCTGGTATCAATACAACTAATATCTAGAGGAACAGCAACGTATACAAGGAGGTCTTAGGTATACTCCAACTCCGCCTTCAACGCCGCCGACGCCTCCAAGGCCTCCAACGTCTCCGACACCCTAGACAACTCCGATACCAAGCAGTTTCAACTTTTTGTTCTGGTTACTGCTATAATAAAAGTTAAATTTCCGCGTGGCAGCAACACCAACTATTACAGGACGAATGATTTAAACAATTTTCAAGGAGGAATTTTCACGTCACACCAATACCATTAGTGCAAGGTCCCATCAGTGCTATGTGTTGAGGAAAGGATGATCACATGTTGTAGTGCCAATGCTAGTTGATCTGGAGTGCTATTGTTGTTTGACCTGTGACTATCTAACCAATCAGGCGGCCCCGTTGTCTCTATGTAAGGCTGCCGTTCTCACAATAGTTGTTCAGTATTCTTCTACCTAATAAACCTCTATTCCGCCGACGGATCTTCTTCAGTGGCGATCAGGATCTGCAACCGACTCCGCGATGCCGTCGACAGCTGCTCCTCCACCTTCTACGTCGTCAGAGGCCGCGCCACCGCTCTGGTTGGCAGCGATGCTGTCCGTACTCCAACATCAGAACCAGCAGATGGTTTCTCTGATGGAGAAGCTGCTGGAAAACAAAGCTGCCTCAACCACACCGGCTGCCATACCCCTTCCCGCACCCGACCCATAAGGTGACCTCGTCAGAGATCTACCCACCTTCTGCTACGACGACGACGACGATACCACCGTCAAGGACTGGTTCAGGCGATATAGACCAGTCATCAATGATCGAGGTTCGTCGCTGCCCGACGATCGCAAACGCAACCTATTACTGGACAAGCTCGACAGACAAGCCTACAAAACTTATTCCGACTCCGTCCTACCACTAGAACCACGACAGATCGACCTGACTACCACTGTGGACAAGCTGATCAAGCTATTCGGACCTAAGCAGACTCCGATTCGACGACGGTTCAAGTTCCTGCAGTCAACATGCGAGCCGCTGACTACTTCACACGTTCCCTACCGAGACTTCAGCAACAGAATAAAGAAGAAATTCGAGGATGCTTTAATGAAAGACGTCGACGGCGATTCTCTGAAATGTCTAGTATTCTTATCAGGACTGACCGATTCGTCCCACTCTGACGTTTGCCTCAGACTGCTGAATCGTCTCAACTGCTTGAAGGAAGACGATGCGTCACCCTCCCTAGACGACTTCGTAAACGACTGCGAAACCTTCGTCGCCCTCAGATCCGACAATCGCACGATGGAATCCAAAGAGGTCAATGCTGCACACCACATCAAGGCAAACGGAATGCATAGACGACGTTCATCCCGGAATTCATTCCGCCACCAATCGACATCAAGAGAGCTACGATGAGAGCCATGTTCGACTTCTTCTACCAGAAGAACGCGTTTTTCTCCAAAGAAGTCGAGATGCCGACAACGTAATATTCGTTGCAACAATGCGTCATCAGGGACACAGGATGCTCGCACCTATCTGAAAGTGGAAATAAACGGTTTTTCCACTAGGCTCCAGCTGGACACTGGATCCGACGTAACCATGATTTCTCGTCGAACGTGGAACGAGATTAGATCCCCAACCATCAGTCATACTGCTACGCCGATCAAGACTGCTGGCGGATCACCAATGCACGTCATTGGACTATTCAAGGCAAGCTTCATCATATTTGATTGTCACCAGAGAGCCACAACGGGATAAGGAAACTGCTGCGTCACCGAGGCAACTGACCTGCTTGGACTAGAATGGTGCGTCGAAATATCGTCAGTTCAAGGAGCAGTTCCACTGCCGACTAGCCAAAGCCGCACTCAGTGACGTCCGCAATGAAACGGTGGCCTTCATAAAGCGTAGCTTCGCTGAAGTATTCTTGCCTGGCCTTGGACACTGCACAAAGGCAAAGGCAAAGCTATTTCTTGCACCTGATGCCCAGCCTGTCTATCGTCAGAGGCGTCCTGTACCCTTTGCTTCCCAGTCCAACGTCGATATGGAAATCGACAGACTTTTAGCTGAAAATGTGCTGTCGCCAGTTGACCACTCCAACTGGGCTACTCCTGTAGTGGTCGTTAAGAAGAGCAACGGAACAATTCGTCTCTGCGCCGACTTCTCCACTGGACTCAACTACGCTTTGATGCTCCATCAGCATCCGTTGCCTACGACCGAAGAAATATTCACGAAACTCAACGGTGGCGAGTTTTTCTCCCAGATCGATCTAGCGGACGCCTATCTTCAGATCGAAGTGGAAGATGAGTCGAAGGAGCTACTCACCATAAACACACATCGCGGTCTGTTCCGCTACAATCGCTTGCCGTTCGGGGTGAAGACAGCTCCCGGAATCTTCCAACAGATTATCGACTCAATGATATCCGGACTTCATGGAGTGGCAGCTTACCTGGACGACATCATCGTAACCGGAAGGACAACGGAAGAGCATCGTAAAAACTTGGAAGCACTATTCAAACGAATCCACGATTACGGATTTCGTACTCGACTGCAGAAGTGTCATTTTATGATGCCAGAAATCAATTATCTCGGCGTCATCATCGACAAGAATGGACGTCTCCCTGACCCGGAGAAAATCAGGTCCATCACTGCCACGGCCCCAAAACGTGGCACAACTCCGATCATTCTTAGGAATGATAAACTACTACGGTACGTTCGTCAATGAAATGTACAGTCTACGTGCCCCACTGGACGCACTGCTCAAGAAAGATGCTGAATTCAAGTGGTCACTTGAACAAGAAGAAGCCTTCAAGCGAGCCAAGGAAGTTATTGCCTTGCCTCTACTCCTCACCCACTACGATCCCAAGTTGGAAATCGTGGTAGCAGCTGATGCATCCGACTACGGCATTGGAGCAGTAATCGCACACCGGTTCAAGGACGGCACAGAAAAAGCTATATGTCATGCTAGCCGACGTCTGAACGAATCGGAGGAAAAGTACGGCCAAATAGAAAAAGAAGGACTTGCACTGGTCTTCGCCGCACGCAAGTTCCACCGCTACCTGATGGGACGACACTTCACACTGCTGACGGACCACAAGCTACTATTGACTATTTTCGGAAGCAAGCAAGGCGTTCCGACTTACACCGCTAATCGACTTCTGCGGTGGTCGCTGATTCTGATGGGCTACGATTTCCAGATCGAGTACAGACGGACAGTGGACTTCGGTCAAGCGGATGCGTTGTCCCGACTGATCACGGAACAATCCACAGTCCACAGAGGACCTTGTCATCGCCACGGCACAAGAGAAGCGGAAGCAACCTGTCGTTCCGTGCACAAAATCCTGCCCGTCGATATGGATGAGGTCGCTGAAGAAAGCGCACAGGACGAAACACTTCGCAAGGTGATGGACTGCGTGCGAGCGGATTCTTGACCACAATGGTCATCTCCTGAAATAGCACGTTACGCCAGCCTTCGCCAACCACTATCGTTGGACAATGATTGCCTTTTCTTTGGACCCCGAATCGTCATCCCGAAGAGTCTCCAGTGTCGAGTATTGGATCTGCTGCATGACGGACATCCCGGAATCACAAAGATGAAGATGCTCGCTAGATCTTGTGTATACTGGACTAATATCACAAAGGATATCGAAAATTGTGTGCGAGGATGTCGAAACTGTCAAGAAGCAGCAAAGGAGCCTATACAGGCGACTCTTTTCTCTTTGCCAATGGAAACGGAACCGTGGCCAAGAATTCACATCGACTTTGCTGGACCAGTAAACGGGAAGATGTTCCTCATTGTGGTCGATGCCTTCTCTAAATGGCCTGAAGTAATCGAAATGAAATCGACAACGGCTAAGGCCACAATTCGCCAGCTTTCTCGACTCTTCGCTCAGTTCGGGAATCCGAAAACACTAGTGTCTGACAATGGAAGTCAGTTCACCTCAAGGGAGTTTGCCGACTTCTGCGAAATCAACGGCATCGAACATGTCCGATCGCCGCCGTTTCACCCTCAATCGAATGGACAGGTCGAGCGCTTCGTAGACACTTTCAAGAGAACGATGCGGAAGTTGGAGACCCCGGAAATGGGCGCGGAAGCACTTCAAAAATTCTTGGCAGTGTATCGGAGAACGCCGTGTCCATCATCACCAAACGGACGATCTCCCTCCGAAAACTTTTTGCAGAGGAAGATTCGATCACCATTGTCTCTGCTGACCACACCAACAACTCGGAACACGGCGAGAAACTACCCCATGGAAGAGCAGTTCAACCGCCACCACGGGGCTAGACCCAAAACCTTCGCTCCAGGCGAAGTAGTATGGGAGCGCGAGTACGGAAGGCACCAAAGCAAATGGACACCAGGAAGGATCGTTTCCCGTCATGGCAACGCTGTATATGATGTACTTGTGGATGGCACTATCCAGAGACGCCACACAAATCAACTGCGTCACAATATCCAGCAAGACGTCGGTGAAACAATTTTTCCAATTTGGACGACCTACTCATGGACATGTTCACAACTACGTCATCGCCTACGACAGCCACTACAACGGAGCAGTCGGCAGCGTCGGAACCAGGGAATGGATCGGAGCCGGAGACGACGGTACAAGCAGAACAACGACCTCAACGCGAGCGACGATCACCACTACAAGTGGACCCATCACTGCGATCATATACATAGGTTATCAGATGAATCATTTGTGTTGTTGCAACTTTACAATGTTCATCTTAGGAGGGAGGTGAAGGAAAGGATGATCACATGTGTAGTGCCAATGCTAGTTGATCTCGAGTGCTATTGTTGTTTGACCTGAGACTATCAAACTAACCAATCAGGCGGCCCCGTGGTCCCTATATAAGGCTGCCGTTCTCACAATAGTTGTTCAGTATTCTTCTGCCTAATAAACCTCTATTCCGCCGTCGGATCTTCTTCACTATGTCCGTTGTGAAAGTGGATACTGTAGCAAACGCTACCAAACGCTCTCGGGAAAGTTTTCTATACGTTCATTGATTCATGCTGTAGTACGATTTTTGTTATCAGCTAGCTGATCTGAGGAATTCCCCGGAAAAAATGTTTCCATTTCACAGATTATAAGATGTGTAAGATGTATTCATTCCGACGAGGAGCAGCGGGTATAAAAGCTAAGTCAACGAGCGGTCGAGTTCGACAAACGATACTCCTCTAAAATACTTTCTAGAGCTACCGCGAACCACCAGCCGTCACCGTCCGTTCTACAGCCTGCCTCCATCTTCCCAATAAATAGTTATGGAGATATCCTTGTGTATTTCTGGGAGCAATATCTCTATGAGGGCAATATTAGGCAGTAGCTGCAATAGTTACAAAAGGAAATACCTGGTTATAGCGGAATATTCCGCGGGGCTAGTATTCGTCCTGAAGGACGAGCCTTCCTACAGATACAGCTCTCAGGAAGATGAAGAATGGAAAGCAACTGAAGCAAATGGCGTCACAGCAAAAACAAGAAGCAACAAAAATTGTAAGACGGCAGCGTGGCTGGCAAGACTTTTCGACAAGATCACCGAGAAAGGAAAAATACCGAAGGACTGGACACAAAGTGTGATCTGGCAGTGCCGATTTTCTAGTAAGGAAGCCCTGTTGAATGTTATCGACAAGCATGCTTGCGTTTTGTGAAGATCTTTGCACGTGTTGATGAAAAACGAATTTGTGACATTGTTTTATATGTTTGCAGAAGCGTAGAGCGGCGGTTACTATATGTTAGATGAAGGGTTACCAGCGAACAAAACTTTTGCGCCGGACTAGGCTTGATCCCGCAGCCTCTGCTTTCCTTAGGGCCTCTACAGAGTCTCGCGGCACCAACCGGAAAACTCTTCCATATCGCTCTCGCTGCATTGGGGACCCACGCTGCCACTGTGGTGAAAGCCGCTGCGCAGACGAGTCGTCGCAGAGCCGCTGGTCGCAAATGTCACCGACACCTGCGGTAGTTCACGGCGGCTCTCACCCGTAGTTCAGGCGCTGCGCGCTACGGGTGAGACCCACCTGAGGGAGTGGTCGGATTCGAAGCTTGAGCGGGGTGGGGAAGGGGTAGGATAGCACATTTTTCATGGCCAAAACATTCCCAGGGAAGTAGGTCTTCGACTTAGAGCCTGGGGCGTTGACGCCTCATATTGAGATGGCCGCAGCCTTAAAAAGTAGGTCTGGAATCCTCCGTTTTCACTTCGCGTTTTGCGGGAGTTATACAAATTTCACGTCAAACTGGACACTTTTCAAACCAAATAGGATACAGTTCAAGCCAAACTGCTAAGAAAAATGTCCAATTTGGTTTGAAAAGTGTCCAATTTGACGTGAAAATTTTATAAATTTTCTTGTTGGTTTTCGTTGTGAACTCGTTTATCGTATTCATGTATACTCAATCGTTCTCACTGAATTCGTGTTTCCGCGCTCGTTTTCATTGCCCCTTGTTATTCGTGTTAATTTGCTGGTTTTCATAGTTGCTTCGGGTTGGTTGGTGTCTGCTTGGTCGTTTTCATTGTTGCTTTGGTTGTGTTCGTGTTTCCGTCCTAGTTTTCATTGCATACTTGGTTTTCTTTGTGTTTCGGGTTTTTCGTTCCTGCCGGCAAAAGTACACAGTATTGCGTACAGTAACCCTCGCAGCGCCGCACCACCCGCCGTTGTCATGGCTGCTCCGCGGCACCCGCAAGACTCTGCTGCCGGCCTTACAGGATGCCGAACGCCTTAAACCGGCAGCAGTCTTGCGGGTGCCGCGGACCCGCCATGACAACGTCGGGTGCTGCGGCGCTGCGAGGGTTACTGTACGCAATACTGCGTACTTTTGCCGGCTGTTGCGACCTCTAGGAATGTCAAAGATGTAGTAAGCAAAACGCTTTTTCTTTTAGAAGGAGAAGCGTCCTCTAAGCCAAGTTAGGAGTTCTTGAATGTAAGCCCCGAAACCTAATAGAACACTTCTTATAACTCAACAGTTCTGTGCCATTTTGCGCTTGCTCTCACTTTTGTCGATCTACCTTCACTAAAAGTTCCTCGCTTGACAAGCAGCTCGAAGATAATGTGGTAGCCCTTGTGATGACAGCATTCTCACCGATGCCTTGTTGAGTCTGGGAGATCTGTCCGATGCAGTTATAGCTCATACATAAAAGAACGGTCTGTTTTGTTGTTGCATTTCTGTGCAAGGGTTTTCCCTAAACCTTAGGCGACTAACACTTGTGACTAGAAAACCACGGAGATTTTCAGTGTAATTAAGGTTACTTAATATCGCGCTAAGGTTTTTTGCGTTACGTTCTGAGTGCAGGATTCCATACGCCTCCATTTGTCGACACTACCGTGATTATATTGTTGGTTGTCAAGCTCCTTTATGGACGGAATTATGCACCAACCTGCCGTATCCCTAGCATGTAGATTCGTTTAAAAAAATGTTTAGAATAGATAAACCATAATGAACACCCATCTATCACGCCCTCCGGCGGGTCTCACCCGCTGCTCCTGGCGCTGCGGGCGAGAGCGGCCATGAACTGCGGCAGCCCTCGGGGACCTTTGCGTGCGGCGGCTCCGCGACAACTTGTCCGCGCCGCGGCTTCCACCACAGTGGCAGCGTGGGTCCTATTACGACGGGAGCGATATGGACGAGTTCTCGGGGTGCTGCTGCGAGACTTTGTAGAGGCCCTTACACCATGGACGATGTGTGACATAGCATTCTCCTCGGAAGGAAGAAGGTGCGGGTTCAAGCCCCGCTTGGCACAAGAGTTTTGTCCGCAGCTATACATCCATCTAAGAGCTTCCTTCGACACGTAAGGTTCAGCATCCCAATATCACGAGCTAATAGGCCACGAGAATGTCGTGGATGATACGTGTGATCAAACAGGTGATGTATGACATAGCATTCTTCCCGGAAAGCAGAAGGTGCGGGTTCGAGCCCCGCCTGGCGCAAGAGTTTTGTTCGCAGCTAAACATCCGTCTAAGAGCTTCCTTCGGCATTATTGTGATGAGTAGAAGGCCATGTAGCTGGTTTGCACAGCAAAATCGTGGCCTTCTATTGATGGGACTCTATCTACTGCATACAAACACGAAAAACGGTTATTTCGCATAGTTGCTGGAACATGACGGCCGTTTCCCGCCACTGCTGATGTTCTGCAAGGATCCTCACTATCGCCGTTTCTGTTCATCCACGTAATTGACGTCGTCAAAAAGTAAAACACAACGCGAATTATTTGTCCCTGTTGTATCTTATTTTGCCCTGTGCCAACGCCACACGGCTGGTAGTTCCCTTCTAGGCTTAGCAGATATCGTGCTCTCTCCTTCTTGCAACAGCGCCGAGAGTTGAATGAGCAAAAAGAAAAACGAAGACAACTGACCTTCATAGAAAAAGAACCTGACAATTGACGACGCGCCTTTGTAGCGTGTGATAAAGAAGAAACCTTTGTCATCGTCCCTGACCAAGCAGTAGGAGACATACACCGTGTCAAACTGAAACCATGAACGGTCATGAATTTTGAAGAAAATTCTTGTTACACCAGTCTTGTATCACCCATCGAAAAATGGCTCGTAGCTATCTTCAGCGTGGCAGTGGACGGCTGCTCTTGCGGATTTATCAGTTGGCCTAGAATCCAGCCATGCTGGTTGTTAACCTACGCACACCAGTTTATTCTGGCCATTGTGTGGACCAACATATCGATTCACACTGCCCTATAAATCCAATAAGAAACTCCTTATGATTTCGCCTTCCCCGTCGGGAGCTGCATATGGCCTGACCACGATGAACTAGCAGAACCTTTCAAGATTAAAAGAACCGGCCAGAGAAAGCGGCTAAATGGAATTTGAAAAATTGTCTCATGCTCGATTTATACTTAGGTAGCCTGGAGAGTGTCATTATAAGACCTGAAAGCTAATATCGATCGTTCGCGCCCTCTCATGGATATTAATAGCTTTGAAAACATCGCGCCGCCCGTCGACAGAAGTACAAATCCCGCCTTTTAATGTTTTAGCACACACAACCGATCTAGCCAGTCATTTGACCCACACAAATGGCCCAGAACGTCTAAAAACTGACCTCCTTCATACCCGGAAAGGGCTTCGCAGTTAGAGCAACAGAATTCTTCATCCACCATTTTATCGTTGCGATTTCAGACTCTGAATTAACTCCGATTGCAGGATGAAGGCAACTTCCATAGAGAAATAATACCTGTATCAGGTTCACCACTTGATATCTTCGCCAGAATTTCGTGGCTGTAGACACGGTACGCTCGCTGCAGCTTGCGCTGATCGGCAGCTCCTGCCAGATTTACCGCTATAGTATTACGCACAGTCGGGTACACGTGATCAAACAGCTGGAACAGACCTTATTTACACGCTAATCACAAGGAGAGGGAGAAGAAAGAGATCATTGCGGATGGCCAGTAAACGTAAATTTAAGCGTCGCCCAGTTCCCATCTTTAATAATAGCCCTTCTTCAAGGTTCTAGCGAACAGAAGGAAACCCTTTAAGAAGTGGGAGAAAGAGAGTAGATTTGATCGTGAGCAATTCAAGCAATTTCTGCCACGATTACTAAGGTTTTACTACGTTTTACGATTACAAGGATTACCAATTCGATTCGAGCACAAAAAAAACAACAACAACGAATATATGGCAGAGCACTTCATGGAGACAAATTACATATATAACAGCAAAGCGGTACCTGGATATGATCCCTAACTGGATTGCTGTTGTGATCTCTATTGCGAAACCATTCGTGAAAGCATGTTGGTTCTCCGCACCTGAATACTGCAATGGTTACTGGTAGATGGGAGAACGTCATCAAGGATTTTGAGTCCATCTAGAAGACGATCTTGGCTCTGCGATGCATTGACGTAATGATTTTCAGCTTTTATCATGGGAGACTATCTCAGAGCAATACCACTGTTGAATGGGCTTAACTTCGTCGCGGTAAGATGCGATATCAAAACTTTGTAGAAATTTATATGCTAAATAAAGAACAACAAAGACAAACGACGTTAATTCATCATTGCTTTGTGCGATGCGTTATGCACTCTACTTGATATCTGCAACAGCATCTTATCTGCGTAAATTCCTATCCAATCAAATTGACATTTTACTTTTAGTCTCTTTAAAGGTTTGATTCGTCACTACTGCCTCCTTGTATCTGGACTTCTGAATCGCTGCAAAACACTATACTTTAGCTATTGTAGTGCACATTGTTGTCACGTCTTTCTTCTTTCTTAGTTTCACCAGTGTTTAATTTATTGTGCTGAGTTTGTTGAGTTGTTCTTGTGTGTTCTTGTTCCTGTTTTGAGCGCACTTACGGGGCATCTATACAATAAAATAAATACTTCTACTGCACGCAGCTTGAACGCGTATTTGGCCTACAGAATGATATGCGGTGACCAGTCGATAAACAAGTCAGTGTTCCTTCTTAGGCAAGCACGATACCAATTCACCGAACCCGGATAGATGGAAGAGCAGGCTGACCTGGAAGAAATTCAAACCATGGACGTCGATTCGAGGTGCTCATAACAGCCGACGCGCATTCCAACTGCGCTACAACGCACCCTTATACTGAATACTGCAAGCAGATTGACAAGGCTTTTTAAACATTTACGAAATTCATTCTAATTTCATTATCTCAGGTCGTTTATCCTTAATTTTGGCGTGGCATAGCAGTCAAAGAAAGCGACAACCCACGCGTGGTCTCCGAATTATGATTCGCGGGTCCCGCCCCAAGCATCCAAGCCTCCTCTACCGAGCTCCAGCCCGCTTAGTACCCAGATTTGTTTATTTGTTGAAAAAAAAAAATCACTGACCATTGAAAAACCATCGGCTGCAGAGCGCAAATCATTCCAAAGGCCAAACACGCAGTTAAACTTCCCCGACTTCCGGAAGAAGAAGAATGCGTGGCACGTCCACGAAAGGGATTGAACAACTTCGTCTGCTATAATTTTCCCTTATGTTCTAATAAGTAAATATACTGCTTTGATGTTCATAAAAGCTTTATTTCTCTAGTACAAAAAAAACAACATCACAAAAACATTCCTGGGCCTAAAACAATAGCAACTCTATGGATATGCATAGATAATAAGGACATCCAAAAAACCAAGGCAAAACAAAAAAAAAACAAGGATGCACCTTAAGAGTGACCACGATTGTTTTAGTTTATATTGAATACAATTTGCAGGCGATTAGCAAGTTTTCAAAACAATTCGACAAAAATTTTTACAATAGCAATATGATTTGACTTTCTCAAAACGTTTTCAGTCTAACTTAAAGGACGACCACGATTTAGAAGGTATTCATTTCAAAAAATTGGCGCAAATAGGGTCGGGCGAGGGAGGTCACCATGCCGCGCACCCATTGTGCGTCTCTGCATATAGCGAATGTTAATACACTCTTATCTCCTCGTTTCATTACAGATCCGTGTTTTATCTGCTTCCCAATAGGGCAAGGGAGGGAACTCCAGGATTTAGGCACTTTTAACACGGATGCGTCACTCGAGCCGCACTCTGGAGACCCTCCCCTGCCCAAATCTGTGCTCTCCTCCGCGTCAGTGGATATCTTGTCTCTATTTTTTCGCGTTAGTGACACTTTTTATGAGGTGACCCATCACGATCCTATTTCGCCAAAAAATTGTCTTGTTTGTTTGAAATTCACCCAGATTGGAGTAAAAATGGTATACAAGATAGGATAAGCCAAAAGCAGTGCAGCCGCTCTATCACCTTTTCTTTGCGATATTCTTTGTCTTAATAATTACGGCCAGTCTTTCTAACACAATAAGCAGCGACTGCGACCACTTAATCGTTGCAAAGACGACTATCGTTGATTTCTAAGTATGAGGCTGAACAAAAAATGCAAGTCAATAACCTACTTTGGCTCGTATAATACTCCGCGAAGCTTCACCAAACTCTGAGATTTGGAGAGGGTCTTGTCCATTATGGTGGTGTTTTCGTGGACCAAGTTTTTCCTGGAATATATGTCATTTCCTGCAAAAAATCTCCACCTCCTAATTTGTAGAGAAACGTTTTGAACAATTTATGAAAGGATACAATTCGTCTTGCTTTAGCCTTAAGTGACCGGCAAGTGCAATCTTAATTGGAGGTGACTGCTCATAAACGATTTCCCGACATAAGAAACACAAAAAATGAGCAACAACATTTAGAATAAGTAAACTACGCCAACCTGGTTGTCCAGATAGATTCAGCTCAAGAGTTCCTAGTCGGGAGGGGGAACCTAGAAAGGACCATTTTCGGTGCAAATGTAATGAGGGAGGACCCCCTCATTAGATTTGCTCAGAGAACGGATCACCTACAAGCAGTTAAAACAGATAACATCAGAAAAATGAAATAAAATAGGCCAAGAGACCACCAGACCAGAACATTTTAGACACAGGCATGACAACGTATTTCACGTCCTGATCGTTTGCAAACGTCTCGACCTTGCTCACAAATGCTATATATTCTCATGTTTTCTGCTATTAGTTTTGTTATCTTTAGTGCAGTTGTTTCCTAAGGAATGAGCAAGTTCGATATATTTCAATATTGAACACATCCAATCTTATGGAATCGCTTAAGGGTGGACACCACCAGCTAGAATTGCACCGACCGGCACTGAGGTTATAAGCTCTTGGAATCTAGGGAAATTATGAAAGCACCTTGATTCCATGATAGCTGTCTCTGCAGTCATTCTTGACGGATCGTGTAGCTTCACAATGACAATCTGCGTAGAACACTACAAATAATCAAGAACCGTCCGGAAAAAAATACGACTGCTACCAGCGTGCAGATGGCTGCAGTGGTGGTGAGCTAATATAACAACGAAAATAGCCTACCTTTACAAATTACTGGATGGTCTTGTCGTGTGTACGAAACGGCAATTCCTTTCACATAAAGAATTCGTCCCGGGACAACTTTTCTTTCAGTTTGCGAAACTCTTGAATGTACAGAAGCTCGGTAGCCAGTGACCTGGCTCTGAAACGAAAGGGAATGCACTTACAGGCTTTGCTATGACTCGACAAGACTTCTACGGCAAAATCTCCAAAGAATTGAAGAGTTTAACAATCAGTGACTGTTCATAGACCCCGAGAACAGCGTCCTAGTTGGCTTGGCAAAGCATGCAAATCATTTACCATCTACCATTTACTACATGCTTCCGCAGGTAAGGGAAAAGACATCACAGCACAACACAGCAAACAACTAACAAATAGTATGCACTTGCCAACAACGCTGTCTGGAAGTTGTTTCTTCTCAACAGTTTTTACGGCTGATAGGGAAACCCGTAGGGGCGGGTGGAACGGTATTTACGAACGCTCCGTTGCCCGAAATGACGTCGGGCGAAAGTTGGAGAATTGCTAACACAACCGAAGCGAAGTCGGATTAGATGCATGGAATTAGAGCGCACAATTAGAGCTGGGGCACACTTAGGCACTATTGTACTTTACGGACTCCAGAGGACGAGGAGAGGTCGTAAACTTTTTTTCGCCCAAACTTCGCCTAAGGGGTTATTTGGGGTGCTGATCACGAATCTGACATCCGTTTTTCGTTTTACGCTGGACGGTAGGTTACGGTAAGTACGGGTGACTAAAGCTGCCAAAGTCATTATCACCGATTTCGCCCAAACTTCGCCTAGCCGGGTTATTTGGGGTGCTGATCACGAGTCTGACGTCCATTTTTCGTTTGACGCTGGAATACGGTAGGTGCGGGTGATTAAGGTCATGGTCACTGATTACGCCCAAACTTCGGCTATAGGGGCCAACTGTGGTGCTACGGTAGTGGCACAGCATACAAGCGGTCTCGCAGCGATCGCCTGAGAGTGCGCAAATTAGCGAGAAACCATTCTTGTGAAAAACTCTTCGATAAGCGAAGGCTTAATCGAGAGATAGCAACCTTACCATAAGTACCGTGGCCCTCCAGGCATTGCTCTACAACCGCCGCCACGAAGAACTGACCCTCTAGGCGAAGTTTGGGCGGTATCGGTGATCATGACCTTAACAGCCTTAATCACCCGTACCTACCGTAACCTACCGTACTGCAACCCCCTCCCTCTCTCCAAATAACCCTCTAGACGAAGTTTGGGCGAAATCGGTGATTATGTCCTTGGCAGCCTTATTCACCCGTATCTACCGTGACCTACCGTAATCGGCCGAAATTTCGAAAACGGATGTCAGATTCGCGATCAGCACCCCAAGTAACCCCTAGACAAAGTTTGAGCGAAATTTTTTTTCGACGTACAATAGTGCTCACACTTTTTCCAAAGACAACGCGCTGCACACTGCTAGTGTCAACGAAATACTAAATACATACAGCGATAAACGTGAACTATTACATGCTAGTTCCGTGCAGTAAGCGAGGAAACTCCAGGGTGGGCGAAATTTCAGCACGGATAAGTTGTGCGCTTCACCACGAAGTTCCCTCCTTGGCTGATCCCTCCGTCCTTCTACTCGTCAACGGTGACTTCAGAATATGCAGATGTGATGTAAAGATGTGAATGCAATACAAAAAGACATTTTCCAAAGCCATCTCATTTTAGACCAAGGTCATTCCGGGCGTTGGGAAGTTTTGTTTGGCATTGTTCCTACTTCGCGACGGCAGCGTCCGGAAAGTATGAACAGGAGACAAGAGCCACAAGAGCGACGAACATAGTAGTGTACGTATTAGCGTTATACCGCCTATTTATTGTCAGTCAGTCAATCAGCCAACACCGACACGACCTTGGTCGGTGTTGGCTGATTGACTGACTGACAATAAATAGGCGGTATAACGCTAATACGATTGATTGACTGACTGACATTGGCTATTTGCAGCGGGAGCACGTGTGATTGGAGCGCGCCAGTGGATGGAGCGCGTACTGCCAGCAACGGTGCTGGCGGTACGCGCGAGTCCGCTGCTGGGTTTCGCGCTCTTCGAGCTGCCCGTGTGAAAACTGTTTTCGTCGCTCAGGGGGAGTACGCGGATAGGTTCTGCGCCTTTGGAGCAGCGAAGCGCATACGAGAGGGCCTGTTCATACTTCGCGACAGCAGCGACAAGAGCGACGAGAGCGCCGCGTGCGTGGGGTGCGCAGCCGCGGCAGTATGGCGACAGCAGCGACTGGAGCGACTAGAGCGACAAAAGCGACTGGAGCGACAGTGCCGACGCCAGAGTATGAATACTTCGGAGGCGTGCGCTCGGTTTTGATCGATATGCATGTTTTGCACGGGCGACGAGTCGCTCTCGTCGCGAAGTATGAACATGCCCAAAAATGCGCAAAAAATGCACCAAAGTGGCGTACACGTTAAAGCCCCCAAATCCCAAGTAGTCAGCTGAAATTCAAGTATGCCGCAAGGCAGGATAACTGAACCCCCGACCTCTGCCACGTCAACCGACGCGCTCTCCACTATGCCACGATCCGCTCGCCGGGAGTACCATCGCGGGCGCACAAGAGATCGATCGAATGTCAATGTGAACGCGGACGCGCGATCTCTAGGCTAGGAGATCGCAGACAATAAAAAAGATTTGCATGTTTTGCACGGGCGACGAGTCACTCGTCGCAAAGTATGAACAGGCCTAATACCGCGCCGCGTCAGGGTTCCAACCCGCTTCTGCCTTCTAGCCAAGTTCAAGGATCCACCACAAGCGGAGAATTATCTCCAAGGTGTGGAATCGAATGATATTGGACGATTGCCTAGCGAAAATCGAATGAAATCGATGCAAGCCTTGCTTAGGCAATAAATCACAGCCTTGAGGCGGACATTCAGATACTGTTTGTGGGATCTCGGGAACGATCTCCCACCTCCATTGATTAAACATCGTTGCCCAGTGAGGAGGCCACTGTGTGAAATGATATGTTCCAACTGCTCCAACAAGTAGGGAGACACCCATGTACAAAGACGATCAGTGTCACCTAAAGCACAAACGGGGCTTAACAATCTAAGAGACTATGGAGGAAAAGTGATTCTCCATTCAGAATCTTGCAAAAACGCTGACGATACTAGAACCAGGGTGGACATGAAGTGGTGGTCCACCGTCGATGTGATCTGATCGATCAAATGTGTTTTCTATCCCGGCGTTTTGCCCCAAAACCACCTTTTCATGTCGTTGCTGTCGCAATTGAGTGCCATCTAGTTCTGATGGGAGGGGGTTCTCCCTAACCACTCCTCCTTTGAACTACTTTAGCTACCTTGTGGTGTGTGTTCTTCGGATCAATCTCAAGTGTAGGAAAATCGTGGTCCTTGGGATGGTTCTTGTTCTAAATTAGGATTGTGCACATGTTTGCAATGTGTTCTGTCGGACATATCCACTATACAGGACGCGGGTAGTAGCCTCCCATGCTGTCGTGGGTCTGAACAGTTGTTGCATTTTTCTTTTAAACACTAAAAATACAATCATTTCTACGAAGGTCTTCAGCTTAACCAGCTCCATGCTGGGTTCAGCGGCCGGCTCATCCCGATATCACGGGTGAATGCTGATAGGTGATTGCTCCCAGGAAGATATCTACCACTATATAATTGAGTTAGCTCCCCGCCCTGTAGAAAATGAGGCGTATCTCAGTCAGGTTAGAAACCTGGCTGAGATACGCCTCGTGGAACCACAAGCAATCTCATGGAACCCCTTGCGACGCCTCTGCGTACCTCGCGCGGGCAGCGTCTGCCGTTCAACATGGTATGTTGTTGCAGCGGAGGAAGCGCATCCTCCTCTTGCCTGACACAACGGCGTCTGCGCGCGTTTCTGAGTGTCTGAATCCAGAAGACGGGTTCCCTTCGTCGCACCACAACCTCTGGAGTCAGAAGAGGAGGCACCGTCGTCCTACGACGAGGGATCGCATTCAGAATTAAGCATGAGATGATGCTGCAGCAGAGGAAGCGCAGCCTCCTCCTGCTCTACACAGCGACAACTGCGACCCTTTCTGAGCGCCTGGATCAAGAAGACAGGTCCTTTTTGTTGCACGACAACCGTCTGGAGTCAGAAGATCGAAAAGAAAGGAAGCAGAGGTCACATCGTCGTCGTACGACGACCGGCCGCATGCAGAACTCAGCATTATCCCATGTTGAAAAACTTTACCCGCGCGAGGTACGCCTCTGCGTAGTTGAGTTAGCGGTCGATGACGTTTGAGTGATCAGACCTAAGCGAGATACGTCGCATCATCCACAGCTAGGGCGGTCGAGTGATCTAACCAAGTAAGGTACGCCGCATCATCTACACCGCGGGCAAAATTTGCTATTGAACGTGTGATGTCTCTACAACAGGGGAAGCGCAGCCCTTTACTGCTTAACACAACAGCACCTACGCGCGTTTCTGAGCGTTCAGATTCAGAAGCCGTGCCGCCGACTTCGTGCCATTAGCATGAGAAGACCACTAAAGGGGTAAGAATAGAAGGGGGACTTCGAGGGTGGAGAACCGACGCGACCAGGAAGGTGCGACCTGGAGGAGGCATCGGGATGTGGGGGGAGGAGGGTCGATAGGGGAACAACGAAGCAGGCCAAGAGGTGGTACTAAGAGGGGTTTAGGCATTAAGGAGGGACCAGTAGGGAGTTACCAATCAGGGGGGGGGGGGAGCAATAAGGAGGATCAGCAAGGGGATCCATTACTAGTAAGGGAGACCGGATTTAGAAGATGTGACACCGATGTTGTGCAATGGGCGTTCGCTCACCGTCGTCGTGTCGTGAGCGTGGGATGGCTACTTAATTGGGGTAGAGTAGTAAGGAGAACCTCGAGGGGGGGGGGAAGGAATCGACCTGGAAGAGGGGACTTGGAAGCGGGACATGGACGGGGAACCAACAAGAAGGGAGCCGCAAGGGAATTCATTCGGAGAACAAGGAATCTACCATATGCATAGCCTTTTCATGCTCGACACAGCGGCGACTGCGCGCGCTTCTGAGCTTCTGGATTCGGAGGAAACCCCCTACGTCGCGCAACAAGCGTCCTGATTCTGAATACGTGTCACCGACGTCTGCCGTGAACATGGGAGGACCACTAAAGGAGTGTGAAGAGGGGCGGTAAAGGGGACCTCCAGGGTGGACCAGGAGAGCGACCAGGAAGGAAAAGAACAACCTGGAGGAGGGGTCAGGACGGGGAAACCAGCAAGAAAATACCAGTAGGGGGTCAGTAGTGGAAACAAAGAAGTAATCCAGGAGCTGGGACCAGGAACGTGGGGGACTAAAAAGAGGGGGAGGAAAGACCAGTAAAGGCAGACCAGCAATTAGATCCAGTAAGAAGAAACGAGTGAGGGGGGAACCTGGCTTCGGAAGACATGTCAACGATATCTGGAAACGCTAGCTGTTGAGCATGCGAACGGTTGCGGAGGAGCAACCTGAGGGACAGAAGTACTGCGCAGCACAAACCAATGACGTTAATGGCCGGTCCGGAGAGAATGTCTCTGATGAATGCACGGAAGTGGTGAACGGCTTGATGCCGATAAAGCACGCACAAGGTCCTAGATACTAGCGAATTTTATGTTTTACAAAAACTACTTTTCATAGGTCAGAGATGCTGCAAAGTCGCGCGAAGCGCGCAAGTACGAGACACGCCGTTAGGCGTGTCGGAGCACTTGTCGTGGATGTTCGTTCGGTCGAACAGCGTTGGAGGTGTAAGGCTAGCATCGGTGCCCGGAAAGCAGAAAGTGCGGGTTCGAGTCCCGCTTGGCGCAAGAGTTTTGATCGCAACTAAACATCCTCCTAACAGCTACTAAAATACAGTTATTCCGTTCTGCTCAAATATACCTTCAAAGTGATTTGCGGGAACTGGCAGCCGGATTTTTCAGACCCGCTTAAGTGATCAGTTGGAGTTCGAAAACGCCTTTCGCATCTGTTGTGAGACAGTTTCGAGATTTTCGAAGGCTGTCTTTGATCGGCAAGTTCTTCAGGTATGCGTGGAAGTGAAGAGTTCAAGTGTCACTTGTTCTATATGTGCTGATGTAAAAAATACCTTTTACGAAACTTGGACACAGAATACTTCCATCGTGGATACAAAGACTTGAGATAGTCCTGTTTCGAATATCTTCTAATGCCCTCAACTTCCCAAAACACTTCGGATAGTGACCCATGTCATATGAAAGAGCTTGAAACGCTGATTACAAGAATGTCGAGCAAATTTGCTACATATCTTGATCCTCTAAGTGAGTTCTGTCCGGTCAAAGTTCGCGTTGTACTCAATGTTGCCGCAATGTAATCATAGAACCGTTAGATGCCTGGACAACTCAACTGTGGCGCAGCAGCCGTGTTCTTGCCTTGCAGGAATGTGGTCATGGTTCGATCCCCGGCGGTGATGGCGTTTTTGCATGTTGTGGCTTTTTCTTAGATGAGGTTCTTCATTCTCATTTTCGGCACATTTTTGAACAAACGGCTGATAGCCACCTTCACTTATGTCTATCAGGCCGTAATCTCACAGTGAGGTGCTTATTCTAAACGTTTTTTTTTGCGTTGTTCCATCAGTGTTGAAGAAGGCTAAAATGTATTGCTGATTAGGGTAAAGCCTTGACTTCCTTCACGTTGCGAATACAATATGTTACTTGAAGCGCGTTTCTACAGTACCGGACGCGTCTTTTGAATAGACGCCGAAAAAACCGCACTTTTGCGGTTTTTGCGTCTTTTTGCTATAACTCGCCCAAAATTCATCCTTTTGAAAAACCAAGAGTATATTTGAGCTCAGGAGATCGAGCTCTATCGTTTGGTATATATACTTCATATGAAAGATCAAAAATGGCCAAAATTGAAAACTTGCGCTCCATTGAGAAGGCCGGCCGCGGACGAGTTGTCGGCCGCAAGGCGCCAAAACCGTTGCATGCTCAGAATTCCTCTAATTTAAGGTTTTTTGAGAAACGGTTGGTACCGTTCGATTCGTCTCCTCGAGATCTACACAACCATACATACATCTTCGCCAAACCACCGCTTTTTCGCAGTGGGTGGTCAAAGATGACGGGAGCAGAATTTTTGCCATTGGAGAAGCTTATATTCCAGGACTTGCATGTTCTCGGAGCATCTCAAGCATGGCGTAAGGTGTTTTGTCACGCCAGGAATCGTCTGAGAGTGCGCCGTGCACAATGCATATAGGACCGAACCTATCAATCGAGGGGGTACAGTTTGTAGAGCATTTAGGGAGTTTTATGAGAAATTCTCAGTCGCCCTACTCAGAAATTGCTGTACTCTGCTCCAGCGAGACTATGGAGTGCGCTATGCACAATGCATATAGGATCGAATCTATCAATCGACTGGGCGCGACAGCTCGCAAATTGCACGCGCGGGCGTGTTCGGAGCGCGATAATTCTGTCAGCTTCCAATCTTTCTGGCTGGAACGTGAGGGTTCCGTAGGCAGTGATATGCTCTAGTAAAGCACCAAAGCAGAGCAAATTATCTTACGAATTGGCAAGGTTACGGCGGTGTGAAAATGCAGGTTGGGCATGTGTGACACGACTTTTTCAGAATTCGGTCGACCGCTGCGGGTACACGAGGCGAGCTAACAGCATGCATACTCGCGGATGAGCAAAGCGCTGAAGGCGCTTTACGACGATCTGCTCCTAACCCTCCAGCTGCCTAAACTGCCTTAACCCCATCTGCCATTTTAGAGCGGCGGAGGGCAGCGGTGAAGCTGCTTCCGCCCTTACTCGCCCACGTTCGACCTTTCGAGCACCAGCCAGGGTGCCATTCTGTTCAGCTCGAAAAGTTCTATCGAACGGTATCAATTCCAACTAATTTTGAAAACATCGATTTTTTGACAGCTTCTGTTGTGGATACCCAACTAGGGACTACATTTATGATTGTATATTGTAGTATAATATAGGCAAAATAGGAATGAATGATATGACTTATCACACTTAGGTGAGCACTCTAGGATAAGTATCATTTAGTAACATCCACAGGCATAACTTAGGGGTACCGCAAGTAAGTAATAGAGATTGCGCTCAAGTAGTCCACTCTAGGCGCGGTGCCCCCTTTCAAGACCAGAGGAAGTTGGCCCCATCGGCTAACAATCGGAGATATTTGTAGCTCCGCCCCTGCATATTGCCTATATAACCTGCTGTGATGTGATATTCGCGTCGTGCTGTTAACGTGATATAGTAATAAATCAATTATTACAAGTCGCAATAGACACAGCCGGGGTGAACCACCAAATTGGTGCATCAGCCGTGGATTCAAACCCACGCAAAAGTTTCTGCGCTAGCTCTCCCCAGTGAGAGACAGAAACTAAAGTTACTCCAGTAAGCGTTCCTCGGGGAACCAGGAGAACTTTAAGAAAGCCTTCCTACCGTGTTCTCTCAGGAGAGCCCTGGAAGCATCGAAACTTCTTTCCACCGCTAGGGAAAGAAGCTTTCAAAAGTTTTCCATTAAGCGTTCCTCAGGGGACCAGGAAAACTTAAAGCCTTCCTACCGTGTTCTCTCAGGAGAGCCCTGGAAGCACCTGAAACTTCTTTCCATCGCTAGTTCTCATCGAAGACGGCCTCTAGGCCGCGCCAGATGGACGATGACGTCATCGAAAATAGACTTTTCCGAAATTGGTCGAGTTTGATACCGTTTCGTAGAGCTTTTCGTGCTGAATTGAACAGTGTTACTATGATTGGCGAGTACCGTGTCTGGGCGTGTAAGAGCAAGGAGAACATAGACCGTTGCTGTGCTAAATTGCGTTGGGCGTGTTCGGAGCGCGATAACTCTATCAGCTTCCAATCTTTCTGGCTGGAACGTGACTGTTCCGTAGGCAGTAATATGCTCTAGTAAAAGCGCCAAAGCACAGCAAATTATCTTACGAATTGGCAAGGTTACGGCGGTGTGAAAATGCGGGTGGGCATGTGAGACACGATTTTTTCAGATTTCGGTCAACCGCTGCAGGTGCACGAGACGAGCTAACGGCATCCAAACTCGCGGACGAGTAAAGCATCGAAGGCATTTTACGATGACCTGCTCGCAGCTCTCCAGATGGCTTAACTGCTTTAGCACAATCTGCCATTTTGGAGCCTCGGAGGGCGACGGCGCGAAGTTCCTTCCGCGCCCTTACTCGCCCACATTCGAGTTCTCGACGCTCTCAATGGTACCTTTCTGTTCAGCTCGAGAGGCTCTATCGAACAGTATCAATTTCTGCCTATTGCGGGAAAATTGATTTTTTGGAAATTCGAGGACGAGGGCGCTCTTCATCCAGCCTGCCTGGACGATGACGTCATCGAAAGTCGACGATTTCGAAATTTGCCAAATTTTCTTGTCCAAACTTCGTCCTAGGGGTTAAATGGGGCGCTGATTATGAATCCGACGTTCGTTTTTGAAAATTCCGCCGATTTCGATAGGTTTTGGATTTTCTTCAGGGTAATTGAGGGTGGTCGTGTCAGGAACACCGATCTTGCTCAAACTTCGTCTAAGGGCAAGGGTTATTCAGGGTGCCGAATACGATGCCGAAGTCCATTTGGCCGATTATGGCAGGAAACCACCCATACCAATAACTGAGGGTGGTCAGTGATCTTGATCCTCCAATCTCAAATGGCTGTGACATGCCAAAATCGGTGGAATTTTCAAAAACGGACGTCGGATTCGTAATCAGCGCTCCAAATAACCCCCTAGATGAGTTTGAACGAAGTTTGGACAAGGACATTTGGCAATTTTCGAAAATGTCGACTATCGATGACGTCATCGTCCGGGCAGGCTCGGCGAAGAACGCCCTCGTCCTCGAGTGAAATTGTCAAACAATCAATTTTCCCGGAATTGGCCGAAATTAATACCGTTCGATAGAGCTTTTCGAGTTGAACAAAATGGTGCTATCTGTTTTGTCAAAAACTCAAATGTGGGCGAGTAAGGGCGGAAGAATATTCACCGCTGCCCTCCGCAGCTCTAAAATGGCAGCTGGGACTAAGGCAGTTTCGGCAGCTGGAGTTCCGGCTTCATCGAAAAATACCTTAGCAATTTGCTAGCCTACGCATTCGTAGGCCGCTAGCTGATCGTGTGTTCCTGCAGTGGTCGACTGAAATCGGAAAAATCGCGTCACACAAGGTTTACCAGCATATTCGCACCGTCGTAACTTTGTCCACTCGTAGGCTAAATTGCTGTGTTTCAGCGCACCTATTGAGCTTTCTACTGCTTATAAAATGTACAAGTTGCTGCCCGAAAGATTCAAATATGACGGAGTTATTGCGCTCCGAACACGCCCGCGCGTGCAATTTAGCACAGCAACGGTCTATGTTCTCCTTGCTCTTACACGCCCAGACACGGTTCTCGCCAATCATAGTAACACCGTTCAATTCAGCACGAAAAGCTCTACGAAACGGTATCAAACTCGACCAATTTCGGAAAAGTCGATTTTCGATGACGCCATCGTCCATCTGGCGCGGCCTAGAGGCCGTCTTCGATGAGAAGCTGTCAAAAAATCGATGTTTTCAAAATTGGTCAGAATTGACCGTTCGATAGAACTTTTCGAGCTGAACAGAATGGTACCCTGGCTGGTTCTCGAAAGCTCGAACGTGGGCGAGTAAGGGCGGAAGCAGCTTCACCGCTGCCCTCCGCCGCTCTAAAATGGCAGATGGGGCTAAGGCAGTTTAGGCAGCTGGAGAGTTAGGAGCAGATCGTCGTAAAGCGCCTTCAGCGCTTTGCTCATCCGCGAGTTTGCATGCTGTTAGCTCGCCTCGTGTACCCGCAGCGGTCGACCGAATTCTGAAAAAGTCGTGTCACACATGCCCAACCTGCGTTTTCACACCGCCGTAACCTTGCCAATTCGTAAGATATTTTGCTGTGCTTTGGCGCTTTACTAGAGCATATTACTGCCTACGGAACCCACACGTTCCAGCCATAAAGGTTGGAAGCTGACAGAGTTATCGCGCTCCGAACACGCCCGCGCGTGCAATTTGCGAGCTGTCGCGCCCAGTCGATTGATAGATTCGATCCCACATACATTGTGCATAGCGCACTCCATAGTCTCGCTGGAGCAGAGTACAGCAATCTCCGAGTAGGGCGACTGAGAATTTCTCATAAAACTCCCTAAATGCTCTACAAACTGTACCCCTCGATTGATAGGTTCGGTCCTATATGCATTGTGCACGGCGCACTCTCAGACGATTCCTGGCATGACAAAACATTTTACGCCATGCTTGAGATGTTCAGAGAACATGCACGTCCTAGAATATAAGCTTCTCTAATAGCAAAAAGTCTGCTCCCGTCATCTCTGACCACCCACTGGGAAAATGCGGTGGTTTGGCTAAGTTGTATATATGGTTGTGTAGATCTCGAGGAGACGAATCGAACGGTGCCAACCGTTTCTCAAAAAACCTTAAATTAGAGGAATTCTGAGCATGCAACGGTTTTGACGCCTTGCGGCCGACAACTCGTCCGCGGCCGGCCTTCTCAATGGAGCGCAAGTTTTCAATTTTGGCCATTTTTGATCTTTCACATGAACTGTATATACCAAACGATAGAGCTCGATCTCCTGAGCTCAAATATACTCTTGGTTTTTCAAA